>BMAU01018891.1:1722500-2197223 GCA_019973935.1 Trichonephila clavipes
TACAACGTGTATTTAATTTCACATAATGAAATATTACTTTTCTCACCACTTATAATACATAAATTTATGAATTGTACAAACACACACATGCATACACATTTATATGGTTAAACCCTACTTTTACGTATTAACTATTAAAAATTATTCTACACATTATTTACAACACTGCAGGATTTACATTTCTTTGTTTCCGATATCTGTTTCACGTTTTTATCTTTAGTTTTTAATCATCCTGAATAAATGTATACTAATTTATTCTACATAAATCAAATGCTTGCTTTTATATCAAATTTATCTTACTTTTGGGATTCTGAAAAATAATACAAGATTTTTCCGAACAGTATATCTCAGTATAAATATAATCTAAATATTACTCGTACATTCATGATAAAAGTCGTAAAAGGCATTTTCCCCGTTTATCATGCAGATTATCGAGTTCAATATTGCACAAAAAGAGATATATATGTCAGCTGCTGTACTCTATATTCTTATTGTGGCAATTTAGATTCTACTGCAAAGCGCAACACATTCTATGCTTATTTCGGAGACTATTCCAGTTCTTTATTCGGCTCATAATCCAACTGCCAGGAAGTTATTTTGTCTAAGAATGTACACATCGGTTTCTTTTATTTTCTTTCCTTTTCTATATATTTTAGCCAGACATAGCTGTTTAGTTAGATCTTAAAAGATGAATTAAATTTTAATTTACTTACCACCTTAATCGTTTTGTTTCTACATAAATTTTCCGCATTAAAATGTTAATAATACCATAAATTCATTTCAAATAAATGTCAAGTGTAAATCATCATTTTTGCGAAAAAAATGACACATGCTGCGTTTTTTCTCTTCCCCTCCCCAAATTTTTCTGTTTAACTTTCATTTAATTAAAATAAAATATTTGTTATAATTATTGTTTTGATAAAAAAAGAATGTTTATGTGTACTGACTTTTTTAAATTGATTTTGCCATATTATATTCATATTTCTCCTTATATCTCATTTATAATTAGTGAATCATAAATATAACATACATATGTGTAAGGAAATTTATTACATTCTACAAATATTAAAAAACAATTTTCATCTATATAAGATCTAAAAAAAATTCTGATATATTTTATATATTTAAACAAAACTAAAAACATGTCTGTTTTGCTTCGTGTACCAAAAACTAATAATCAAATTTCAGATTATTTTGTTTTTAAATTAGCTTATATTATACTTCATAAATAAATTTAACTAAACTAAATTAAAATAAAATGAAAGGATTGTAGATTTTTTTAGTAAAAATTAAATTATATCAATTTCATTTTAATTTTATTTTACTACAGATACTAGCTTGTTATAATAAATTTATAATTTAAACTATATAACCTAGGGTAATTTAACTTAACAAGATAGTATATGTAGTAAAATTAAATTACAATTAACTTGATAATTTAATTCTAATAAATATAGATTTAGTTAATATATTACATTCAGAACTTTAATTTTGAATTTAAAAAATAGGTTTCAACAAACATTGTTAACATAAAATCTTAAAACAATTATAATTGTTATAAATTCAGCTCAAGATGACAGTTTAAAAGTGATTATTTCATTCTTTTGCATATCCATAAAATTATTGTCATCTGCTAACATTCTATAAGTTCTCGAAAGTGCAAGGCAGTGAAGGCAGAATCCAGCTACCGTGACACTTTCAACTCTCAGAACTCCGATTTTGAGTCTGGATGTGTATTAAATATTTCAACACAGGCGTAATTAATTTATCAGTGCTCTTTAACCATGGCAAGTGCAATAGAATGGAGAACCGAATTAAAACATTTTGAAATAATGAAATGACATTTTTTCGTTTCATCTTTTTTAGTGAGTAATTTCAATATAGCCCTAAAAATATAGAAGTCAATCATATTTCTGAGTTCAGCCAAAGAAAATGTGTTGCCCACAAAGAATGAGGAATATACCTTAGAGACATAGGTTATATTGTCATGCAATGCTCAGTAACAGTGATGCGAACACATAACCGATAGATACAAAGGAGAATGGCTGACTGACGGCACTGATTGCAACAATCGCGTCGACACGCTGCAAATGACTGCAAGTTTATTGTTTGATAGTGATGAATCACACCATCTTGATACATCATTTGTTGCACAACAATTGGAGTCTGTGTATACCACACAATGGCTTTTACAACACCCTATATTGTCAAAAAGGGGGCAAATGCTTCAATAATATTTGTCCCAAAGTTGTAAACATTTGGATCAATACCCAAACAAGGTATCCAATGCATGTTAAGGTATCCGACTACGTTCGGAACCGTGATTTTATAAAACCGCATAAATGGATAACTTTCATGATATTTAGTGTCACTCAGATATTAAAAAAGTAATTATTTAAATACAATATTTTGGCAAAAGATTAACTTAGAATAATCTCTTTTTTTTCAAAATGTTCTTATTTTGTGAAAAATGCTTCTATTATTAAAATATTTTGATGCATATAGCTCAGTCCTCTCTACAGATGCTCAGCTAGAATTTTTGAAAAATTCATATTATTTTCAGAGTTACCACCAATTAAAATAATTGTTGGCATTTTTTTTCTTAAAATTGCTCCCCTTTGTCGTCGTAAAACATGGATAAGCCCTCTTCTAAGTTATATATATCAAAATTTTTCTTGTTGAGTCTCTGTAGAGAGGTCTCAGTTATATACAGTCAAAATATTATTATAATAGAATAATTTTTCACAAAAGGAGAACATTTTGAAAAAAATATTATTCAAACTTAATTGTTTGCCAAAATATTGTATTTAAGTAATGTTTTCGTCAAAATGTTTTACAACTATTTTATACATATATTCTAATCTAAGTGACACTAAATACCATGGAAACTATCCATTTAAACGTTTTTGCAAAATCATGGTGCCTAACGTAGTCGGATACCTTAAATTGAGTATCAAGCCGTTTCTAGAAACTTAATGCCAGTTATTGCAACAAAACTCAGTATTGATTCCCTTTCCCATGACGACACTTGGAAAATACTTTTTATTTCACCTTGCATTGTTTTCTATCTCTAACTTAATATGTATTCGTTAAATGTGAATTTTATTAAAGTAATTATAATTTATTTGAGAAACTAGGGGATCATACTGTAACAACTAAAACGTAGTAAATATATTTCGAAAAATATTGATTAAATCATTTTTCTTCAAAAACATATAGATGCTACTCATAAACATCAGACACATATTGTACAACAGGCATCGTAAATGCCTTTCACAACTATTTTTCTGTCAAATGAAATACACTGAAGTGCCACTCAATTAGGGACACCCAACTAGTAAAGAGTTGGGGCTTCTCTGACCTTGATAGCGGCTGCCACACGACGAAGTATAGATTCAAAAAGTTTCCGGAAATGTTCCACGGGAATGATTTCCCGAATATTTGTTACAGCCGTCCATACTTCAGTACAGTTCATTGGTGCTGTATGATGGCATTTCACGTTTTGTTTCAAAACATCCCAAGTATACTGAATATGATATACGTCAGGGTTTCTAGGTGGCCAATTTATGATAGATAAGTCAGAGGAATGCTCATCCCACCAGCCAGAAGTTAACCGAGACTTGAGAGATGTACAGTTGTATTGCTAGAAAACTCCAATACCGTGTAGATAATAGAACCACATAAATGGAAAGGGGTGATCGCCCAGCAACTTTAAGTTTTGAATAACATTGAGGGAAATTGGTACACCACCAAAAATCTCAAACAGTACCCTGATGGAGCCATCATGCATTTGTATAGTTCCAACCTGGCATGCAGGATTCATGGCTTCATCAAATTGACGCCATATTATCAGCTTCCCGTTGGCATTAAGTAGTCGAAATCGAGACTCATCAGTCCTGGCTACTCGTTTCCAGTCATCTACACTCCAGGCTTTGTGCTCTCTTGCTGAGGCAAAGACATGCAGCCCGATGGCGAGTGATGATCTTTGGTACTCTAGTAGGTCGATGGCTCCCAAAACTAATATGGTGAAGTGATCGTTGCACGTTCCATTTACTACTGACTGTACGACAGGAACCATCATACAAATAAGTGGTAATTTAAGTTAATGTTTGGCTCCACTGGCTACGTACAATACGTCTGAATCATCTCTCCCCAAGCAATGTCAAGGCTAATTGTCCTTTGCAGTTTACCCAAACGCAAGTTTTTCGTCCTCCGTCCGTGTATTATTGGTATAATCTTGACACGTTTGACCTTGAAAATCCTATCTGGCTGAGGATCTGGAAAATGGAATGGTCCATGCGTCTCACACCTTCGACTTATCCGCGATCAAATGCTTCTAAATCAGGCAGTTTACCCACACTGGCAATTTCAACAACTAATACAGAACTACTGCGTTACGCGTTATATACACAGTTGCCACAATGCCTTCAGTTGCTCAAAAATGATGCGCAACTGAGGGTACTACACAGTTTGAACATCCCTTTGTATCACTAATTCAGTTGAACTTCAGTGTGTATGATTTAATGTCAATAAATCATACACACTGAATAAAATTAATATTTAAAATTAAGGCCACAAACATGTATTTCGTCATAAATTTAAAATGTCTGCAGTAAAACATATAAATTGTTTTTTATACACTACTGGCCATTGAACATTCAACACCAAAAAAGCGACGTACTACAGAGGTGAAATTTAAACGACAGGAAGAAGGTGCTAAGATATGCAATTTTCTCTTCATGAATTAAGCGAACAAAAAAACTTCACATGGTCTTTTCCATGTATGATTTCAATCTTGGTTATAAACGGGAACCATTTATGAGTTGTTATTTTTTAGAAAAGAAAATGAATAATAGGTATGGACAAAATGAGATAAATAGCAAATGTGTTAAATGAAAAAGTTAAGCAATAAACCTCAGAAGGTCAAGTTTATTCAAAGAGGATTAGGATGCGTGATTGTGGAATTCTGAAGGAACATAATATTGATAATTTACCTGTGAAAATAACATGTTATTAGTTTTTGAGCTTTAGTTTTAAAATTTTGAAGCAATTGAATATTTATTTTTAATGTAAAAGTTTGTTTTTTCCATCAGAATAACAATAAAAGTAATATGGTAGGGAAGGTTATTTCAGAACACACACAAACAATCATTCCATACTCATAGGTCAGAGCGCTGGTAATCTATGTTGTATTTAGATCATATGAAAATAATTTTGAAAATAAAATGTATACATAAATTCTGAAAATATCAGTGACAATTTTCTTTTCAGAAAATTGTTTCCACAACTAAATTTTTACAGCTAAAAAATATAATTTTGTTTCTCATTTTTTGTCTTCTTTTTTTATCTATGAATCATTGTAAAATACCCTGAGTTAAAAATTTTCATTAAACTCTCAAAATTATCGGCATAGTTGTCTAAATTATATTTTACTTGCTTAATTTGTATAAATTTTAACCAATTTTGCTATACAACGTTCATTGTTTTAACATTCTAACTGATATATGACACAAAAAACACTCAACATCTTTTTATTTGCCTTTTCAATTGAACTGATATAAATGTATGCACTATTTATTTAAAACAAATGTTTGTAACTTGGAAAAAAATCATAAATTAATTTCTGTCACTTTATATTAATTTACTTTTTAAGTTTTTTATTCTAATAAAATAATATTAATTTGATCATAAAGCGAAAACATATCTCAAACAGGTAGAAAAGTAAAGTATATTTCAGATTTAGAAGAAAACCATGTATATAAAAAGTTAGTGTTCACATCTCCATATTAGCTACAGATGATAAAAAATCAATATTTTTTACAAAAAGTTTTTAGTAGTACAGGATGTTTATTAAATTAAGCTAATAAAGTTGTAAAACAATATCGTAACCTAATTACACTAGTATATTTCGGGTCAGTTTGTGACGAATTTATACGGAACTTTATCACTAACCTTCTGAGTCGACCTTTTTAGGGAAATTTAATTCCCTACCTATTTCCAATCAACTCCAAAAAGCGGACAGGATTCCTTGTTATGCAGATTAGATTAAGTATTTAAGTCAAACGAAATAGTAAAGTTAGAGAGCAGTAGGAGATAGAGATTGAAGCAGAAGTTATCGTGGATATAAATTGAAGATTTCTTGTTAGAGATATTTAATCTCAAGAATTGAGATTCCGAGTGGTAACTATTGATTTGTATTTAAAGTCTCATTAAAGTTTTAGGAGTGAGATTAAAGTTAAATGTTCAATAAGAACATTATTAAATATAATTCTGGGATCTCTTATCGTGGTAATTTCTGCGTGATCGTTATTTAATAAATTAATTAATTGGATCATTAATTAATTAAGTTAATTTAAAGGATATTACCTTTAAAACCTCATAATACTAGTAGATAAACTTGTCAATAAGTCTTTGATTCTATTTGGATAAGATAACCAAATAAAGATAGTTGTTTATAAAAATGGTTACTGGTTCTTACATGACTCCTATTTATTCTCGTTCTCAAAGTGAGGTCATAGGAGATCTTCACAAGTTTTCTAATAATAAATCTTAAAAGAGCTGTGTTGTATGATTCATCTTCCAAAAACCCCTTTAAGAAGTACCGTAGCAAATGACGAGTACTGGTGAGATGACTAATATATTCTGAATTCTAAAAAATCTGAATAATATTTAACTGCATTGATAATGTTTTGATGTAATTGAAGATATTAATTTCGAACAAAAGACTAAATATATTCTTCCAAGACAAGAACTATATCATTCCTGCCTACGTAACATCCCTTGAAATTAAATATGACTGTCGTGAAGTCTATACCGTTATCTAAGCCTATGAGTAACATAAAATCGTAAAACTGATCATCGATCATTTATGAACTCTCCAATGCAGAAGAGAGCTTGGCACACAGCTTGTATAATATAAAGTGTTTTAGTAGTTAGTTTTGATACTAAGGGATTTAGTTTTTCCAATAGCAACAAGCTCAAAATGAAAGACAGAACTTGAGACATGAATGCAGAGTATAATCGTCTTGCAACTATTAGGAAGACCGACAAAAATTCACTAGTAGAACGTTATCTCTGCTGATATATGTTGGAATATCACGGTTGATGTAGAAAGCTGTTTGATGTTGGCTTACAGCGGTGCAGTATTTTAAACAAAATGTTGAACAAAAGACCCTTGTGAAGAAAAAAAACAACTTTGTAACCTTTTAGAGAAATTCAACTCCAATATTAATAACAAGCGCTCTATATTTGTTAAGCATTATGAGGATCTATTAACATCGCATTCTGAAGCATCTTGAGAGCTATTGAAGACAAACTTCGTAATTATGAGTCGCGATAAAATGATGAGGGCAACAACTGTACTGGCACTCCATTTTTCTTACTTCCACATCACGTGAAGACTTTGAGCCTCAACAGATTTCCCGTGCATCAGCTTCCCTATATTATGGGTCTTCAATAGTGCGATAAAGCCTTAAATGAGTTGTTTCTGGAAAACTAGTTGATTTCCCAAACGCAGTTTTACTTCCTCTATTTCTGCAACTAATCAGAACATTTTTGCTAGTAATCGTAACTATGTGACTTTAAATGAAACATACTCTGAAAACAACACCTGAATACTGTTGGTGAGGTTCGGATATTCAGAGAATGGAAAAACGGCTCCAGAGTAGTCTTTGTCACTTGACCAAGGTCCAAAATTGCAAGGAGTGTCGTCTATAGCCTTAGTGTAGCTTCAAAAGCGCAACGTTGATAAATAAAAAAATAAGCGTCTGAAGATCGTATTCGTAAAATATTTAACACTGGATCAATTAATATACAAGTTAATTGTTGGAGCATTTGACTTTGATGAGTCTTATCAAAAATTGCATTTTTTAAAACTTCTTAATAATAACATCCAAAATACAAAAACATGTTTGGCTTTCAAATTCCAAATTCGAATGAACTAAGCAAAATAAGTTTTTTTTTTTAAATGTTTTGTACTCTTATGTTCCACAGTCTTATAAACTTTAAAATTTGGGCAATCTTTCGATTTATCTACAAATGTCCCTATGTATTTTAAATTGCATTTCTCAGTTCAGAAAAAAAATCAAATTATTTTGGATGGTTCACGTATGAAAGCAATTGATTGTTATAATGAATTTTAGAATAATTTTATTGATGATAGCTCGTGTTAAAGAAGTTACAGATTTGCAGAAAATTTTCACACATGAAAGAGTCAACTTCATCTGTCTGAAGTTTATATTTTAGTTCTGTGTACAACCTTTATATGTTATGTCTGTTTGTTCTTCCTTCTATTTGTGAGAACAATGTTTCTCTTAGGAAAAATTCTATTGAAAATAAATTGAAAAATGTATGTTTAGCCTCATTTCAGAGAACTATTTCATTGTTGTTAAAACTTGAATATAAGAAAATTTAAAACAAAATCGCAGTTTATTTATCATATTAGTATTTGCATTGCGATATTTATGTCTTTTTTCGTCAAAGCTTTAGAAAATAAAATAGTACTACTCGAATTATTCTTCTCTCTCTCGAGATCTTTTGAATTCCCTCTCTAAAGAGTTTTTCAGCATCACTAATTACTAACATTTGGCAGAATTTTCATACGTGAATAATTATTGACTCTTAAAACTATAGATAAAGTTAACATTAAAAATTTGTTTGGAAGAAAAGTATAATGATTACGATGACGCTAAAATCATAGGCAAAATTACTCTTCTTGACGTAATATAATTTCTCTGAAAATTTGAACTTGTTCAGCATTGAAGCACATGTAAGCAGTTTAACAAGTGTGTAATCAATAGTATTTTCCTACGTTCGTACTAGAGTATCATTTCCATGTGACATAGTAATAAGATCATTGTTCCAGAGCTGAAATATAATTTTCCTTCACGCGTAAAACATGATTTTTTTACGAAAAAAAGAAAAGATGCAAAGTTCTTTTTTTTTAAAAAAAATTCTTATCTGTTGTTGAACATTTTAGAGAACATTTTATTTTGAATATTAATTTTTCAAAAATATATCTTATTGTACTACATATCCTCAGTTCAAAACATTTGAAAAATATGTATTAATAATTAATTATTTTTGCTTATCATTGATACTAATTTTACTTCATCAACACTTTAAATTTACTTTTAGAATAACAGTTTTCTTTTATAATATCAATTTACTTTTAGAATAAGAATTACTTTTAGAATTTACTCTTAATATTTAAAAATTTTTGAATATTTATTCGAGCACCGTGGATTTTACAAAAAAAGAAACAAATTTTAAAAGAAGACCTTTAGCAATTTTGATCTTTTTTTTAATTTAATTTAATTTTTTATTATTTTTATGTAGAATTAAAATGTGGGTCATTTTTTATTATTTCCATTTATGCTTTTTCTAAAAAAAACTTACCAGATCATTAGTAACTCAATTCTATTTCAGCATGTATGAATTAAGTACTATCTTTCTTTTTCTTTTACAGAATGAATCAATTCAGTTACATCCTGAATGGTTTAGTTTGTTCTTTGTAGTGCAAACTACTAGGATAGGTTTCTATTGGCAGGATTACTAGTGTTCCAATTTTGGTAAATTACTATTCATTTATACTTTTGCTTAGAGCAATTTAATAAGTTTAAGAATATATTTTATTGCAAACTCTATCTAATCTTGAGCCTCATGATGATATTTTGTCTTATGAAATGGATCCGACTGCTTCTTTTCGTTTTTTCTTTTTTTTGTGAGTAAAATAAAAAAAGAAAGCAATTACGATAACGAATGTTCAAAGTAATTGTTTTCCAAATTAAGAATTTAAAAAAAAAGAAAAAGAAAAGGTCGACTAAAATAATGCTGATCACATTATTTCAGTAATTGATTTAATTGCTATCATAAATTCAATCATAAATAAATTAATATTGAAGTAGTAATGGAAAGAATTATATTATATTTCACGCAATGATAATTAATTATTTACATTTCTTGTGTTATTAAAATTCATTTTTTCATTTTGCACGAAAATGCAATTCCAAAACTAATTTTCTGGAAAATAAAAACAATAAATTAATGGTATTTTAGTTAAGGTATACATGATTACTATATTTGAAATATTCATGGATTTCCTACCGCTTATGGGAATATTATAAAATCTGGAAAACGAATTGAAATCTAAAAAAATTGTTATTTAAAAAAAAAATATTGGAATATAAGTTTCGAAGTTAGGCCTACAATCGAATGCTTCTCAAACTTTCAATAATTGCGATTAGAATTTCAAACATAATTTTCATCGCACCTCTTACCCCCATTGAACAAGATAAATATTAACTTTTGTATACTTTAATCTTAAGCTGTATAAATTACTTTAAGTAATAGGATGATAGTATTATGTTAATTTTCACTTTCTAAATTTTAAATCGGAATAGATTGCAATTGTAACGCGTATTTTGTTTCTAATTATGTCAGAAAGCATTTTGTTTTGATTCTATTCTTTAACTAAACATTTTTTTTAAATATTTTATTTTTAATTTTTCATTAAGTTCCCTCCCCCCCCACGAAAGAATATCACGCAATCTTAAGGGGGTGAGCCCCAAATTTCGAAAATCATTGCTACAATTGCATGTTTACAAATTCTAAAGAAAATTACGTAAGTCTGTTTTCTTTTAAAATCTCTGTTAATCTGACTAACACTGTTTAGTAATTGAATTTTATGGGTCATAATAAATTTTTACTTTTGAAATTTTCTTAAAATTCTGAATGTTCAAATTCAGGTTTATTGGATTCTTCCACTGCCACAAACATTAAACACATAAAACTATTTTTACTCTCTTATAAAGTGTCATTAAAAATAATTCTTTAAATTTACATACAACTTGCTATTATATGTAAATTTATATCGTTTTCTTCTAATTATCTAATTGATAGTATTTTTTAAACAAGAAGCCATTTTTCTTCAAGTGCTTGTAAAAGAAAAAAAATAAAACGTGCAGACACTGGACTTTTAATAATATTATTTTTAAAAGTGGGCTTACATATATTATTAAAACTGTTTTCCTTAGTTTTAACCAAAACCTTTTCTTTGGAAGTAAATAAAAATAAACAAAGAAACTCTCCTTCGGATTCTTTTTAATCATCCACATAGCGTGGGAATTTCAATACCGCATTGCAGGTGATTTTAACAGTGATATTTATCAACACAGAACACAAAAATGTGGTATAAGAGTCTTCCTTTACAAAAATGTGTAGCCAAGAAACATCCTTCAAAATGAATTTAGTTCGGAAATGTTTTTGAAGACAAATAATGGAGAAGTCGGTATTAACACAAAATGACATTTAAGTTCCTGTGTCTCGAAAACTAAAGCCTTGTAGTATCTTATTACATTAACATATTTGTTTTAAAATTGAAAATATCACAGTTTGTGCTTTAAAATATAAAGGTACATCTCTATCAAAATATATTGTTTCTTATTCGTTTAAGTTGCAGAAGAAATAAAAGTTAAATCGAAAGCATTTTAATTGAAAGCCAGGAAATTTACCTCAGAAAAATTTAATCCAGTTTTTAATCATTCTAATTTTTATTATTCTTACACAATTAAAAATTTAGTGTTGGAATTTATTTCGCACCATAATTGTTCAAAAACACAAATGACATAAATTTTAATGAGAAGTAAATTATTTTCGAGAAAAATTAAGCAAGTAATTATATTCTCAATCAAACAAAAATGAATACTAAAAATATGTGTATATATACTAAGCATCCACTCTCTTCTCTTTAAACATAACGAAATAAAAGTAACATCCCTACAAGAAATACTTGTAATAAAACATAATTTTTCATACTCAAGAAAAAATATTTTCTTCAATAAATTCTATCAAAATGATAATCTAGTTTCTTATAACATATTTATTTCCTGCTAAAATAAAAGCATGTCAATTGCTGGTATGATCAACTGCTCATATCACATATAGCTTCACATTAAAATCTACAATAACTCACTTGCACTCAGTTCACTTGCTACAATTGGACACAGACGAGAAAAATGAATGTATAAAGGGTGTCATATCTGGACGTTTACATTTTTATCAAGTCCACTATGATCAAACTTTGAATGCTGAAATTATATATAAAAAAAAAATATGGCAAAAACATTTTGATTTAATTTTAAACAATATTGTAAATTCGAGAGACTGATCCATTTTCCTAATGATTTACCAAAATATTTTTAATATTTATGTTTGTATGATAATTTCTAACACTCTTTTTATGTATATATATAAAGGTATTTCTGTTTTAAGGTGGTGGGGTCACTCATTCTTAAAAAAACTGCATTGTGTGCATAATAAGACGTAAATAGGGTACGTAACTATATAAACAAACTTTTAATAAAATCTGTATAAATTTGGAATTATATTAATTTAAATTATACTAACATTCGAGACAATTTTTTGTTTTCAAATTCCATTGTCATCATCATGCAATGACATATTGCTAACATAAATTAATGCACCAATCCCTGAAAATATCTTGATAACTCTGAAATATTAATATATATATATATATATATATATATATATATATATATATATATATATATATAAATATATATATATATATATATATATAGTCACGTAAAATTTTATGCAGTAGAAAAAATTGAAATATTATGTAAAAACTTCTCTTTGTTTTTTAAAAAAATTAAGTAACTATTTTGGATCAATAAGTTTGCTTCTCGATAATACTAAATTAATTAAGGGGCAATTTACCTTTTTCATATTAATAAATAAAATTTCATTATCTTTAGGAAGGTATTGAAATGCTTTTCAGTTCTTAATATAAATTGTAATTCCATGTAATTAACCCGAAAGCATCTGTGCAAGATAAGTACCCAAATCATAAAAACTATTTACTCAAATCTCTCAACATTCTGCAATAAAGAAATAAGTAAATGTTTTTAGCTTATTAATTGTCTGATTAAATTAATTTGATGATTGATAAAATAATTTATATCGCCTTAACTAAAATAATAAAAATCACAATAAGTGAACAAATAGAAAGTTTTTTTTAAAATATAAATGGAATAATAAATTTTCAGTACTGATACATATAACATTTAATTTATCGATTGGACGTAACATAATCATATTGCAATTCCGTTTTTAAATATAGTAATTTAACTTTTTCTTTACTTACATTACATGAAGCCATTTTTTTAATTGTCAAAAAAAAGATTTGTTTTTTATTCAACTTTTGCAACGATTAAACAAAACTAAATAAATTAGATTTATAAATTTTATGTTTCTTTAAATGGGAATTAAAGAAGTTCATTTGTATGATAAGATGAATAGATATTAATCTGTGTAAAAGTAATTAAACAATTGATTCAGAATTATTTTCTAAAAAAATCTAATTAAAGCAAATTTATTTCTATATTAAAAATAAAATGAGATGCGTAGTATTTCATTACTTGTTAAAATAATTTAAAACATGTGCTTTTTTTTTAAAAAAAAAAGGCCAAAATATATGTGTATGACACTGAGATTACATTTGGTTTTGGAAAAATATAGATTGCAATGGAATTTATGGAATTGAGAAATAATTTTTAATAAATTTAATTAACTATACAAATTTTTATGAAGTTTGTCGGGTTGAAATGTAATTTCTATTGAAATTTATATAAGGTTTCAAGTTAAAATCTAAAATGAAATTTATATCTCAATTCTTCATAATTATTTTTCATTTTGTAAATAAATGATATAATATCAAATCTATCCATATTTCAATGTTAATTAATTACACAAATGCTTAATACGTCTAAATATACTTTATTTTGGTTTTTGAACAAAGTTTTGCTACATAATTTAGTAAATTAAATATATTTTAATAAGCATACAGAAAAATATTTGAATCAGTAATGTAATATATTTTAGAATATGTGATATATTCATTGAACAAAACAAGTTAATTTTCTTAATATATATTTTAACATATTATTCATGTAATCCCCCCATTAAAATTTAAGAATCACTTTTTTATGTGCAACATTTTCCATCTATCATATTTTTCTTAACATATTTCAAACATATTTTATGCATCATGTTATTTACACTTTCTCAGTATTCAAGTTCATGTCATTAGTTAAATCATGTTATCATTGTCTCACAATACAAGTTTTCTAGAATAATCAGAGAATGTTGATAAGGTTCACGCATGCGTGCATTTTATTGTCCAATGAAATCACGTAAATGACTTGAAGGAAAATCGTATCTAAATATTTGTCCACGAACTATCCAAACGTAAATTGCTGTTTGAGAAGTATAAGAGATATATAATCGAAGTTTTCAAGAAATATTCTTAAATACCTGTCTTTGCTTTAGCTTCTTATTCTAAGAAATAACTGAATATTACGTCAGTTTGGGGAACATACTTATTTTCTCCTCAAAACTTTGTCATCTCATGAGTCTAATTTTTACAGTAAACAAGTGTTTATGAATATTAATTAAGGAACGACTGTTACAAGATCACAAATGAAACGGAATACGCTGCATCCGAGTCAGTTCGGATTATTTGCAAAATTTTGGAAGTAGGTCTGAACACGTATATCAATAAATTTAAAAACGATGCAGAATCTTTGTCAATGCTAAACAAGAGTCAACCTAAGGACTCCTAAATAAAACTACCTAAAATTCTTCCTCTTCCAACTTCTACCGGGAATATGAGGAATAGGGTTTATTCAAAACTCAATTTTATAATCTCATAAATGAAAGTTCTCAGCTTTCGGATAGTGAAAAACTACATTATTTGCGCAGCGGTCTGAGGAGAGATGCTAACATAGTTGAAACTTTTCATGGTGACTTTTTCACTTTTTAAAGCTCTTGAACAAAGATACGATAGTAAAAATTATTGTTATCAAAAATATTCTCAAGATGCAGGTAATGGAACGCGCGTCCTTTGGAGATTTGCGCATCCTATTAGATAATATTAAGAAAAAATATTACATCATTAAAAATCTTAAACTTCTTAAGCGATAAATTATCAAACATATTACTATTAAATGCGGTATTAAATAAATTATATCGGGAAACAAGAAAATAATACAAATGAACTGTAAAAGACAACAAAGCTCCATATTTTGATACGTTTTTGGAATTTCTGGAGAGAAAATACTAAATTCTGAACAGCATTAATAACAACCTTCCGAAAAAGAATTAAAGTATTAATGGTCAAACCCTTTGTTATTAAATCTAATAAACCGAAGTTGTGTGATATCTGTAAAACGCCAGCGAATGCATTTGCATTCATGCCATAAATTTAAAACAATGAATTTATCGGTCAGAACTGATTGGGGTAAAAAATTTCCAGTTTGCACAAATTGTTTAAGCAAATTTCATGCATTGTCAAAGTGCAATTCTAAAAAAATTGCTTTGTCTGTAAGCAGAAGCATCACACTGTGCTTCATAAATGCTCAACGCTATCAACTAACTGCAAAGCTGACTCTGAAACATTGGGGTTTGACTTGTATTCTTCACAAGTCGTAAGCTATTCGGACCTAGTTTTTCCATCGGTAAATGCAACTAATGCAGTTCGCATAGATTTTGGTTCAAATTTGACTGCAAATGCTTTGATATTGCTAATTTGAAACGATTTTTTGTGCGTTGTGGCAAAAGTTCAATTCTTTTTGTGATAATGCTACGAATTTCACTACAGCTTCAGCAGAACTGAGCCATCTGTACAGACTTGTCACAAAAGATGAAACCATTGCAAGCATGTTTGCCATAGAGGACACTCAATTTTGGTTGCATCTGGGAGTCGGGAGTAAAATCCTATAAGTATCATTTGAGAAGAGGAGTAGTCCCCGCAAAACTAACACTGGAAGAATTTATAACGGTAATAGTTGAACTTGAGGGCATCTTCAATTCACGACCTCTCCCCTTGTTATATGATACAAAATATTTCCAAGTATTATCCCCAGGCCATTTTTTGATAAGAAAATCCATAAATGCCATATCTGAAACTGACATAACTGATAAAGAGGACAACCTTCTTAAGAAATGGCATAACACTCAAGAGTTTGTTCAAACAATATGGAAACGCAGAAACAACAGATATTTGAATCTTTTACAACAGCCTGCAAAATGGGTGTTTAATCAATCCATTATTCTCCCTAGTATGATGGGTTTAATTACATATCCTCAACTCCCTACCTGTAATTGGTCATTGGGTAGGATTATGAAGTCTATTCCGAGCACTGATGGAAACATCAGAGCAGTTGATATATGTACGTCAAGAATTAACTACAGGATACCTTTTTCAAAAATTTGTATTTTGTCAATTAAAGACAAACTTAGTCTCCTGTGAAGCAAGTAGATGCATTTCAGTGCTATTTGTATTTTTGTGTATTTTTACGTAACGTTTACCTTTGTAATTAATTTTAACTTGTATATGCTCTTATTTAACTCTTTGTATTTTTTGTATTGCATAATGTTAACTTTTTTATGCAATATTTAAAATATGTCTGATATTTCAACGCCACGCGGGGTGTTACGTATTGTGTCCTTATCGCCTTTGGCGACGGAACTCTCCCCAAATTGGCAACCATTGTAATCTCTCGAAAATAGTATAAAATTCATTACGCACTTTCGCAATAAAGCTATTAGACGCACACGCTACACTTTTCTTTGAACCAGCCTATTTCGCTCTGCAACACAATTGATTATTACTTAATGAACATAATTATAATAGTATTATATCCATCATAGGAGTTAAATTTGTTGATTCTTGCGAATAATAATGTTTATAATTGTGTTAAGTTTTTCATAGTCATAAATGCAGTAAGAGAGATAGCAGAATGTGGGCTAGAACAAGTATTAGATAAAAAAGTTTAACCACATTTTACACATCCAGTTTTAAATGTTATATGCCTCAGATAAATAATCTGCCATAGGTCGCCATTGTTTGAAGTAAAATTTTGTAGATTTAAAATTTAAATGCAATTATTATTTTATTTCATTAGTATAAATGAGTTAAAAGGCATAATTTTTATTTTAGAAACTGAGATGCTAAAATACTGCTTAATATAAATTTTGTAACGCCATTGAACTAAAATTAAATTTTAAGGTAGGTAGTTTACTCACATTATTTCTTTAAAATTTACAATTATAAACTCGTATGGTTTCTTCAGACTTTTTTTTGGTTCGTATTCAATAATTTGTCTCATATATTTACAGAATTTAATTACGATTTTTAGTTAAATCAAATTAATAATTTACAAAATATGATACCAATATATTCTTATGAAACTAAATGGAATGAGAAAAAAAATGATTATATTGCATAATTCTTACAGAAATACACTTACGCCTGTATCCTTTGATATATTTTCATATAAAGAGTCCTTGCGTATTTTAATTGAATTTCTAATAAAAAAAAAAGAATATAACGTCCCCAAGGAAAATAAATACTTCTTAATCAAATACAATTCTGAAAGTGATTTTAGTAAATTTAATTTAAAAATAAAAAGCGCTTGTGAAAAATTAAATATATTAAATTTCCTAAATTATACATTTGCCTCATATTTTAATGTTTTTCATGGTTAAATATCTTACGCAGGGCATTTTTACATTCAAATTCTTATATTTATAATGATTATTGTTCCTTTTAACGAGTTTTGTAACATTTTATTTACTATTATCAATTCTGGGTTTTGCATAGTTCCTATGTGAATCAATTTTCAACTTATAAATTAAAGGCAAGTATTTATGAATCCATATAAATAACCTCTATACTGCGAAATTTCTATATAGCTAACTCTTTTCCTCGAACCAAGAACATTTGACTGTGTTTTTCATAAAATTATCCCCCAAAAGCGAAATACATTTTCTATGCAACGAACTTTTTCTCTTGTAATTCATTTTTTTCTTTCTATTTTTTTTTTAGTATTTCTGGTCATTTCGAGTTATTTTTCTTTTTGCATAATTTACGGTATTCATAAAAACTTTATCTGTTTTATTAGATGCCTAACTCACCGAGTGCAATATAATTCGGGGAATTTCATCCAAGTAGGATAATCTACATCCTCATTGTCCAGTTCATTAGAAACACCTTCGATATTTCCTTTCACTTTCAGTAGTCTCATGTCCTCGAACTAGTCTCCGTTCATTTGCAGTATTGGTTAGTCGTACTGGTAACTTCGTTTCTTTTAGCACAAAAATTTCAAAACGTGAGGGCTCGTGCACCAAAGAAAAAAATTTAACTCTTCAGGTAGTGGATAAAGGCGTTAAGAAATGTTTATTGGATTTTTCTGTTGTTATTGTTAGGTAAGATATATAAAATAATTATATATTATTGTACACACAAAAAAGATGTGAATAATTCTTTTTTTTAATATACAGTGTTTATGAATTTAAAATTTGTTTTATGTGGTTTATAAAAAAATTGAAAGATGAGCCTCTATATAACGAATTTTCCATATAACGAACTATTTTTCGGGATTTAGCGACTTCATTATGTAGAGGCCCGACTGTATTTTAATATCTTACAAACATTATTATTTCAAACAATTGATTTACTTTACATTAAAACGTTGTATTGCTAACGTAATATAAAAAAAGACTTCATACAAGTCGATTTTTAGTTTTTATATATGACCGGCTCCATTTTCTCAAACATCTCGCAACAAGATTAACAGCTAGAATTTCATAGCATTCAAAAAGTTATCCTTACGTAACATGACAGCAGTCAATATTTCAACCGAAAAGAACAGCCTAAAAAGTAAAATACCTGATTCCAAAACCTTTGAAAATCTTTCTTTTATTAACTGCATTCTGAACTCCATGGTTTTCTGCAATACTCATAAATGTCTGTCAGTTGGCAAAACTTTTTAGTTTTCATACAAGAAAAAAGTAAACAGATTTTCTCTTTCTAACTGATTTTCTGAACCGAAAAGATCCCCTTGCTCAGAATGTCAAAAACACACTACACTGTTACCGTTGTTGCAACATGGTAGTGTCAATCATTGACAAAAAAATAGGAAAGACAACCGAAAATTGCGTCATCGAAAGCAATTTCTTCTCAAAACAAAATATCTTCTAAAGTAGAAGAATAGACTTTTGAAGGTTCGAAACACCTATTACATATTTTGGATAATTTTTTTAAATTTTTTTTTTACAATTGGTATATTGTGTTTTTAATTTTTTGAAGTAACTATGTAAGTAACCAGATTTTTAAAAGGAACTAAAATCGTATTATAACTATTTGATGAATGTTTGTTAAAACATAACAAGTATGAAGAATAAGAAATGGATTTTAACCCAATGATATTTTTTTTTATTTTCAACTATAAAAAAGATACGACGTGGTTTTCTCAAATATATGCCGATTGAAAACTTCAACTAACATCCAGTAAATTTTGTGAAGGATTTCCTCCTCTATCTTGCCAGAATACCAGACATGTTCCAATTCAACTTACTTATTGATCAGCCAATTTAACAACACTAATTAACTTAAATTCAAGAAGAGAATGTCTCAATATTAAAAATACTAGTAGAACAAAAAACGAGATGCACGGATTATACGAAAACTTTGAATATCGATCACTTTTGTTTAGGATCAATTCAATTATCCCGATTAAATTAACGTTACTTAAAGTTTAGTGACCAATCACACTTTAAGTCATTGTCTATTTAATATTTGAAATACTCAATAATTTGTAGTGATACCTGATTCGTAGAGCACTCAACTTATCCCTAGTTTTCTTTCTCTCGTTCCCATTATACTAGATAGAGAGAGAAAACCCTTACTATACATAGTAGAGCAGTTTTTCTCAAACATGTGGGGTGTGCCCCCTAGAGAGGCGTGATAACCCTACAAGGTGGGCGTGAAACTAAACATAAGTTTAGAAAAAAATATTAATTTACTGAAAGGAAGCCAAACAAAATACATTCTTACATACTAAAAAATAAAATACACATTTGCACTGATATAATACACTCATAAATGCATCAGTACTGCAAAATATCTTTCATAATAAATTTAACTGCACTAAGTTAAAGACAAGTTTAATAATTATTAGTAATATTATGGGCATGTTATAAATTTATATACAAAATTTAACACTTAATTTGATAATTTGTACGGCTTATAAATAAAGTCGTATTTTCCTTCAAAGTATATTATTATTGAATTCAATACCTTTTTCTGCGTGGAGAGAGGCACGAGCAAATTTATGATTTAAAATCAAGTACAAAAAGTTTGAGAAACACTTTAGTAGATTTAATTTGAATATCACGGGTTTTTTTTTCTTCTTCAGAAGGATTGCTTGTGAATAAACGCGAATGATAGCCTAAATATTTCCCAAGAGGAATAGCGGAAGGAACCCGAATAGATTGATCACACTTTCTTTAGACTAAAATTCAAATAGTAACATTGTTTTTTTTTTGCTTATGTACAATTATTAATTTCCCCAGTTGTTTTTATCGTAATGTAGTGATGAAACGTTATAGATCCTAATGCATTTATTTATTTGCATATAATCTTAGTTTCTATATAATACTAATATAAGTTTATCTATAAGAGTTGCAATTTATAAAAACGTATTTACTAACTTTATTGGGTATTTGATGCATTTATTTACATGGTAATAAAAGCAATATCCAAATTATAGAGGTTTTAATGTAATGAAACATGTTCCAAAGTACCTCATCTCACGCTCAAAGTTATTTAACTTCAATTACAGATCCTTGGTTTAACACATATAAGCAATAAAACAACACATGGTAGTAAAAATTCCAGTTTACGATTCTTTGCAATCATAATTAATAAGAAATATTTTATCGCAGCGCTGAGTTTGCTATTTCCTAAGATAACCAATAAAAAATTTCCCACGGTGTAATAATCTAGAAAGGTGATATTCTAAAATAAAAAAAATATAGCATTAATCGTGCAGCCAAACAGGTTGATCAAGATTCAATGAGACACACATGCTGTAAATATCTCCTCTAAACGTTGCTCCCATTTTTGTTAATGTTTTTAAAGTGGCTTTCAATTATTTTATTCGTTCTTTTATGTTTCATCTTTTCTTTTCATTTAATTCACTACAGTTCTACTTAAATATTGTTTCACTTACATACGTAATGGTTTCTTCACAAGACAAGATTCTTAAATCAAATACAGTTGCTAAGAAGCTTCATAAGTTTGTTGAAAGAAATGTGCATGCAAAACCATATCCCCCCCCTCCAAAGAATCATAATTTTTAAAGCAGTGCATATATCTTGATTCCAATAAAAGTTTATCTTTAAATACTTGAAGTTTCTGAAAAAAGCATTCAATTTTAGACCACTCTTATTTCACAACATTCAAGCCTGAATTTGTAGTGCAACTTTCTAATATTTGATGTATACATTCTAAATTAATGTAATTTGTGCCGTAAACAAATTGAAAACTTTATATTTTTTTTACCTTATAATCACATTTATTACCTGTTTATATTTATGTAGAATGCAAAAATTTGAGGTCAATTCTTTTTTCCCTTATGCCTAGCTTGTATTTTTAAGAGTACTAGACATTGAATTTCAGAAATTAAACATTCAACTGGAAATGGATGACATAATTGCAAAGAAATTCGAAAAGAGTTTGATGGCGGCATTAATTATCCCATGTGTAATTTAAGCACCCTAGAAAAGTGTTGTACATAATATTCACAGTTTGAGATATAAACATGAACCATATTGGTACTAAATAGTGACATAAGATTAAGTACAAAAACAATTTCACTAGAGAGTATGCTTAATCCAACATGAAATGCATGCCTGACAGCGATGTTTCTTAATGCGTGCAATGTTTTTAATGGATTTTATTGGCATCAATGTACATTGTGTGGTAACATAAAACGGGTTTACGCAATGCGAGCTTTTGAGATGGGGATGAAGGCCAGCATTACACAATGCAGGAAAACATCATCAATGATGAATTTTTCTTAAGTAGGTTCAACGTGCGAATCAGTTATATTTTGATCTACAGACTTTTCATGAAACTGATGAGTGAAGCAATCAGTGTAATCCACTTTTAAGTAGTTAGTTTGCAAACAAACTACCTCAATAATTACATAAGATTATATAGGTGAACAATTTGGTCGCGTTTATCACATCTGTGCCTATAGTCATTCAAAATTGTATTAAGTGTAGTATATACCAGCCTTTATCTCCACCTTACGTAGTTCTCTCCATACAAGAATATTATCTGTTACATTGGTGTGTCTTTCCTGTATGTTAGTATGAATATATTGATAGTTCGTTTCTCTTCCTTTAGTCTTGGAAAATCACTTCGTAAATCAGGAGGGAGTCACTTGTCAATAAGCAAACATGCGCTAATTTTTAGCCGAGTTTACACATGACTTTATGCTTAACATTAGATTGCCCAAAGGAAGTCATCTTGACTGTTTTTCAGTTTCAATTCGAAAAAAATACATAATAATGAACAATTTCTTAGAACTGTTTAGAATATATTTTTTTTCTAAATGAAGACAAATTGTTTTTATTGTTAATATTTACTCTTAGACTTATATGACTGTAAATAATATAAAAAATATTAAAAATTAATTTAAACAAATCTCTTTACACATCAATCATTCTTTCACAATGCTGTCGTGTTTACTGCTTTTGAGCAATATAGGTATATACTAATTTTCAGTCTTCCTAGTGTTAATCCAAAAGTTCCTTTCTGTTACGAAAATTTAGCAGGATGAAATGTAATAGTCATATAAACATTTGCGTAGCCATTTCCACTAATGCTGTCCTTGTAGACGAAATAAGAGTCTATATAATGCGAGGTGGAGCTGCATTTTCTTATCAGGACCTATTCTAAATCATACGTACTGTTCGTCTTATGACGTGATAACACTCGGCTTCTCCATAGTAAATTCTAAAGAGCCCGAATCTGGAGATATGTGGACATATGTGACTTTGGAGTTTTTTTTTACACTGTATTTATCATTCTTTTTTTCAAATAAATAACCGTGTAATGAAGCACAGCAGTAGAATAGCAGTTTCTTCTTAAACCTGAGTTTATATTGTATGTCATATTTCTGTAAAGCAAAGATAACGTTCTTCTTTTGCACAATTTTACTTGATGCAACCTACTTTTATGTGTAACATACTAATATTTAAAGAATGATGAAAATTCCGAAGTATATTTAGCAAATTTATCAGTTTGTTTCTTAATTTTCAGTTGTTGCATAGTCATTGGAAGCCAGTATAGAATTTTAGAGGTTTCTTTACCCAATTGATTTATTTATCAATAAAATAAGTGTCATATAATTTAATGGTTTTGAACTGATAATAAAAAGGACCAGTGATAATTTAAGCGCTTGCAATGAATTTCCCTATAAATAAAATCCCGATTTAAAGGTGTTTTTTTTTCGCTTGCTAAAATTTTTTCTTACATAATGTAAAAAAAAACCTTGTTGCATTCCTTTTAAATAATATGAATATAGGTAAAAAATAGAAAAATGCTATTAATCCACGTTTACAAAACATCTTTAAAAAAAAGTGTATTTCGCTATCAGAAATAGATGTAAAAAATGAAATCATATACCTATATCGTACATATTTGATATTAAGAAAGATATTCAAGGAAAAAACAAATAATAATATTCTTTTTAATCTGTTTTCCATATTATTTTTGGGAAAAAATATTTTCGTATTATTTTAGAACGAAAAAAAGTTTGGAATGTATTACCGAAAATGGTTTCCCGAATCGATAACGGATGCTAGAGATTCGCTTGATAAATTGAAAAGGAATGAAAAATTGACTGGCTGTGATATGAAAAAAGGTCTATTACTATATAGTTGAATAGTTTTCACCTGAAAAGAGAGGCTTCGATCTTCAAAAGAAAAGTATTAGCTATGGAATAAAATATTTCAGATCATATGTCCAAAAAAGATAAATAATGGGTAGGCTACTGGCAAACGGAGCAGAATAGCAAACTATAAATAGGAAAATTTGAATGAAGTAATTAAAAAGATTATTAGATTAATAATTTCTACAAGGTTTAGATTTATTATTATTAGAATTAAAGTAACACTAAAAGATATCCCAGTGATATTAAGGATGATTCTGAGTCAATATCAGATAAAAATTAAGTGAATTGGACACGTGTAAGCAGTTTTGCTCTTTTTCATTATTTTTGATGAAATTATAGACAAATTTCAGAGTTAATAGCGTTATATTTTTCCATTCAAAACGGCATGTTTATAACAGAACTAGAGCTTGAAATATCCACTTAAACTCTGCCAACTTGGATTATCTGCATCTTCAGTTCACAGCTTTAATATGTGCAGTAATGAGACGCCAGAATAATTCTGAACCAGGAGGAAAAACGTTCGAGACTGATTTCCTGGCAAAGTCTTCCACAATGTGCATCACGAAAATAATAATCAACAGATGTCAAGTCAGTTTTCTTTTCATATTTGCCTCAGGAGTTCAGACAAACAGAATTTATCACCATGCCTATAGAATTCCATAGTGCTTCCGTCACCCAACCCGCGAGGTAACACACAGAAATGTAACTTATCAAACTGCTTTAATTATATATATATATATATATATATATATATATATATATATGAGTGGGGGGTGGTCACAAAAATGTGGACACTTTAAAATTATGTTTTTTAACTTTGAAAATGTTACGTTGCATTCAATACAAGATCTTTTGTATCATTGTAATCTTTTATCTATCGCATTATGATTTCAGGCAAGTTTTTTCATGGAATATATGTTTTTTTGGATCACTGCATAAAAATTAAGGGATATACATATATAAAACACTCAACTGTGAGAAATTAAATTCATTAGAGCTAATTAATGAAATTTGTACTTTAAGTACCGTCAGCACACAAAGATCTCAAATATTCTCATAAAATCAAAACACAGAATGACATTTTTAACGCAGTTTTAACTCTTAATAATACTAAATAAGCACAGAGCATGCTGATATTTTACACAGCACAAAACCTTTTTTTTTTAAAGATTATTACAATTTTCAAATTTATTAACCTATTTTACACATAAAATTAATTTGATGATATTCAAAGCAACACTTATTTTATTAATACACAAAGATTCATTACACGTTGTGCATTTGAATGTTTCTAAGGTCCTGCATCCTGTGTTAAGAAATGCTGTATTTTCTTTACATGAGCTACTGCACTTTGAGTTCGAACTCTTGATCGTCATCCTAAGAATCTGACGAAACTTCCAGAATATAATTTGCTGGACCTTCTTCATCAGGAAAATCATCTTTTAGTGCATGATTGATTTCAGATGGTAGGTTCCATAATAAATCCAAAGCCTCTTAAAGATTGAGCTTATTTTTTAAAGATTTTCTCAGAAAATGAAATTATAATAAAATAATATTAGCACCTTGTGGAAATTCCAGCTACTGTGAAATCTCTTTTACATATGAAGAAATTAAAACTATTTTTTATAATTTTTTGAATATAAGAGAATACATATTCATTTAATTGAGTAGCAAAAAATACAAAGTTGGATTTAAAATTATACATTTTTTAAAAATCATTAAAATAAACAATAAAGAACAAAATAAATAAGTTAAGCAAAAAGAAATGCTAAAAAAGGCATAAATATATTGCACTATAATGATGACGCTTCAATACAACAGAAATCAATACTAAGCAACACGGACGAATAAAAACTTCTCAAACACCCAGTGTGCTGTCGGTACTCATAAGTACCACAACGTTATTCAACTCTAAACTTACTTATATACACTGTTCATATAAAATAAATAGTAAAATTGTTTCCTACAGACGCCTTTAACATATAAAACATATAAGACAATTACCTTTTGAAAGTAACTCCTTTTTCGGAACAAAAATGACAATCTACTCAGTCCGATCGAAATCTCAGTTGAAAAAGCAACTTCTGCCATAAAACTATTCGCCTTCCCCGCTAAAATGCTCATCATAGAACCCGTGCTGCCATAATATCTTAAAAAAGGGGATTGAAAAGGACATTTCTGGTAAGTATCGTCAGAGTATTCGTAAAAGTGGTTATAGGTAAATTTAAATTGTGTAGTACTTATAAGTACCGTCGATAGATAAAGGGTTAAAGAGAATTTAATACTGAATTCAATACAAAAAAATAAAACTTACAAATTTGCAACGCAAAAAGTTTTTTTGCCAAGCTTTTACTTAATACGCCATCCCAAGCTGCAAGTTTGCCCATATGGCACCATATTACTTTTTTGTTACATTTCCATAAAAAAAAACCTGCCTCTTCACGTTCATGCTTTTGAATCCAATAATACAAAAATAGAAAATTCTATACGGTCCTTAAAGTACTTTCCCTAACCGAATTAAAGGAACGTTTTGAAAACTAAAACAGATTTAGCAGAAACGAAAGGAAGTTTTACGTTTGTTTCCCTTTGTTTTCTGTCAGCATCATGAGTTATTTTGATCACTCATGTTGAGAAACAAAAAAATCACTTATGCTTAATTAAATTACTTCGCTAAGTTAAATATGTCGTAAAAAAACCCATTGTACAAATATATTGTATGTAAGGAAACATATTTGGTAATATAGAGTACAAATTACCAAATATAGAACAATCTAAAGTTGCGTTTCTCAAACTGTGGAGTGCGCCCTCTTAGATAGGCGTGACAATGCTACGAGGGATGCACGGGCATATAGGACGGTTGAAATTAAAATATTTAAAAAATTGCAAATCATCTGACATAAAAAAATTCAATTGCATATTTACACTGATATAATATACTTATAAATATATCAGTACTGCACAATGTATTTGATAACTAGTTTCTCAATACCATGTTAAGAACCATGGGCTTGTCATATACAAAATTTATTATGCTTGATTTGATAATTTGTAAGACTTATAATTAGTATTGCATTATTTGTGAGTGTGTGTGTGTAGCTTTAACGTCAAAGCACATTGTTGTTGCTTTCAATGCATTGTTATGGTATGAAGGGGGGCGATGAAAAATATGACGGAAATTCGGTAGCAAATATTACACGATTGAGAAGCACTGATTTAAAGACTATATCGTAATTTTTTTCAATGTTGACAATTCCAAATCACAATCATACTGAATAGAATATACTAATACAAATTTATATAGAAAAGGACTATTGTCAGCCACCACATATAATGTAAAATGCTAATCATTCACCAAAACCTGTTCACACCTATTAGGAGACATATTACACAACTAATAAAGGAGGTAGGTACGAGAGAGAAATGGGTTTCATTTTTTTTTTTTGATATTTGATTAAATGACTGGAGATAACAGAAATTAGATAATGGATAGCGAATTCATAACAATTACACACTCTAATAACTAAACTATATAGATGTTGTTCTTTAAAAAAATTAAACAACAACAACTTTGAATTGTTTTTATTAACTCGTTGGTCATAGAATATTCCTAAATAGTGATCAAGCAACTTTACTCCTTATATTTCAAACTCTCAAAATATTACGTATTTTGTAAAATACGCTGCTGATCACATAGTATGCAATACCAAGAAGAACCAGATATATCACAGAAAAATTTATTTGACGGATAACATGTTGTACTAAGATAAAACGATTCAAATTACTGCTTCTTGTGATGTGTCATGATAGGCAGTGTGGTTATGAGGTGAATGCGATGTGTCAGTCCCTCATTTTTCCTGCAACCAGCGATGCCAGATGCGCATCTCAGTTGCTTGGTTTGGTTTAACAGGGTGGCCTATTTCTTTGAAGATAATTTGCAATCCCTATAGGCTACAATTTTTCCTCTGTCAGATTCAGAAACCTGATCAAAAGACGCTCTATATCCGTGGGGTGCATGCCTCCATGGCGGGACATGGCAATATTTTGGTGGTTCATGGGCAGGAAGGGCACCCTTCGGCGGACTATACCAAAGATTATGGGGTAATTCGAGAATGAGTTATTAGCAGTGAATTGTTTTCTAGTGAGTCTGTGAATGTTAATGTTCATACCAATGTATACTTAAAACTATTTGTATGTACATGTGTAATTGATACACATGATATTTCCGGTTTCCACAGTCAAGTGTCTCGATCGACCAAGAAGAGAGCGGGACTCATGTCTTCAGAAGAGCTAATGTTTTTTCGGCCAATCAGCGGGCGTGACATTGAGTTTTCTTCTCAGCTTGCTTACGTTTAGCCCTGTGTCCACCATAATACCGTGTTGCTCTGTATTTGTTTCAAATAATATGTGACTTATGTGTGACTTTATTGTGCTGTTACAATTAAAATTAATTAAAAAATAAAGGGGGAAAATTAAAAAATTAAAAAAATTAAAGGGAAGGAATATAATATTATTTTTATTTATTTATATATCATTTGAACTCAGCAATTATTTAAATTAGTAGTATCTTGCATTTATAACTCGCACGCTAAAACTGGACTGTTTCTACAATATTTCGTTTTTATTGATATTCATGTTCCTTATTCGAAAATATGTGTCTTGAATAGCCTACTTCTTTAATCAGTTCTAATTTTATTTATTTTAGTCACACACCCTATGTATAAAATGTGTAGTGTGCAAGTAAAAAAAAAGTTCGTCAATATTCAGAGGAATATTTAACATTTTGGTTCATACCCGCTATGCATGATGAACGGTCACCTTCTGCCTCTTATGACAACAGTGTTTTACCAACAAATCAATGAAACCAGGTCGTCTTAAGTTGCATTTGAAGTCGAAACACAGCGCATATGTAAATCAAGGTTTAAAGTACTTTAAGTATTTAAAGGAGAAGTGTTCAAACAGATCAACAATACAGTATCTGTTTAATACACAAACTGTTAACGTCATTCGTACTCTTAAAACTAGTTATTAAATATCTTTACTCTTTGCCAAATGTGGAAAAAACCTTACTACAGGAGAAGATTTAATAAAATCATCAATATCAGCTTTTCATAAAACACTCCTGGCAAAAAATGACAACACTGTTAAAGCTATGTCCCTCAGAAACAATACTGTAAGTAGAAGAATAAATGAAGTGAGTGATAACATTGAAACACAACTTGTTGGAAGATTGAAATCCAGATATTTCTCACTACACATGGATGAATCAACGCTGAGAGACTGTGAGGTCGTATTGAATATTGATGTAATTTGTATATTGCAGAGCTTCTCAAACTTTCTATACTTGTGACCCAATTTTCAATCATAATTTTCGTCGCGACCCCTCCATATAATAACAATGTATTGAATTTAATAAAAATATACTTTGACGTAAAGATACATTACTACTCTAATTTAAACCATACAAATTATCAAGATAAATGTTAAATTTTGTAATTATTTTTATGACATGCCCATAGGATCACTGGTTTTTATTAAACTTGCTCTTAAGGAGTCATATACCTTTTAAAATTTCCGGAAAATAGATTTTTTATTATTGTATTATTTTATAGAGTAAACCTTTCAGAGTGTTCTAAAAGAAACCGCATGCAGATATTCCAAATAGAACAGACGTTATTAAGAAAATAAAAAGAGTAGAAAAGGCGATTTAAATATTGTTTACATTTTGGCTCTAGGGTGACAGCTGTCATGTCGCTGGTGACAGCTGTGTTTATCTGTTTCTAATATTTTCATTCTAATTATTATCAAATGCTTGAATCTGAGCCTCAAATATTATTATTGTTGTTCTGAATATTAACTACAACTTCTACTAACTTTATAAACTTCTACTTCTACTTTGTTTTGATAAATGAATCTTGAATTTATACTCGCTCGTTTTTGATTTTCATACCGTATCTTATTCTAAGATAAGTTTTAGGAAAAATATTATTTTTTTATAATTTTTTGAATGATGAATTCGACTGAATCTGCCAAATGACCATCTGGTAAACGTCCTAAGAAAAGGAAGTTTACTGGTAATATGCATACGAAATGCAAAGCTGTACACAGTGTGGATGAATCACTAAACAACAGTGCATCTGGAAAAAAGATTCGACTGCAAGATGTTGATTCATCTTTTATTGAACATGATGACTTTTTTGATGGCTATAGAGTGTTTGATAAAACTATCATGTTTACAAACATTCAAAACTTTGCTTCTTGCAAAAAATGTGGTGGTGATATTAGACTATCAGAAAAATGTGTTAGAGGTTTGTCTAGTGTTTTTTCGATTGAATGCAAGAACTGTAAAGACTTGTGTTCGTTTAGAAATTCAAAAATGCTGGGTAAAAGAAAAAATATTCCAGAAATAAACAGACGTTTTGTATACGCAAAGAGGACAATTGGACAAGGGTAATGCAGCAATGACCACTTTCTGTGGTGTCATGGACTTTCCTCCTCCAGTTGCTGAAAAATCCTATAATAACATTATAAACAAACTACAATTGTGTAGTAAAGAAGTCGCAGAAGCTTCAATGCAAAGTGCAGATTTGGAAGAGGTAACTTTGACAAATTCTTCCGATATAATAATTAGTGGAGATGGAACATGGAAAACCCGTGGTTATTATTCTCGTGTTGGTGTATGTGCTTTTATAGGAGACAAGACAGGAAAGTGTATTGATGCAGAAGTGATGTCTTCTTTCTGTAAAGGATGTGATTCTTGGAAACGAAGAAAGGGGTCACCTGCTTACAAAAGTGGAAAATTCTTCACGTTAAAGAATGTTTGAAAAACCACAATGGTTCAGCTGGCATGATGGAGACTGTGGGAATGGTTCGTATATTTCAGCGTTCGTTAAGTCATCGTTCTGTGAGATATACATCTTACATCGGGGATGGCGATTCCAAAACATTCTCATCTATTAGTGCATCCAATCCAATATGGAGAAGATATCACAGTTTCAAAAATTGAATGTGTTGGACAGGTTCAAAAAAGAATGGGAATTCGTTTACGAAAATTAAAACAAATGAGCTCCAAACTCAGTGATGGGAAGTCGATTGGGGGAAAGGGAAGGTTGACCGACAGAATGATCGACTTAATTACAACGTACTATGGAAATGCAATCCGACAAAATAAAACATGCCTGTCAGATATGCGAAAAGCTGTTTGTGCTGTATATTTCCATATACGTTCAAGCGACGAAGAACCATTGCACAGTTTTTGTCCCGTAGGTCCTAATTCTTGGTGTAAATATCAACATCAAGTAGTAGAAGGCAGTGTGGAAACTTTTAGACACAGTAACAAATTGCCAGTGGCAGTAATGGATGCCATAAAACCTGTGTTTAATGATCTATCACAACCTAAATTTCTACAAAAATGTCTAGGGGGTAAAACCCAAAATAATAATGAATCCATTAACTCATTAATATGGAAATTATGCCCAAAAACTTTAGGTTGTGGTAGAAAGATTGTTGATATATCTACAAATGAGGCAATTGTCATTTTTAATGATGGCAATCAAGGCAGACTAAAAATTATGCAATCGCTTGGTCTGACTGTTGGTCAATTTGCACATAAATTTGTTACACTTGTAGATATAAAAAGAATTCAGACTGCAGAAGTACATTTTAATCTCCGCACAAAAGAAGTAAGACAGGCTAAAAAAATGCAATTTAAAACTACTTGTAAGAAATTAACTGAAAAAGAGGGAACATCATATGCATGTGGCGAATTTTAGCATTTTAGAATCATAGTAATACACTGCATTCATATCACAAACTGTTTAATATTTATAAGTAGTTGTTAATTAAGGTATTGATTGTTTTTAAGTAATATTTATAAATTTTTAACTTTATTTTGGAGAAATAAATCACATTGTTGCATTTTGATTATTTTGTAGCTTTTGATATCGTTTCGATGCTTGTACTGCATTGTTATAATATATGATTTTAGTTATAAGAATTTTAATAAATTGAAGTTTATTGACTAAAAAACTTCACATTAGTTTTAATTTAAATTTAGTTGTTGTTTGAGTAACCAGAATAATATACATATAAAACAGTGGTAAATTTTACGTTTGATGTCAATTTTCTCAGAACGTCATTTTTACTCATTACGCGCATGATATTTTCAAAACCGTGCCATGGAAAATGATAAAATTTTTACTGTAGATTCTTATCATATCTGTACTTAAAATAACGAACCAGTTTGAAATTTTAATGAAAAAATTTAAAATTACAAATATAAAATAGCAACTTTTTTTAAAAATTTTACAGTTAAATTTTAAATTGTTATAGTTTACTAAAAATATTAAATCAGTGTTTCATGCTTCGTCATTTTAAAGATATCACAATTTTCAACACTGAGCAAAAATTTCATCAAAAAATATTGGTAACTTTTTTTATAAAGCTGCGCGTAATGCATATCACTTGCGAAAACAAAAGAAAAATTTATTTTCGTAATTATCTAATTAAAGATTTATCCTAATTAGCACTGTGTTTGTTGGTTATGTCTTAAGGAGACTTGGCACCCTTTGAGCAAACTTTTTTATTTACGTATTTAAAAATTATATTTTAACATTTTATAAAATGTTTTTATTCAAGAAAATGTTACCAGATGAAAATTTTCATATATTATTCACATAATTTTAAAAATTTTAATTTTTTGAAGAAAACTGGGAAAATTTTAAAATCCTACTCCTTTTGTAAAAATTAATTTTTGACCTGAAATTTATTTATAATATTCTTATGGATGTTCTTAACAACTTTAGAGATCGATTTTAGAATAACTTCATTCGTTTTCGAGAAAAAAAAATAAAATGTTGATATACAGGCTAAAAATCAACGAAAAAGCAAACATGTCTTACATTTTATTTTTTTTTTAAAAAAGTATTCAGTTTAAAGCAAAACGGATCCCTAATTTTTTTACATGCTCTATTTTTAACACACAGGGAAAAAATTGAAGTGATTGGTAAATAATTGTCGAAGGAGTAGCATTTTGAATGCACTAAGGTTTCGAAAAACACAAACTGAGAAAAACCACTTTAAAGTTTATAATTCTGAAAAAATAATTATTAAAAGCTTAATTAAACTTAAAATACCACATTAAGATATTACTTATACATTTTTCTTTAAAATAATTGCATTTTCATATGTTTTCAACCCACACATTTTTATAAATGATCAACTTTTAGAGAGTACTAATTGCACAAGAAAACTCAAGAAAAACTTAAAAAAAATTTTTTTTTCTGTCACGACAGATATTTTAGCTGTTTTTCTTCTTATAATATTAAAGTATTACATTTTTATGAAAAATATATCAGGAATAAGAACTGAAATTATAAAATTATTAATATAAAGTGCCTTAATTTGAAAATTTTACATGCACACATTTCACAAGGAAGAAGAATTACATTATTGTATTGCCTCGGAAATATTCTGCTTTTAATACTACACATTCTTTTTTATAGTTATTATTTCTATTTATAAAATAGATTTTTTTATCATAACGCATTTTTTAGCTTTTTTTTCTAAAAAGGGTGTGTGGCTGAATTGCCTAATTTGTTTTCAAATGAAGTTTTATTCAACTTCTAACTTTCCGACATGCACAAGTGATATATCAATCGAAAGATAATAATGCAAAGAATAAGATTAAATGAAAATTAAAAAAAACGATAGGTTTGTGATTTTTAGGGTACCAAGTCCTCTTAAGTAAAGTAATATCTATTTGTTTATTCCTCCAAAATTTACATTCCAGGAAACAATAATAAAAAAATTATGGAGCTTTAAAGAGCTCACTATTTTAAATCATTTACAACTTTTTAAAAGGTTTGTGACCCTTTAACTTAGTACTGTTAAATTAAATATACAAAACACATTGTGCAGTACCGAATGTAAATGTGTATTTTATTTTTTTATTATTTCAAAACGCATTATTTTTCTTCCTTTCTGTAAATTAATAATTTTTTTAAACATTTTATTTTCTACTTTTTGATAAGCTCGCCCCCCCCTTGTAGAGTTATCACGCCCCCTAGGGAGGCGCGCCCCACAGTTTGAGAAACACTGGTATATTGTATATTGATTTAGGAAAATTTGCTGAAGAAATTATATTCTGCAAATAATTAGAAACCACTACTTCTATCGCTGATATACATGGTAAGCTAAACAATTGCTTTCATGCGTCAATAAGATTTCAAAAGAAAACATAACTTATTGTGCTGCAGATGGTGCTCCTGTTATGATGGGCAATAAAAGGCCACTTAAATATAATGAAATATGATAATCCATAAATGATGTCTATGCACTGTGTTATTCATAGAGATAATTCAGTGGCCAAAAATATTACGTTCTGTTATAAATTGTATCAATTATATCAAAGCTAATGCAAAATGTGAGCGTCTCTTCAGAAAATTTTGTGCAAATGAAAATGCAGGCTATGCGATATTTTTACTTCACACTGAGGTATGATGGCTTTCAAAGGGGAATTGCTTGGAAAGATTCATGGATTTATATGATGTTCTTAGTGACTTTTTATGTGACAAGCCTAAAATGAAGCACCTGAAAAGTGTTAATGGTAAAGTATTTCTGAGTTATAAATAGATATTTTTCAAAAACTAAATCTTTTGAATAAACAACTTCAAGGATCAAATAAAACTTCTCTCACAAAGACAAATATATTTGACTTCGTTTCATTTATTCAGGTACGTCGAAAAATATTTCTCACAAACATTTTGACCAGTTTCATTCGCTAAAAAAATATGAGGTGACTGATACTGCTATAATTGTCACTAAGGATCATTTGAAAATAATAGCCTCTGATTTTAAAGAAAGATTTTCTGATTTAAAATAAATTGATTTTCCAACATGAGTGACGCAACCAATGCTTGTGGACATATCTGATATTTTGATGCAGTACCAAGAAGAACCCTTTGAAATTCAAAATGATGAGTCCGTTAAAACTTTAATCACTATAAAAGGAATGATTGAATGGCTTTGTGTGATGAGACAGAAGCTAAATACCCACATACAACCCAGTCTGCAAGAAAATTGTTGTTACTCTTCTCCTCATATTTAGCTGAATGTGGCTTTAGTGCTATCAATGATTTGTTATCGAAGAAAAGAAATCGATTTGATATCCCTTACCGAGGAGGCTTGAGACTTAACCTGACTAAATTGGAGCCTAATATAAAAGATCTCTGTCGCAGACATGACGCATCTGGATCTCACTAACACACATTTTTAGGTGAGATCAATTTTTATTTTGCATTATTATGACCCTTTATATATATATATATATATATATATATATATATAATAATAATGCAAAATAAAAAATTGATCTCACCTAAAAATGTGTGTTAGTGAGATCCAGATGCGTCATGTCTGCGACAGAGATCTTTATATATCTTATATATATATATATATATATATATATATATATATATATATATATATATATATATATATATATATATATATATATATATATATATTGGTTCAATAATGAAAAAGATCAAATAATTTTAGAATAATGTTTCATTCAAATATTTGCTATTTCTGCATTTCAGTTCTCTATTAAAAGTTTGGAACATTTATTTATTTAACTGTTCTTTAATTTTTTTTTAATTTTCTCTTTCATGAATGACTCATTCGTTATTGTTATTTTGATGCCACTTTAATGGACTTTTAAGCTTCCTTCAGGTGAATAACCCTAAAATTGTAAATAACGAATTTTAAATATCACGAGGGAGTCATCAGGATTTTAGAAATGCATAGGTGGGGTATGGCCCAAAATGAGTTGAGAACCATTGTTCTATATCCTCCACGAGGCATAGGTAAACAATTTATGCTAAGCAATGCACTAAGAAACTATTGCCGTGCTTCAAATTTTAATATGTTTTCCTCTTTTGTAGTGCTTGCAAGTTGCTTGTGATGTGTGTCTGCACTACAATGCCAATGATTTGCATATTTCATCGCCGCTTACGCATGCTTTTAATTTGACAGGGTTTGCATGTTTCCATCAGGGTGCTGCATTTTGTTTGGCCAGCGGCGTATCAAACTTTAAATAATAATTTCATAAAATGTATTAAAATGTACAGCAAAATATTTCCTTCGTACATTTTGAGGGACTGACGCAGTAGGGATATATTCTTTGAAAAAAGGTATGTTTGTTTGTTTTTTTGCTTAAGTAGCAGTGCTCGTTAAAAATATTTTGCCCTATAATCTTAAAAAATGAGAAAAAAAACTAATTTACTAAAACTACTGAGGAACAGTTAATTCTGCCATGTATTACAATATTTCAGCGAATATTATGCAAATTTGATTGGATTTTTTCCCTCCTGCAAGTACAACCATTTCGCATAGTAGTGAAGCGAATAATTGAACTTCTATATTTTTGCTGCCAGTGCTTACTATTTGAACTACTTTAAACTAATTATCGGGATGCTAAAAATAATTTCATTTTCTTCGTAAAAGTTTTCAAAAACAATGCAATTATACAGTATATGGTTTCTTAGAAAAGTGTATCTATCTTAACACTGAAAAACTTTGAAACTATAAGAAACAAAATCCCTTTTGTATCTTATTATCAAACAATTCTGTAATTTTCAGATAAAATCTTAGGGATAGAATCCAAAATATTCATTTTAGAATATGGATAGTATAATGCCAATGCATATAAAAAAAGGTAAAATGGATGGTGAATTTTTCCCATTAAATTGGATTTCATTAAATAATAAAACAATGCAGAGAATCTTGTTTTTATTTCAAATATTTTAATGCAATAAAAAAAATTATTTTCAAAATATTAAGCATTTTTATGCAACAGAACAGAAAATTTACCTGAAATATTTTAAACTACAGGCGAACCTCTATATAACGAATCTCTATATTGCGAGTTTTTCTCAATAGCGAACTTTTTCCTGGAACCTTGAACAATTCATAATTTTCTTCTTAAAAAAACCTCTCTAAACCAAAGTGCATTTACTGTACAAGGAACTTTTTTTCTTTTGTGATTCAATTTTTGTTCTCCCTTTTTTTAAAAATATTTTTGAAAAAAATTCATGTTGTTTTCTCTTTAACACATATTACGGTGGTCATAAATTTTGAAATGGTTTTATTAGTTCTGGACGTTTTATCCAAGATATGCACCTATTGATCCCTATTGTCCAGATCACTAGAAACATTTTCGATATCCTCTTTCACCCTCAGTGGAGTTGCCTCGTGTTTTAATTTAAAAAAATAATATATTTAATGCTACCTGTATGCTTTAAAATATAAAATGTCCTCAGAATTCATTTATTTTAGTATAAAATTATTTTCTTAGTATTGAAAATGTAGTGAATTCTCTAACATACTTTTTTCTTGTTTTTCTTGCATTTTTTCTTTCTTTCTTTTTAATGCGTAAGATAAATAAAATAAACCTATATTATTTTTTAAAAAATGTGAGTAGCTACTTTTTTTGACATATAGTGTTTATGAATTTAAAAATTTGTTTTATGTGGTTTATAAAGTATATTAAAAGATGAACCTCTATATAATGAATTTTACATATAACGAACTTTTTTTCGGGATTTAGTGACTTCGTTATATGGAGGTCCAACTATATTTTCATTTGTTTTTGTAGAGATGCTATAATTAAGGAAAACGATTTTTATATTGTTATAAATGTGTGAAAATCATTCTTAGTTAAATTATCAGAAAGTGCTTAAGAACTGGAATGTTTCAGAAAGATGAACTGTTTAATGAAATCCCACACACAGACTTCTTTTTGAATTTTATGACTGTGTGGTACACATTTTCAAAAATTTAAGTTGTATTTGTTTATCTCCCTTTTCCCCCTTGTTAAGAGAGAATATGCTAATATCGATAAGTATTACTTCTTTTATTTAATAGTTTATTATAAATATTTATATGATGAATTTCAGTTTTCGAATAACTTTGATACACATTCTCGTAATTCTCATTCAAGAAGAAATTTTAGGCATTAAAAAATATATATATTTAAATATGATATGATAAAAAAAACTATATGATGTATAAAAAAAATTCCAAATAAAAAAATAACATTTATTTAAATACTTAGTTTAATATATTAATTGTTTTACCTAGTTATTATTTACATAGTTATTATTTAGCATCAAAATTAGAGCTTGTTTTTAAAACAGCGTATAAGTATAATGAATTGAATACTTATTTGTGTTTCGCAGTAAGTTTCCCTTAAACTTAATCATATTCCATAACTAAAACTTGTCTATATGGTATTTTCCTTTCAAATGTTTAAAGAGGTTAATTTCTTACTAACATCATTGAACGTAGTTAAATCCTGCTAAATGTTAATAAACCTAACATGCATCTTCTGTAAAGTATAATCTTGATATGTTGTTAATTCAAGGCTTCAGAGTAAAATAAATGCTAAAATAGCGTTAGTATAAGAAAAAATATTTCTTCTATCATTCCAAAATATTTTACGTTAATACAATTTTATTCCTATGATATGCGTTTGTTTCGATTTAAATGTTGGGAAGATATTCATTCTCCGTTATGAAAGTATAGACTATTTTAAATTCAATAATATACAAAATGACTATAAAAAATCAATTTAGTTTCAACTAAATTTATGAAAACTTTTTCAAATAGGTAATCGGCTAGCTCTTCTCAAATTCCCTAAGACTTTTTATGACTTTGTATTTATTGATATTTTTTTCTTTAGGTTTTCAGACGACTGCCCACACTTTCGCAATATGGGCAGTGCTATTTTTTTAAAAAAAAACGAATGTGAATTACGTTTAAATGTGTGATCCATGTAATCATTTTTTCCGCCCTAGTTATTCTCGAAATTGATGGAAAAATATATAATGTATTAAAAATATTTATAAAAAATAAAAGTAATGTAATAAAGTTATATAATAAAAGGAATTTTTAGCATTAAAAATGCTATAATTATAAATTAATACATTTCGATCGTAGATTAAAGGCTTTTTTGTTGCTGGTAATATATTTTTGATATTTAAAGCGGAAAAATGTAGTCTGCTTATGTGAACTTAAATTTACAGAAAAATTGAATAAACTATGAATGATTACTAATGGATGGATTTGGAATGGATTACGAATTCAATGAATTATGTTTTGTTTTCAAGTTACTTTGCCTTTTTTCTAATCGAAAAAGGTTAACACAATGTTTGGTTGGAAACACTTGTAAGTCACGAAAAGAATGCCATTGATTTCAGAACTTCTTAATTTTTTTTAGATTAACGCTATTAAAAAGGTTTGGTTGATTATTCATCATCTTTTCATATTATATAAATGCTTTTCATATATTTTAAAAATACCACAACATAATTTTAAAGAAACACATGTTTAAAAAAAGAGATTTTTAACAAAAAAACGTATTTCCTTACTTTTTTTTCTATTTTGTATCACGTTCGCTTTAAAACAAGCACTTTTCGTAAATATTACCATCCATTTAATATTGGCAAACCATATTTTAAAAAAGTATCGCATTCATTTGTGAAAGGAGCCACAGCTATCCACCATCTATCAGTTATTCCAATCAGTAGAGATATTGAATCTGGCCGTAAAAAATGCACGCCAGTGCAGTATTTCTGGACACACAAAAAGCATTCGACAGCGTCTGCCACACATGTCTTATCTATAAGCAAATTTAATACAAAGCGCCGACACCATTTATTATCCTTATAAATTCCTACATATCCGATAGAACTGTTTTTTATTTTAAAATTAATAATACCCTCTCAAATAGTAGAACAATGTTTGCTTGGTACAAGCATGGGTTCCATTTTTCTCCCGTGATCTTCAAGATTTAGTCAACGACATTCCCACCAGCAACAAAACTAAAACGTGCATGTATGATGACGACGCGGTGATACATTGTCCACACGAAGAAAACCAGGCTCTATCTCATATATTATAACATAATACCGAACACAGATTTACCATTCATTTACCGAATGAAAATAGGCACCAACACTTCAAATCACACACACAGAAGCCATATTTTTCACTACATTCAATAAAGCACCAAACATCTACAACAGAGAAAATGGAATCCCTTCGTCAAATCATGCTATATACCAAGGAACTATACTTGATAAAATACTCCCTTTTAAACTACATATAAGGTAAAAACATATATATAAATCCGCCCACAAACACACCCCCTAATTTCCAGAAAATCAAAATTAAATAATTGGAAGAAAATGCTTATATATTCAATGATTAATGCATTTTATCTACTCCTGATCTACGCATCCGTAGCTTTGGAACATCCAGCACAGACCAATATTAATTATTTAAAAAAAATACTCAAAATGTAATTGCCAGTCAAATTCTTTACGCCCACTGATGCTAAAGGAATGTAGACCTCAGATCTGGGTGTGAAATACCTATTACTAGACAAACGCGATCAGAAGAAATACTATCAATTTATTTAATAGAAATGTGACAAGTCTGAAAATAAATCGATCAATAGCATCGGGAAATATACTCCTGATCTTAATTTTCAGAGACCCAGATCAATCCTAATTGATCCAGCTATTCTTTAATTCCTAAATATGTTGTCGTTTATCTATATTTTTTATCATGTAATTTTATTCTTAAATTCTCTCTATTTAATACTCAATAATTTGTCGAGCTTATTTTCCTAAACTTAAATGTAAAAAGAGACGGGATATCTGATAAGCTATTCACAAAAAACCCACTCGTTAGCAAATCGTTTTAATTTTTTACCTCAAAATATTTTCTCTCTTTAACTGAGACTCATTTGCTGCAAGCGAATTGACTAGGCATCACCCCACTCACTAACACATTTTATACTGAGATGTGCACAGTATGCCTTGGCCTTCATGGGATGTTACGGAAATGACTTAAGTTTGTTAAAATTATTCATATCAAAGTAATTTTTTCTCATTTTATTAGATTTCATTAGTTATCTTTTCAACGTCTTTTTCTACTAAAAAGGATAAATTGAATGCGTTTTTATGTAATCTAAAATGTTATGAAAGGTGATAAAGAGAACTAAGTGCTCCCACTCAACCAAGCTATAGATAGATTTTGAAAGGAAATTAACAAATATGATAATTTCTCAAAGTTTTTTTGTGTGTCGTATAGTCAATATTATTGAAGAGAGTCTTAAAATATTTATGAAATGCCTTTTTTAAGAAAATTTAATTTTTTTTCTGAAGTCAGCAAAAAACAGTTATATATATATTTTACATTACACATTTGTCTAGCAACACATCATAGAAAATTACATTAAATGCATAATGGCATTTAAAGATATCAAAAGTGTAAAGTAGGTAGGTAGTTTAATTATAAAATACAGCGTACAATAATATACATAAGACAATTATTTTAAGATAGAGTAAATATACCTAAGACATATTATCTATGATAGAGTAAATATACATAAGACATATTATCTAAGATAGAGTAAAAATACACATAAGACATATATCTAAGATAGAGTAACTCTCATTTTTAAAAGATTTCTCCTAGACTCTGAACGAAACATGTTCACATCAGCATGTAATCCATAGAATATGAGAAAAATATTTATTTATAATCATAAAGTGCAATAATTTATATACGGTACGGAGTTATTATAAATTATTGCATCCACGTTTTGGCCCATATATATTGTGTGTGTCGTAATAATAAATTAATATCTACTCCAAATTTGAATTTTCTGTATAATATCTGTTTATTATCTATTTAATTAATCCAAATAACGAATTTCAAAACGTGTCTCATTTTCTAAGGCAATAAAAATATTGCTTTCATAGATTTATTAGGGAGTCCTCGCTAAAATAATTACACCTTGAACTTATGATAGATTTATCGGACATTCCAAGTAATAGAATAACATTAATTGCTTCCCGTTCCAAACTAACCTGTTTCACACATGTCCTAAACAATGATGCAATTTATTTTACTAACTTATATTTGTCTTTACTTTAACACGTGATTTTATTATTTATATTTTGTTTTTTTCCTGTTTTTCGTTAAATATTTTATATAAATGTGAAATTTGAATAATTTCCTATCTCGTATTTTTACGCCTAGATCGCAGCGTACGCTCAAATACTCTAATGATGTAAGTAAATGAAGATTTGAATAAAAAGAATATTTCTACATCTACATCATCCCCAAATTCTAAAATATAAATCTTTCGCAGAGATATATTTATATATATATATATATATATATATATATATATATATATATATGCATATATATATGTTATATATATTGTATATATATATGTGTGTGTGTGCGTGTGTGTAAACTAGCAATATTTCACTACTATATTAAGAGTTAACTAAGTAGCTGGCTGAAACCCAAATCTGTTCAGTATAAAGGCTTTTAGAAATTATTTAAAACTTCATTTGATGCATCATAAGTTTATAGAACATATAGAGTTTCAATTTTCAATGTTGCAGAGAAATGCTTTAAATTGCACACATATATAATACAAAAAATATCCCAACACATTAAATTATCATACTATACACAGTAAAACCTGTTTTTGTGTGGTCTTTTTTTATACGATTTACTTTTATCGCGATATGTTTTGTGCGATTTTTCATGTGTGAACTTTTTTATGCGTTATATGTGAATTTCAACGGCTTTGGCGCAACTGGAATGTGTTTTATCAATATGTCATTGGTGAACAAATGATGTTAATGTCCTCTTGCAAATTCAGGCTTTTGCTTTTAATGTCTTATATATTAGGTAAATACATACTTGGCGTTAGTCTCAGGCCTTGAGGCCTTTGGCCTCAGAATCATGCCCCAATGTAGTTGGGGGTTACGGGGGTTAACGTTACGCCAATGTAACATACATATATAACTTCAAGACGCTCTGTTCATTTGATATAAATAGTCTCCTTACAATGCACGTTCAGTTGCTTTCTCTGAAAGCTTTGATAAATTGTGAAGACTGACAAAAAAACCGGATTCTTTGTGTTGGAATTTGCATATTGTTATCTATCTTATAATTTTGTATGTATAATTTGTATGGCAACGGTAAAACCGTATTGCTCTCGCTATTTATAATGGTGCATCTGGAACCATAGTAAGAATGAATGTAGAAGCGAATTAATTGCGTCATTAAAGAAATGAACTGATGAAAACTGGTTATTACTGTTTTCTTGGAACACAAACAAGTCCGAACAAGAAGAAACAATATTTTGGAGGAAACGACGAGATACTTCAAAGAGAAAGCTGATAAGTCAAATTTTATTCTCTTGTATCGATTAAAAAGAGAAGAACATCTGATTTAAAATAGTATTGTGAAATTAAGATTTGGACTTCGAGTCGAATCTCATTGAATTAGTTCTTCCAATACGTTAATTGTTACTTTATCAGAATGTCTGAAGAGAAAGAGTCTATAAAGGTAGCAAGGGGGAGAGTTAAAGATTATTTAACTAGATTATAGAAAATGGAGTGACGATTTAAATTTAAAGAATGAAATTCTTATTCGACTGCAAAGATTAGAAGAGTTAATGTAGACTTTGAATGGTTAGATTCGGAATTAAGTGCAGAAGAATCGGAAATAATGGAATTTGAACAAATATATTTTGATTTAAAATTGAAATTTCAAGATAAAATCGATGCGATTGATGCATTTTGTTCAATTAATGTTAGTGGGCAAAATATTTCTATTGCTATACCAACAGAGCAATCTAATGCTAATTTTCGATTACGGAAACTAAACATACCAGTTTTCTCGGGTAAATTTGAAGACTGGATAAATTTTAAGGACTTGTTTGTAACTGCTGTTCATTCTCAAACTTCACTTGGTAACCTTCAGAAGTTCCAGTATTTAAAAGGTTTGCTTTCAGATGAACCCGCGTCTCTAATAAAGCATATACCATTGTCTAATAAATCGTATGAAGAAGTTTGGGGAAAACTTATTGATAGATACGATAAAAAGAAGCAAATTGCTTATCCTTTAATTAAAACATTTTTAGATCAAAAAGGTATTTCTCAAGTAAATATGACAAATTAAATAAACCTAGTGGATACTAGTGACGAAGTGCTAAGAGGATTAAAGGCGTTGGGAACTGAAGCCACAAACAGAGACCCTCGGTTAATTCAAATATTAATGCAAAAATTAGATACAGAAACTAAAAGACTCTGGTCTGTTAAAACAACCGAGAAGTATTTTCCTATTTTAAAGGAATTTTTAGAGTTTTTAAATGTCAGATGTTTATATCTCTGGAATTAAAGACTTGTAATGATACTGATACTAAAGTACCTACTAAGTCTAACTTTACTGCTGGTAAAAATAATCCAAGAAGTAGATCTGATAAGAATTGTTTAAAATGTTCAGGTGTACATAAGTTATTTAGATGCATGAAATTTAAAAATATGAATTTAATTGCTAGGAAGAGCTTCGTAAAGAATCATTATCTTTGTTTTTTGTGTTTAAACAATCACTAGCTTAAGGATTGTCCTAATAATTATTTAAAATGCAGTATTTGCCAATGTAAACATAACTATCTTTTACATGAATATTCGAATCGTAATAGCGCATTTTTGTTAAATGTCAATGCCATTTGTAAACGAGATGCTGTTAATGCCCTTATAGGAAGTGTAGGTCAGCAAGAAATATTAAAGATAGAATTGGATGCAGTAAATACGACGCTTAACGTAGTACTTCTGTAAATAATGCAAAATGTGTATCGTTTTTACCTATGGCAAAGGTTTTGCTGTATAATAACGAAGGTGGTTCATTTTTATTTAGAGCGTTACTGGATAGTAGATCCGAATCTAGTTTTATTAGTGAAAATGCCATTAACGTTTTGGGATTAAGGAGATGTAATAATAGATTATCTCTTAGCGGAATAAGTGGAATACAAGCAGGAATTACGCGTGGCTCGGTGGGTTTAAAGATCAGGTCAAGATTCTGCAAAGATCAGTTAACAATTAAAGCGTATATATTAAACAAAGTTACGTCTCAAATTCCCGCTGAAAGGGTTAAAATAAAGGAATTGGATTATTTAGAGGGTAGTGGATGAAGATTTCCCAAAACCATCGGAATGCGATGTTATTTTAGGTTCCGACTGTTTCTTTTCTATTTTGCGAAATGGCAGAATTACTGGGTCTAAAGGACAACCTATCGCTAAAAGCACAATCTTTGGCTGGGTTGTAGCAGGTAAAATTCAAGGAAATTGCGAATCTATTATGCAATCGCGTCTAATTATTGTTGAAAATGAGTGTAAAGTTGATTCTATATTACAGCAGTTTTGGCAAACAAACAAATTGCCTCTTAAAAAGATTTCATTATAAGAAGAGGAAGAACTTTGTGAAAATCACTTTAAAGCAACTTATAAATTTATTAATGAAGGTAGATTCGTGGTTAAGTTACCTATTTATAGAGAAATTAATCAATTAGGAAACACAAAAGGGTTGGCAATTTCCAGGTTATTGACAATGGAAAATACATTTAAATTCGGTGTAGAACTTGAGCGGGAGTATAAGAATTTTATGGAAGAATATGAAAAATTGGGTCATATATGTCGCCTAATAAAGACCTAGATGGGAGAATAGCTTATCTTCTTCCTCACCACGCTGGGCGAAGAAAGGATAGCATGACAACAAACTTAGGGTTGTATTTGATGGGTCATGCAAGCCTCCTAACTCTAATTCATTAAACTATGTTTTAGGAGTTGGTCAAATTTTACAACCAGATAATTTTACTCTTCTCGTAAGATTTAGAGTAAATGAAATTATTTTTACGGCTGACATAAAGCAAGTGTAAAGGCAAATTTTAATTGATCCGGACGATCAAAACTTGCAAAAGATAGTCTAGAGAAAGTCGTTAGATTCTGATATTAACGAATATAAGCTTTCGACTGTAACGTATGGTACTGCATCGGCCTCATTTTTGGCTACTAGATGTTTACACCAAATATCATTAGACTGCGAACCACAAAATCCTGAACTATCTAGTATAATTCAAAATTCTTTTTATGTGGACAACTTAATATCGGGAGCATCGTCTAATAAGGAAGCGATCATTTTGATTGAAGCTTTAATTGAAGTTTTAGATGTGCTCGAGGATTCCACCTCAGAAAGTGGCGTTCTAATTCTCGAGATGTTTTAATCAATATATCTAAAAATCTAGAATTTAATGAACCAAATGTATATATATGTAAATTCATCCTGAAAATTGCTCAAAGGCGTTGGGTCTTATTTGGTATACTATAGGTTCATTTTCAATATTAATTTTAAATTTGAAGGAAATATTACAAAAATATCCTTTTTATCCCGATCAGCAATACTTTTTGACCCTTTAGGTTTTATTTCGCCTTGCACGATATTAAGTAAAATTTTCTATCAACAGTTATGGTTACAGAAACTCAATTGGGATGATGCTCTACCTGAGCCTTTTGTACTTAAATGGAAAAAGTTTCAAATGGAATTTCAACAAGTTTGCCATTTATCAATTCCGAGACGGCTCCAAATTACAAATAAGAAAGTAACTCTTTATGGATTTTCAGATGCATCGGAAGCAGCTTACGCTTGTGTCGTCTATGCGGTGCAAAGAAATCGGGAAACTACCAAAGTTGTGATGTTGGGCGGAAAAAGCAAAGTCGCTCCTCTCAAGCCCATATGTTTTCCAAGACTAGACTTGAATGGAGCTTTATTATTGGCACGATTTTTTGAAACTTTGTGTAATTGTTTAAATGATCATGTTATTAATATTTATGCTTGGACTGATTCACAGGTTGTCTTGTCTCTTGGCTATCATCCTCTCCAAGAAACTGGAAGCTGTTTGTCGCCAATAGGACATATGGAATTTTAGACATCATACCTTGTAATCAATGACGTTATGTTCCATCAAAAGAGAATCCAGCCGACCTTGGATCAAGAGGCATGTCACCGAAAGACTTAACCGACTGCAGCCTATGGTGGGAGGGACCTTAATGGTTATCTACTGAAAAAGCCTGGCCCAGCAACCAACTATAAAGGACAAAAGGGACATCGAAAAATCTGTTATAATAGAAATTAAAAGGACACTTGTATTTTCTGTATATTGTAAAAATGATATTATTGATATATATATATATATATATATATATATATATATATATATATAGGTTGTTTGACAAACATTCATTATTTTCAAAAATAATTCATATTTTAGCATTTTGTCTTATATTTATGCAACATTGCAAAGATGGTAAGAACAAAAAACGTTCCAGAGGTAAAATGAAACCTTTAACGACAAGGGAACTAATTGTTGTGAGTAATATTGTTATATTTTATGTGCAAAATGTGTGTGTGTATATTTTTATAGTGAAATTAAATGCTTAAAGTTAAAGCAGTCAATACCTAGAAAAAACCCACTAGCAGCTCTTTGTTCATTTATTGATGAAGACGGGTTGATCAGGGTGGGAGATAGGCTTCAAAACGCACAATTACAGTATGATGCTAAGCATCCAATTATGCTGCCAAATCGGCATAAACTAAGTAGTCTAATAGTAAAGTATTATCATATTTTAAATTTACATGCAGGTGGTAATTTGTTAATGTGTATCTTACGACAAAAGTATTGGATTGTAAATGTTAGAAGTTTATTTAAGAAATGTGTGTATAATTGTATAAAATGTCGTGGATTTAAAAGTAATATGTCCAAACAAAGGATGGGAGATCTTCCTAAGGATAGAGTAACTGTTAAGAGACCGTTTTACTGTTGTAGAATTAACTACGCAGGTCCGGTTTCTGTATTAAAATACAGAGGAAGAGGAGCTAAAACAACAAAGGGGTACATTGTTATATTTGTCTGTTTTGCCACTAAGGCTTTGCATTTAGAATTAGTAAGTGATTATACGTCAGAAACTTTTATTGCTGCATTAAAAAAAGTTTTGCTCACGAAGGAGCATTCCTAAGCATATACATTCGGACAACGGCACTAATTTTATAGGGGCTTAAAGGAAATTAGGAGAACTATTTAAACATTTGTCCAAAATTACGAATGAGGAAGAGGTATGCTATTTTCTTTTTTAACAGGGAATTGAATGGCATACTATACCTCCTTTGAGTCCACATTTTGGAGGACTCTTGGAAGCGGGTGTTAAATCGGTAAAATTCTATTTAAAGAGAGTCGTGGGTTGTATAAACTTTACTTTTGAAGAATTTTATGCATTGCTAACTCAAATAGAGGCGGTATTGAATTCAAGACCGTTAGTTAGACTGGTTGATTATGATATAGACAGTTTAAATGTTCTAACTCCATCCCACTTTTTAGTGGATGAAGAAATTATAGGTCCGCCTGAAACAGTCGAAGAATCTAAACTTACATTAAAGGAACGTTGGGATATAGTTCAGAAATTAAAATTAAATTTTTGGAAGAGATGGCAAATTGATTACTTAAATTTTATACAAGGGAGAACCAAGTGGAAAAGCGGCACATCAAACATTAAAATAGGAGATGTTGTAATCATTGAGGATGGCAATCTTCCTCCATCTGTGTGGCCCCTTGGAAAGGTCATATCTACTCATCCAGGAAAGGATGGAATAGTTCTGGTTGTCACATTAAAAACTAAAAAGGGACTGTATCAAAGACCTTTTGTAAAAATATGTATATTACCTGCGCATCAAGAATAATTTCTTGTTGGGTGGGAGTTTTGTTGGAATTTACATATTGTTATCCATTTATAATTTTGTATTTATAATTTGTATGGCAACGGTAAAACCGTATTGCTCTCGCTATTTATACTGGTGCATCTGGCACCGTAGTAAGAATGAATGTAGAAGAGAATGAATTGCGTCCTTAAATAAATGAACTGATGAAATCTGGTTATTACTGCATTCTTGGAACACAAACAAGTCCGAACAATAAGAAACACCTTGAGAGTGGATAAAATATATGCAGGTATAGAACTTTAAAACCAATTGGAAAAGCATTTCCATAAAAAGATACACATTTCGTAGGAGTATGACGTTTCACAAAACAGCTTCGATCATGCATATATGTTTATCGTGATATTTACAAGCATGTGACAATTTATAGTGCTAAAATAAATAAATTGAAATTGGATCTTCAAGTGATGAATGTTTTAAACTTATTTACCTCAAGAAAAGGAGAGCTTTGCATTACGATGAGTAACTTCTCCATGTATAAAATCAGAAATTAAATGTTTTAAAAATGTTTCCAGGTGCAATTTATTTCTTTTTAGTACTTTCTCATACTCTTAAATTTCGTTAAAAATGTGTATGTTTTCTAAGGGCGTTTTTATGCACTGGAGAAAGACTGCATAAAAAATGTAATTGTATACGGTCCTTCTTCACCGCAAAAAAATATGTAGCATTTCGACAAAGTTGTTTGTTATATGTAAGAGTTTATGAAATATTCGAAAGTTTTTTCTTGTGTGGTTTATTTGTATGAGGTCCCTATCTGCCTCACAAAAACAGGATTTAGTGCATTTATGTATCGTCTTACTTGCGTTGTTTCATCATCTAAAAACTGTAAAATGTTGTAAGAAACTCATGTCTTTTAAAAAGGCAACAACCTGAGCAATAAATCCAAGCAATACCCCATTTTGCAAAACATATACCAAAGACAGATGTGCTAAAAAAACAAAACTGAAATATACATGACTGGTGCCTGGAGTTCGACCAACTAGCTCTGTATAAAACGAAATGGTACTATCTTTTATTATAACATTTGCATTTTCACGCGTTTATTTTACGACAACCTAAAGACTGCTGTAATCTATTTGTCCTAGTAAACTTACGTATAGTGGAAGATTTATAATTGTAGCGATTGCATTCCGACTCTAATGAAGTGAAGAATGTCTGGGAGATGTGCTAGAAAACATTTTTGCACAGCTAAGCAAGTTTGAAAGTTGTCTGATTATCGGCTTGAAAGCCATATATTAGTCGGCGTGTAGTGTTACTCACTTGTATAAAGTGTGCTATCAAAACATGTCTGGAGCAGTGAGTGCGTGGCATTAGCCACGTGGAGAGAACCAGGTCTGAAGTGATGAGGAAGAAAACGAGGGGAGGGATAGAAACGATGGGATGTGAGCCAAGAACTTATTGATTCCCTAGTGACTCGTTTCATGAAATACTAAGGCGTAATTCTTCCATTTATTTCTGAGACATTTCCAGACACCTTGCGAAATTGAATGTGCAATACAAGTGCATTTTTCGTATTTCGCCTTTAACATTTAAACATCGACTACTCTGCATACAGTAGTGTCAATTTAGAGCAACGTGGGGGCAACACAAATTGGCAAAACAAGTGCTTGGTGTTTAATAACAGTTTGGTTTGGGCATATATTATAAAAGAGGGGGGGATAGGTTTGAAGGGCATACAGGAGATTGATACAATTCTACCCACGTTGTTTCAATAAACATTGCATCAACAGAAGGTGTAATGGTCGGAGGGGAAGGTTATAACTATGATAATCAGTATACACTAATTGTGGTATGTGGATTCCTTATGGGTCAGCGTTGTGTTCCTGGTATTCTTTAACCCACTTCGGATTTTTAATAAAGTCTCCCAGGGAAATTTTTCTTCAAGGTAAGAAAAATTTCCTATAGAGCTGGAAAAGCTCAAGATTTTGTACAACATATTCAGATTTTTTCAAGGTAAAACCATTCCCCAAACTTGGCCCATCACCTTTTTTTGGGGAACTTTCTGAAACGCCAGATGCCGCCATATTAATCTAAAATGATTGTTCTGTACATGGTTAGTCCTGCCTCAGTACGACATCCAAAGTTTTGTCAACTGAATCAAGAATAATATTGAAGCATGTATTGTAGGAGAAAGAAATTCAAATTGATATTAAAAAGCTCTGTATAGTTTTATTTTTAACAGAATACAGTTAATTAATTATCTTGATTTAGGGATTGAATACATTTTTTTATGTCTGCCATCATTATGTGTATTACATTTACTTTAAATTTCAAGCTCTTGTCTTTTTGCACCATCTCCAATGTTCTTGAGTGTATTTTTCAGAGGCTTCCAAATAAATTGTTAACAACAACAAGGGGGGAAAATAGATCATTCTGAATAGAGATGCAACGTGTTTTCGACAGCGATAAGGGAATATGGCAGATGAAGTGTTACAACTATTTGATCACACAGAATAAACACGATTATTTGCTTACAAAATAATAAAAAAATATGTGACTTATTCAATTGGTCAATGTTTTAAAGTTTTTATTTTGAAAATAGCCATCTAAAAATGGCCATCAGAAGATTAAGTGTTAGATTATTGCTTTGTAAAAAATCAAAAACCTACCAAAAAAAGATTTTTTCTCTGATGCCATGAGAAACACCACATGGCGGTTCAGGGCCTAAATGAAGTTAATTAATTCATTACAGGAAAATTATTATTAGACTCAATTTTTAAGATTAACAGTTTTATTTCGTAAATCTAAAGTGTGTATCTCATATGAACATATGTTTGGAATGCTGATATGGCACCCTTGTAAAAACACTCTTTCTGATTTTATTGTTGAAAGGGTAAAACTCCATCAATGTTATGACTTCAGTTATATTCAGTTCCGATCATTAGTTGTATAATAGAATGCTAGAAACCATCATGCAAGAATAATGAACAGTAGTTTGTGGACTCGCTTAATGTCCTTGCTTTGAGAACGGTTGTCAAATAGTAAGATTGCGCTTCTATGCATGATTCTGCAGTTTGTCGTAAGGCAAGAAGTAATATAATACTCTCCGCATACAACGATATCCTACTTTTGGCTTGGAAAAGTAATTTTTGTAATGCTATTCTGATTTAATATTTATAGGGAATCATAAAGAATGAAATTACCACAGAAACAATGACAACTAAACGTCAATTCATTGAAAATCTAATTAATGTATTCATCAGAAATCTCAAATAAAGGAATTTGAAAACCAATCTAGTGGAAAGATGCTCATATGCATTAAATCTACGATAGTGTCCACAAGTATTGTTGCAAAATATTAATGTAATACAACTTTAATTCTTTCTAATGTTATATTTTTCTTATATTCTGCATTATGTATTTATATTTTTATGTTATATTACGTTATTTATTATTTTGTTCATATTATTTTTCCTTATATCTTTCGCTGAATTGCACTCTAAAAGTAACTTAGATCTAGTTAAAAATAATTATGCAGGATTGTCAGGTTATCCTTTAAAAATGCTTTATTGCTAATATATTAATTAATAATTTTATGAGTGATCGCATTAAATTAGCAACCGAGTGTATACAACAATTAGATAAAGTTTTCGTAATGATTTTCAGTACAAAATCGCTGAATGTAAGCCAAACAAAAACTAAAACTAATAAACAAATAATGCTAATGTTATACCAGAACAATTGTAGTTTTCTAACAATTTATGCTGATATGACATTTTCATTTGCATTAGAGTTCCTTGCCTTTACACAGCGGCATTTATTCGCAAACAGCTTCATTTCAAGTTTACAACATTTATATAGACCTGCTTTCACGAGCATAAGATATTTTTTTCTTTACAAATAAAAAAATAATAATTAATAACACACAATTGTTGAAGGTATTATTTTTTTAGCGATGTAGCATTGAGACCTTTTATCTTGTATTATCAATGAAAAAGTGATAGAGACTTTCTAAAACAATATTCACCTTTTCAGGGGCTTACCTTTAATTATAGAACACGTATTTTGTAATATATTCAACATTCTCTCTCCCTCATGCAGCCCGTGTATCACACAGATGGTATTTCACATGCATGCTAAGTATTCAGGAATTATTTTACCCCATAACAGAAATCTTAGTTTTTTGACATATACCTGCGATGGATGGAATGTATAATATTCAAATATAATCGGTATATTGTATTGATATATTTACGTATATGTTGACATTCACCAAACAACGAGCCTAACGCCGATCATTCACATTAACAAATCTACCAGAAAATATATTATATTACATATTGAATGTACTATGTACTCATAAAAAATTTAGAAGAAAAAATAATGATTTATATTATATGTGTTATGATTTAAAATATGTAGTAAAACTATACCAATATTCACCTTCTCATAAATTAAATAAAAGTATTTAAATCTTTTATGAACATATATGTAGTTAAAATCTCTATAAGAAATCATGAGTCAAGTAGTGTATATTGTTATACAAAATAACAACTTCCCTTTTACATTAGCCTAGCTGTACTGAAGCCCTAGAACACCATTCATTTTGTCCTTATTTTTATAACTGTATTGCATTTCTGAGGAAGACTGGAGTAATTTGTCTTACATGTAACTTCACAGTCTTTCGCCAATTCCTTGCACTTCGTTTCATTCTTTTCAACTATCGATAACGTGAATATTGTTTCTTTTTCTGCTTTAGGGTACTAAATAACAACAAAAAAGTGTTTCTTCCATACATCGTGCTTTGTCTTCTTAGAATTTAGTCACTTAGAATTCCACAACAACAAGCATTAAGCATAATCTTTTCTTAAAGCGTTAAAGCAAACAGTGAAAGAAACAATTTCTCTTAGCATTGATACGTTCCACCGCTATAGATCTTATTCGAATTATTTTTTTTTTGTTCTTTACTCCTATTTGATTCCTTTTTATTTCTGTTTCTCTCCCCCTCCCCCCGTACTGAATTCTAAAAGAGAGAGAGAGAGAGAGAGAACTCTATGTTTTTGCACAAACTGAACATGATCAACAACACGCTACTTGTCTCGAAGCCAAGTTGGAGCAGTGCCAGATACTTACTTTCACCTTTGTTATAAGGAAAATTTATAACCACTGCTGAGCATTTCACCTTTTGTGCATGCCAGGAAACTCCAACAAAGCAAAAGTTTTCAGTGTAAAATTTCCTTCGGGGATTCAAATATACAGACTTGCATTCCTTCAAAAAAGGAAACGTGATAGAAAGAATCCGATATTTCTTATTTCTGCTAACGACGTTCAGGTTAGGAAGTTTATCTTACGTTTTCCTTAAAAAAAATGTATCTTGGTTCAATATACATCAGTAGGTTTCTTGTTTTTATATCCAGATGATCCAATGTGATATGAAATCCAGTTTTTTCCGCACATCTAGAATTTACAAATCTATTATTTCTTGAAAGTTCTAAGCAAAAACGAAAATTAAGATATTCAAAATGTTATACATAATATTTAATCGCGAATAGAACGAATGATTATATTCGTCTAAGAAAAAGTATTATTTTTTGATAGAGTGATAAGAACATTATAAAGTATGAATAAAATGAAAGGTTTTTATAAGTATTGTACATTTATTTATTGGAACTATATAAAATTAAAATATGGTGAATGATGAATTCTTGATTGTTTTACGATTAAGAATTTAAGAGAACTTTCTTAAAATAATGTACAAAATGTCTAACTTTATTCGTGCTAAATTATAAAACTTCAAAAATAAAGTGGTTATTTTTTTAAAATTTGGACTTGCATTTTTGTCAAATTAATACGGTTACTTCGATCAGTAATGTAAAACTAATAGCTAATGTATATATTGCATTTATTAATTATTATCTAGCCACATGTCGGCATACATTCTGTATTAATCTAGCCATTTGGTGTGTATTTTGCATTTTTATTTTACCGTGTTTTAGTAAAATTTTCTATTTTTTTTTATATATATATATTTTTTGTTTCAATTCAAGGATTCTTTTGGCAATTTGTAACTTAATATTAAACTATGTGAATAATTTTTACAATTATCTTAGTCTAATCTTTTTTATATGCATTAGTCAAATCTGCTCAACTATTTTGACTAATGCATTTGAGATGCAAAATGAATGCACCAAATTTTCTAAATTATTATTATTATTTTAATATGTAGAAATAGAGTCCCAAAAATATGCTGTAAATCTAAATTCACAAATGCAAATTTCGGAAACATTACAGATGAAAAAGTTTCATAATAATTTTAATTATCTGGTTTTTCCATCCGTTTATAATTGGATTTAACTTCATTTTGTATATTTAATTTCCACGCTTAGTAAATTTTTGGCTTCATGACAAAAGTAAAGGGGAAAAATAGTTCAACTTTAAATTTTTGAATAGTTATTAATCTTGGTGCATAATACAAAAAAATAATTAAGGGAGTCAATGATTTCTTACTAAATTCTTATATTTGCACATTCAATTGAACAGCGTTTAGCATTAACAAGATAGAAATTATTTGTGGAAATCCAGTGTTTTCCAAATACTTCCATAGATGTTTTTTTAGAGTCAAAGGGAAATTAATTACAGATTATATAAAAAGAGAACAAACTGCTATCATGCTGTCAAAAACATTCAACGACCACTTAATGAAACATGGTTAAAATCTTGCTCAATTTTAAATTCTGGTGAATAAATCTATTGTCCTTAAAAGAAACTCGATTTCTCTAGTAATTAATTTTGAATACTATAAATTTATTTTCGTTTCTGTTAGTTTAATTTAAACAATATTATTGCATTCTTTTGTCAGAATTTCTAGAATTTGTAACTGGTTTATGTATATTGTTTTTCATTATACTAGAAAACTATTATTTAATAAATAAAATATTTCTTTTGAAATGACTAATAATCTAAATCAGCAATTGCTTTTTATATCATTCCATTTCTTTTTGAATTGTGAAAAATACATATCATTATGTTGATTAAAGTAAGTGCCAATTTTCAAGCTTCTTTTAAAGTTTTTTATAAATTTTGTAGTATATTTTTTTTATTCATCTTTCCATATAATTATGAAAAGAACCATTTGGAAGGAAATAATAAAACAGATTAATAAAATTATTAACTGCCACATCAATAGTTTATTTTCTCAGATATGGATTAATTGAACATTTAAAAAGCATAATTTGAAGTTCAACAAATGTGGTATGGATATTTTAACAAATCACATTTTTTTAGAAATACTACAGCGTGCCAAATCTTTAACAAAATATTTCAAAAGAGTTTTAGCATTTTTTTAACATTAAACGATCACAAATTTTAAAGCAATTCTTATTACACACATCATGTAAATATTAAAAATAAAAAAAAAGTTTTACGGCGGAACTAATAAAATCTTATTTCTCATTTTGTATGATAATGTTTCTCTCAGTTCAAGTAGCATCTATTATTTCTTTAAATTCATCTTAACTTAATGGATCGGACAAGTACTATATTGTGTTATCCAAGATACATAATTAAACCAGAATTTAAAAATAGCTGACCAAACTATATTGTGATCAAACCAAAGTAATTATTGTCATATTTGCATAGACATACATGAAAATGTTTTTATTTATTCATGTGTTGCTAATAGCAACGCTATAATTATGTCTTCCCATGTAAGGATGAACTATATGTAATTATATAGATACTATGCAAGTTTGAACATCTACTTCCACTACACTTTTAGGCGGCGAAGCCACGAGCTCAACCCTTCAAAGTAACTTCCACAAAAAAGGAATTGTGTGCTTTCGTGTACCATCCAGCATGTAATCAAATTCAATGAGCAATCACTCCCCCAACGAATGCTTTCTGTAGTAATTTAATTGTAACTAATTAATCTCTATGTCATAACATGTACTTTAAATTGCTATTAAATTTATATAGTTATAACAGAAACTGATTTTTTTTGAAAAATAGTGTTTATGCTTAAAAAAAAATTTGAATTGAAGAAAAACGCATGCTTCGACCCGATTGAACGTAGCAGCAAAACTGTAAGATTTTACAATTATTATTTTAATAAGAGTTTTGTTTGCTAGATATAATTTTAATAATGAATTTTTCTAAATGATTTCAATAACTATGTGTGTGTGTGGGTGTGATCAGCTGTTTCATTTACATTCCTCGTGGTAAAACTTACTATCTGCTACTCGTGAAACTCGTTACCTGTGTCACACACACACAAACCTATGGACTAAATTTGTTCAAGATAACATTACTTCTAAAGTGATTAAAGACGAAATATTTAAATTGTCTTGTGCTTCAAAATAATAGTCTAAACCCTCAAAAAATGTTTTGAATTAAATAAAATCTGCTTTCTCATTGCCAACAGCATTAATTAATCACATGGATTCCAATAGTAAATATAATTTCTTCATGCATGATGATTGTATAACATATGTACAAATTCGAAAGGAATCCCATTCAAGAAGAAATCCCAAACTGTGAGTTCTATTAATACTTAAAAGGATTTCTTAAGCAAACATAAAAGAAAAATAGGGAGACTATAAGCTTTCAAAACAATACATAAATAAGTAAAAGAATAAATTAAAAATTAAAAAGGAAATCAGAAAATCTCTCACTCTTTATTCTGAGACAACAATTGCTTAGTTTTTTCATAAGATTGTATTCTTTTCCTTTGAAAATGGTGATGGTATATGCCTAGAAGAACGTATTATCATTTATTCTTAATCATACAATTTTGGTGTTTTGAATTGAATAAAAAGTCCCTGCATGGAATGTTAATAATCAACAATTTTAAAACATAAAAGCAGATTGATCTCTTTTTGTAATATTAATTAATAAATTTAATTATACTTCACGAATATATAGTATGCTATTTAAGTCTTATTAGATATGTATTTTTAAATTTGAAAGCACCTATCCTATTTGAGAAATGTATAGCTTACACTATCTAATACACCATTAGCTGCATTATTCAATGACATAGACTGCTTTGCGCTCCAAAAGCATACGTAAAAGTGAAAAATTCAAAAGGAACAGCCAGCGTAATTTTAGGTAGAGGAGAAAATTTTTATTAATACAGTTGGAATTATCACAATGCATCTTTAGGAAGTTTTTAATTTTAAAATTAATTGCTCTGAATCACTTGCATAATAATTGAGAATATATATATATATATAATCCACGGTAAGATAGTTTTTCTTACAAATCCAAAGAAACTATACCAATATGATAACCAGATCATTTCATGATCCTTAGTCAATAAGATAAATCTGGTTTTCTTAAATATAATACTAAAGATGATAATTATAGAGGTATTTTTTAAAAATAAATTTGTCTTTAAGAATTTTTAGTATATCATCTTACTCTATGCAAAGTGGTTCTAATTATTACTTTTTCTTCCAAATTTATTTAATGCAATATTTTTTGTAAAAAAAAGATGCCCTTATATAGTAATTTTACTCGCTAAAAATAATCTTATTTTTCTTAAAATTCAAAGAAGTTTTTAAAATCAATAAAGTCGTTCTTGTTAAACTTCAGATTTCTTCAAAATGCTATGGAAATAAAAAAGTAAAAACTATTATTAAAATATATATTTTAGAACATGTATCTTTTTTCTAGTGATTATTTGTTATTTTTCTTTAAAGTATCTGTGTTAATTGAGGCCAGGAATTTGTCTTTATACTATGTGCCTCCTTCCTACGTTTAGTTATCTTAGGTATATAACTATATGCTTATTTTTATATTTTTGTTTATATGTATATGTATATGTGTGTATAAATTTTTATATATGTGTATGTAGATGTATATGATTATATATTGAAAAAAATTGAAAAAATCTTTTATATTTGATTATATATATACATAATAAATATATATATATATATATATATATATATATATATATATATATATATATATATATATATATATATATATATATATATATATATATATATATATATATATATGTCAGGCCCCAGGCCTGCTGGTTAAATGAGGAGGGCATCATCTTCACAATATTCCTTTATTACGCTTTCATCATATATAATCTAACATGGCGGACCTTTTGCCGCGCAACCGGGTGTTACCAAATACAACATCGCAGCGAGGAGACACCAGCCAAGTCCTTTCTAGTATGCGTTCGCCTTCGTCAGCGCTCGTTGCACCTTTTAACAGGCTTGTTTACTCATAAATCCTTACGCGATGGTAAAGAGTTCGCTCTATTTTCATTTATTACTTCCTTAATTTTGAACCTAAACTTTTCAAACCTGACATATATATATATATATATATAATCGTAAGGAATAGTGAGTTAATATATTCTGAAATAAATAAAATGTATTGCATTCGCTTGTCTAAATGCATTATTTTACCTAATTTAATAAATACATCGAAATTTACCCAGCTACTCATAAATAATAAAACGAATTATCTTACGATCGGTATATTTAAACATTTTCTATGAACAGGATGTCTTTCGCAAACATTCATTTCTCCAGTTTTTGATAATAATGGTATAAATTTTTTCAATGAATTAAGAATTTTGAAAAATCAACGAAAATGAATTATATGTACGCGCGCGCGTTTTATTATGCACTTGAGTCATATGTTCAAAGTAGTAATCATGATAAAAAAATTTCTTCTTCTCTTCTAAAATGATATTGCCTGAAATATGCCTTTAACCGTCATCAAAGTTTGAAAAGGGCATACAATACATACAGAGAGGAAAAAGTAACCCGCCATTTGCCCTCATAAATTCAAATTAGAATCTAAATGAAACATCTGAATACTCATCCCCACATTCTTTCTAGAACTAAAAATGAAAGTAATTCTTCTCATGGACCATTTAAACTATTTTACCCTGATCCATTTTCAGGAAATGTTTAAAAAAGAGGACAGTAAAAAGATGGGATAAAGGATGGAATTTTTACGATAATAGCTGTGAAATATTATCTCTGCCTAAAACGTAAAAATATGAACAGTCTACAGTTGATACGATTTTTTCTCAGTGAAACTGAAGGCTGAGAGGGAAAAGAAAAATTCGGAAATAATTGAAAAAATGAAAGTACAGCGCATACATTTTTCTCTCTCTCTCTCATTGCGTACATTATGTGTGTGTATGCTTTTATACGTACTAATATCGTAAATAGTTTATTATTATTTAGGTATAATAAAAATTCGGATAAAATATATGTGGCGTGTTACTATTATATATGTTGAGTTGCTAATTAACCTGGCATTTCTCGCGCAGTGTATGTCATACCAACCACCTAACTCTTTTCAAGGCTACTTCTAAACATTTTTTTGGAAAATTGATAGTATCTCATGTAGCTAAAATTAAGGTCACATACGCTGAGGGGCCTTAATTAGTAGACGATCTCCAAATGTATATATTTGGATACAGCTTATACGAGTAAGACACACCTTGCGCGTGATTCGCTGTTACTCTTCTATATGCATGAGCATGCTTTAAGGTGACTTGGCACCCTTTAAGCAAACTTCTTTATTTACGTATTTAAAAATTATATTTTAACATTTTATACAATGTTTCTATTCAAGAAAATGTTACCAGGTGAAAATTTTCATATATTATTCACACAATTTTAAAAATTTAAATTTTTTGAAGAAAATTGGGAAAATTTTAAAATCCTACTCCTTTTGTAAAAATTAATTTTTTGACCTGAATTTTTTTTATAATATTCTTATGGATGTTCTTAACAACTTTAGGGATCGATTTTAGAATAACTTCATTCGTTTTCGAGAAAAAAAAATAAAATGTTGATATACAGGCTAAAAATCAACGAAAAAGCCAACATGTCTTACATTTTATTTTTTTTTAAAAAAAGTATTCAGTTTACAGCAAAACGGATCCCTAATTTTATGACATGCTTTATTTTTAACACACAGGAAAAAGATTGAAGTGATTGGTAAATAATTGTCGAAGAAGTAGCATTTTGAATGCACTAAGGTTTCGAAAAACACAAACTGAGAAAAACCACTTTAAAGTTTATAATTCCGAAAAAATAATTATTATAAGCTTAATTAAACTTAAAATACCACTTTAAGATATTGGTTATACGTTTTTCTTTAAAATAATTGCATTTTCATATGTTTTCAACCCACACATTTTTATAAATGATCAACTTTTAGAGAGTACTAATTGCACAAGAAAACTCAAGAAAAACTTTAAATTTTTTTTTTTTTCTGCCACGACAGATATTTTAGCTGTTTTTCTTCTTATAATACTAAAGTATTACATTTGTATGAAAAATATATCAGGAATAAGAACTGAAATTATAAAATTATTAATATAAAATGCCTTAATTTAAAAATTTTACATGCACACATTTCACAAGGAAGAAAAATTACATTATTGTATTGCCTCGGAAATATTCTGCTTTTAATACTACACATTCTTTTGTATAGTTTTTATTTCTATTTATAAAATAGATTTTTTTTTATCATAACGCATTTCTTAGCTTTTTTTTCTAAAAAGGGTGTGTGGCTGAATTGCCTAATTTGTTTTCAAATAAAGTTTTATTCAACTTCTAACTTTAATGCAAATAATAAGATTAAATGAAAATAAAGAAAACGATAGGTTTGTGATTTTTAGGCTACCAAGTCCCCTTAAAATCTTTCTAATGCTACGGGGCGCATTATTGTGTATATGATGAAGCAATGTGATATTTAAGTAATTTAACCCATGATCACACGCGCGGGGTGTTCTGTACACCCCAGTAACAAGAAAATCCTCCAAGTATTCTAAAAAAAGAATGCACAGAACCACGATTTTATTCTGTAGCTGCACATTTTAGGTAATTGAACCTTCAGGCCTGATGCAATATTTCTTTTTTGAACGATTTGAATTTAATGACCGTCAAACGTTTACCTGGGGGACTGAGAATTCTCACGAGAAGTTGAGCTACGTATACAGTATGCTCTGAATGCTTGGAAAATGATTAAAAAATTATTTTTCTACTTTTTACAATCATTATCTCATTAATTATAAAGTATATTTATTACTGGAACATACGTTTTACTGGTTTACGAAAAAAAATAAAATTATGTGTTTTAAAATGAAAATTTTGTATGTTTAGTTTAAATTAATGTTCGCCTCATTTATATGCAATAATTTTAATTATTTTATTTGTGTAATTAAAAAAAAACATCTTGTAATTTATAAATATGCATCATATAATGACTTAATTTTATGGTAAAATCCTAGTCTGGCACACTGCTATTTTTGGCGCCATTTTTTTTCGCCAAATGGCGCCAATAACACCTGTTTTAAAAAGGACTTCATGGTAGAAAACGAAAAAAAATCGGTGGTTGACGCCCTCAGCCTAAGAAAATGGGGTTTCCGTAATAATGTCAGTGCCGGAAACGAAGGAAAAGGGGAGGGTGACAGTCTCAGCTCTTGTTCAAAAATCCTAAAAAACGGGGTTTCCGTAATGGCTTCAGGGACACCGAAAACACATGTTTTTACACACAAGCATAAAATAAAGAAAAGGGCAAAAATTTCTACGAGATAAAGGCAGTAAAATAAGGAAAAAACAGCATTTTAAAAATTGTAAAAAATCACTTACCACTGTGTTTTTAATTTTTAAATCATTCACTACAAACTAATTCATACTCTTGCCTAACCAATACCTAGTTAATCGCAAGATCACACAAATACTCAATCTAATATGACTAAACCACATACCTTTTCTTACACTCCGGCAAACAAAGTGGGGATTCTCTTTCGACTGTACTGGACAACGCCATTCAAAACCATCAATCGTACCCTTTCGTTCAACCAAAAGCATATCCTTTTTACACTTCTGACACTCATATCTGGAGGGAATTATTCCTTCTTTCATAACCCAACCTAAAACAGCCTTATTCCCTTGCTCTCCAAGCTTTCTTACGTTTTTAGGGTTGCCATATGTTAGTCACCGGACTGGACAATCCGGAAGGGTTGCCATATTGTAAACTTTATCGCCAAAAATTTTGGCGCCAAAGATTTTGTCGTGAAGCAGTGTGCTTGACTAGGATTCAACCAATTTTATTTTATTAAATAAAGTACACGTGTTAAAAGTTTGCGGGGGTTCTCTACACCCCGCGAGTAACGATGGTAGCAGAAACAGGCGCGAGTGACCAAGGGTTAATAGTTACAGTATTTAATAGACATAGCCCAACAGTATCTTCGGATGAAGGAATTCTCTTTGAGGGGATGATGAGGAAGGATCAAAATGAAAAGGAGTATAATAGCAAGTATGATTCTTCCACGTTGAAGGAGGAGACACTGTTGAAAATAAATGTTTTTGTATGTAGATAAATAGAAGCAATTGGTAAGAACATAACTTTAAAGAATATAATTGATACACATATTATCCTCTTTCAGATGAAATTTTGAAAAAAGAAAATAACTACTGATGGAGCAATAAGAAAAAAAAAGAAAATCCAACATTTTTAATTTACACTCATGTCCATAAATTCAGGCTAATGAAGTTCAGGCAAAGAAAGAGACAGAAGCAAAACAAATTTGACTTATTTGTAAAATCTATTTATCAAATAAAAGGTAAAGAGCAAAAAAGATGCTTATGTTTGACATAATTAAAAAAAATGCGAATTTTACTCCCTGGAGCAAATTTCAAAAAAGAACATACTTACAAAAAAACATATAACATGATTAGTACGGAAAACATCACACAAAACCACTGTTGTGGTGTTCACAATGCATGCTCTATACTCCAGGCTAATGGCAGGCGACAGTGAGTTGCGGTAAGTGGAATACATCTGACAGGCCTACGAGCATGTAGACCAATGTGCCCTAAGCGTCTGTACAAGTTCTGCCTTGAAACTGTTGTACCGATAGCTGAAGAGAGCTGACGAGACAGGTCTGTTGCTGTGCTCCGTCTGTTTCCTTTGGCAGTAACTGCCAAATATACCGGTCCTCATTCGGCGTTTTAACATGGGGGTTCACATTCTAACACGGTACATCCACATTCCAGTCGTCCAATATTTCTTCCACGTAAAAATCCTCCAAATGCTTCCTTTGTGCCATAACTATGCGGTTATTGCACTGAAAGGCTTTTGAAGCGCTTGTGAAAAATTTTACTTCTTTGCCACTATTCCTTATGTATCCCTATATTACACCCCCATCATGTTGACGTACTATCCACGATATCTGGTGGTTTCCTTTAATTTACATATTCATCTTCAAGATGTGTATAATTCTACAGGTGAAATTTGTTTTTTAAAGTTCAATTTCTTCATATATACCCAAGATATTTTGGAACTGTTTTATACATTCAACAGTACGTAGTGGTGATATAATGTATTCATCTGCAGTGCAATCCCTATCGGGTTAGTTTGAAATCTGAGCTAATTATTTTCATAAGTTAACTAAGGAAGTAAATATCGTCATTCATAAAATTGCATCATATTGAATTAATAGAAAATGTAATTGTTAGCATATGACAATAATTTTCTGTTGTTGAACGTTGTGAGTATTAAACATGGAACCAAATACTGATTTTCTTAGTGTTTTCGATTTTCGTACACGAGGGTTGTACTAGACCTACCCGACCCAACAACAAAAAAAGCAAAAAATCTTTGAAAAAAAATATGTTTAAAATTCAACATAATCTGCTTTCAGCACTATGCACTTTTTCGGCGATGTTCGATCAACTCGATTCCCTTTTCATTTTATGAACTGTGTTGCTCCTCAAAATAGCCATTAACTGTCGACATGTCTTCTTAATCGTTAGGAGATCTTTGACCACTGAGCCATTTTTTTCTAGCTTGGGATTAGAAAATAATCACAGGGAGCGAATAGGGTGCATTAGGCAGTAGTTAAATTTTTAATTCATTAATTTTGTCTATTGCAATAATGGATTTTTGAGCAGGTGCATTGTCTTGATGAAAAAACACTTTATTATTAGCCAAATGAGGCCATTTTTTCTTGATTCCTTCAGTCAAACGGTGCAATAAGTTCGCACTGTACTCGCCTTTTGATAATGTTTCTTTTTTCAAGATATTTAAAAAAATTGTATCACGTGCACCCCGAAAAAAAAACCTGAGGTTATGACTTTGCCTAGAGATGAAACGGTATTGACCTTCTTTAGAGCTGGTTCTTCTTTTTCAGTACAATGTTCTAATTGTTCTTTCGTCCCAGGTGTGAAGTGATTGACCCTTGTTTCATTTAGGGTTATAAAACGGTGCAACAAATTTTGCTTTGTTGCTGTGAAACTTCGCTAAACACTCTATTGAAATATCTTCACTACACGGTTTTTGCTCGAGTGTGAGCAAACCTTGCACCCATCTTTCACACAGATTTCTCATGTCTAAATTTTAAGATCATATGCAATGTACCGAACTGTTTTAATGCCTACTATGTCTGCTAGTTCATACACTTTTGCTCCAAGATAATCCAGTGCCACTTTGTGGATTTTCTTCGTGATTTCAGGAGGTGTCATCTCATTTGATTAACCACTGTGATACTCATCTTGGCAGCTCATACAGCCTCCTTTAAATTCTGTTATCCAATATTTTATTGTTGTAAATGAAGCAGCAGACTTCCCTAGAGTTGAACCTTGTAAGTGACGCCTTTGAAATGAAAGTATTGTTATAATAACATAATGACTAAATTTCTACATTTTCACAAATTACCTGAAAACGTTCACAAGATATATATTGATGGCTGTCAAACAAATACTAAATAACGTGGAGTCTTCAAATTTCCCTCATATGCTTTATAGATTATGCACTTTGTAATACAGTTATACATCAACTCCTTTATCTCTAGGTTAGGCCAGGTACTTATCAAACCACCATCGTACAGAAGATGCAAACAAATGTAGAAACCAAGAAGCAATGTTTCTACGAAATTTTTTAAAAAAAAAATAAGATTCAGTCAAAACACTTCACTTACTCGTGACGAAGACTAAAGAGTTGTATAAACAATTTTCTTAACACCCAAATAAAAAGAACCGAAAAACTATGTTTACGTGAGAAAAGTGTAATACACATATTGCATTCCCTACAATTCTTCTCCTTTGTACAGAAATTTTATGGTAAAAACAGAATGTAAACACGTTTGGGTATGAGTTATTCTGCGCGTGAAATTCCTTTCGTTTGTTTAGCCCGAGAAATGCCGGGTTAATGTATTGATGATGATATATCTAATTTTTGGAAGCCATAAATTGAAGTAACCTATAGTATAGGGAAAAGGTGGAAGCTGGAAATAATATTTATGTACATTTTAAATGTCTCAGAATATTATTCCCCGTCTTTCGTACTATACTGGAATAATAATTTATATTATGCAATCCAATGACCAAATGCATAAACAAGCAGCAAAATGAGGCTGATGCAACTCCCTTTTCATAATTTTTAGATACAATAATCTGCAGAAGTAATAATCTACGTTTTTAGAACTATCGTATAATTAACTATCTTCTAAAAGGTTAATCCCTACTATATTGCCTATTACTTGACAATGCAGAATAAATTGCATGATTTTCTGATCCAAACATATTGTGTTATGAACAATAAAAGCACGCTTCTTCTTTTGCAAACAATACATCTTCTCACTTAATTTAGATGCAGAAAAATCCTATTTCATAATTTTCCCAGAAATAAAATGCCTTTGCAATACCAGATTTAAAATGCACAAAGTACGTCACTGGAAAGGAGAAACAATAATACATGATGCAATATTCAAAGTTCTATAATGGCGGCCTTTGAAATATCAATACACTGTGGGAGAAATGTACAAACTAGGATGATAAATTGAAGGGAATTCTTAAGAATCTTAAATAGATATTAAGTTTTTATCATAATTGTTTTATATATTGATTACAATTTAAGGAGAAAAAAACCTCATGTATGTATGTGTTAATTATAAACTATTGCGCAAAAAGATAATTTTCAGGTTGTGCTGAAATACCTAATTAAAACCAACTGAGTGACCGTGTAATACATACAGTACACGCACACTATAGCAGTTATGTTAAAGAAACATATCCACCAAGAAAAATGAATTATAGGCATGTATTATGATACAAAGCAAAAAAAAGGCTTAATAGAAAAAAAAAAAAGCATTAATAAAAATCTATTGACATTATAAGGAAGATAAACAAGTCAAAGTCTCTTAAGGATATCACCTCCTCGAACGGCAATGGTTCATTGACCAGATTATACAACACGTCTTGAGGTAAGAAATGCTACTTTTCCAAGAACATTGCTTTCTGTGGTCTAGAGTTATCCTGAGAATAGTTCTCGATGCCAGACGTAGCTACAAAGCATACCACACATGGTCTAGGTGATTCAAATGAAGAAAGCAAGGTGTCTTAAACCAGTCTGAAGCCGTAGCAAATAAACTTTTTTTTTTTTTTGGAACGGCTTTTGAAATGTTTTCTTACTTTTCTTACTTAAAAATATTTTATTTTGTCTATGTTTTACGTGTACACATAATAAATTTTATTTCTTAAGTATTCAATTACTGTGATATTTACATTAATCTTAAAAACGATTTACTTAAGAGTGACGTGAAAGAATGAGTTTCCTGGCAAAGTTCCAATTAATTTCACTTTGGAGACGGCCCCTTACTAGCTTCTTGAAAATGGCCCAGAAAATGCATTAAATGTATCATTTTCAAAGTTCCATCACTCGGAGGGTTTTTATCGTAATAAACTGAAACTTTTTGTGTTTACTTTGTTTTTGTGTAGTGCATCTTTTCCTAATCATAAGTGATAGGACATAGGAACTGTTTTAAAATGTAATTTTTTAACTTTTTTCTAAATGTTTTTTTTTGGTTCAAAAAGCACGTAAAAACACTCTTAATTATTTATACCCATTAATTTAAGTTTTTTATAATATGTGCTGCACACGTTTCATGCAATTGTTAACATTGATACCCTTTATGCGTGTGTCCGAGCTATATATATTTCATTTTCTTTCATACAATATCTTCAATATATTTCGATTCAGATTTCTCAAACATCGCGTAAATATATTCAAAAATATGCATGATTTCTATATAACGCTTTCGGAGTCGTAGATTGTTTTTAAAGTCATCAAATGAAAAAAAAGTAACATTTTATCTGTGTGGGTCGAAATGAAGCGCATTAATAAGAATGCATAAAAATGCACGATGGACGTTTTTAGTGTTTCTAATGGACTTCAATTAGACTAATGTTTAATATATAGCGTTAATGTATCGAAACATTCCCAAACAGCTAAAAGTAAATCTTTGGGTGCCTCTGGTTTTGTAGCCGGAGAAGTCTTCACCAACCGTTACAGTTATGATTTCATAACTGTAACCAGAGGCACCCAAAGATTTACTGTTAGCTGTTTGGGAATGTTTCAATACATTAACGCTATATATTAAACATTAATCTAATTTAAGTCCATTAGAAACACACTAAAAACGTCCATCATGCATTTTTATGCATTCTTATTAATGCGCTTCATTTCAACCCAGACAGATAAAATGTTACTTTTTTTTCATTTGATGACTTTAAAAACAATCTACGACCCCGAATGCGTTATATAGAAATTATGCATATTTTTGAATATATTTTTGAATATATTTACGTGATGTTTGAGAAATCTGAATCGAAATATATTGAAGATATTGTATGAAAGAAAATAGAAGCCGCTTCGTCACCAACCTGTTTCTGGGTTGTCGCCCAGCTCGTTCGGTGGGCGTCGCAGGCGTCTTGTTCATCCCCCTCCTTCTGAGGTGTTGTTGATTTTTTTTAAAATTTCATTATGAATTTCCTTTTCTTCTCATACTAGTTATAAACGCCTTCGGCGTTGGCACCTGATAATTCTAATTTTCGTTCCATTCCGTTATGAAATCATTTTTAGAGCCGAAGCGGTTCACTTAACCCAAATACCAATAGGACCGCTCCCTCTCGCCTTGGGTTGATAGTGATGAAAAACACTTTCCCCTTTAGTCTCGCATCTAACTATTATACGGCTACAATTGGCCGACAGAAAATCAATCAAAAGAGATATCTCCGAAAAAGTTGCAAATTTGTAGCTTGTAAAAAATTGTTCAGATATCAGAACAACTAAACTAGGAAAAAGTATAGAATATAGCCTTAAGACAGATACAAAAGTTGTAAAAGATGTGCATTATATCAGGTATTTCTCTGCCAAACCAGTAAATATTTATTGCAAATCTTATTTAGCCGTCTAAGATATGTAAAAAATAGCAACAATATTATTGTGAAATGCACATAAAAACTGTAACAGAAATTTACCCACACAAGTAAAATGAGACATTATCTCTACAAGATAGAAAGGATAATTGAACTGCATCCTCAACAAAACTTCATATTCCAGCTTACAGTGGTTACGTAATAAATAATACACATGTTAACGTATATTATTTATAAACTTTTATAAATAATGGTAATAATAATTGTCAGATAAAAGCACTAATAAAAAGCATTTTATACTTTATCATTACCAGAAACAATTTTCTTTTATCTCTTTCTTGATGTAGATTTCGTTAATCGTATTAAAGCTAACCATACAGCAAAAAGATCTGGCATGATGCTTGTTTATTTTTCTGAATACGTATATTAGGAGATTATAATATATATATATGATCATGTTGTTATTGTACTCGTGTTAATGAATTTAACAAAGAAAAAAACAGAAAAACAACATTATATCCCACCAAAGATGGCAAACACAACGGCAGATAGGAGCTAACAGACACAATACAACGGTAAATTATAGTCATTGGTATTCTATGAATCTCCATTACTTGCAATTTTAAGAAGTTCACTTATTTTGCTCCTTGGTAAAGAAGTTTAGATTTTGGCTCTGTACTCCTTAGACATTTTCAATTGATTGGAAATATTTGATTTCTCAGAATTGAACAGTTTTTTTTTTTTTTTTTTTTTTTTTTTTTTTTTTTTTTGCAAAAATTATTTTAATACACGAATATCAATTTGAGATCAGTTAATGATTATTTTTATGACAATAAATAAATGTAAAGAGGTGATTTGATGAAGGGGGAGAAACCAAAACTTTATAATATCGTTAGAGGGACAAATTCTTTATATGAATAAACATGTTGGAAATTGAAATTATAAGAGAAACTGAAAAAATAACAGATAACTTTGTTATTTAAAAAGTTAAAATTAAAATATAAAATATATCGTAGGATCTGCTTGAATAAAATTTACAGCATTTTCCGACAAATGCGTTCCTTTTTGCATTTATTCTAGTATTTTTAAATGCATGTACTTCTGGAAACACAATTAATTTAATTACTTTTCCTCATGAAGTATAAATAAAAGTTTTAACCATATTATTTTGTCAGAATTTCCATATTTATAATATACATAAGTTGCATCTTCTGTGTGAAAATATGTTTTTAGAAATATTTCAACCCCTTATGTATTTTAGAAGTAATTTATTGAATTACTTCTAAAATACATAACGGACAAAAGAAGAATTTTAATTTCATGACAAGGGTTTTTAAAAACTATATTGCAATTGTGTGTGTGAAACTCTTCTATACTTCTGAATTTACCTTTTTTTCCATTACAATATATTGTTCTCAACATAAATGTATTTGCAGGAAGCAAATAATAGTATATAATTTCTACAATAATAAAGGAAGAAAAAACATACATGATCAAAAATAACAAATATATTTATCACACATACAGTAGCCATTCAAAACACTTAAATCTACTTTTATATGCACCGATTAGAATTATTTCACCCAATTAACTTTCGAATATCACATCCTTAACGCAGGGCTTCTCAAACTTACAATATTTGCAACCCAATGTTCAATCATAATTTTCATCGTCCCCCTCCATACAATAACAATGCATTGAATTCAATTATACTATGCTGTGATCCTAAGGCTGTGAAGGTCCCCTTGGACCTCACTTTGAGAACAAGAATAAGTAGAAGTCAGATAAGAGCCAGGAGCCATTTTTATAAATAACTTTCTTTATTTGGTTATCTTATCCAAATAGAATCAAAGACTTATTAACAAATATATCTAAATAGTATTATGAGGTTTAAAAGGGAATTTGCTTTAAATAAACTTAAATATTTAATGATCCAATTAATTAACCATTAGAATATCGATCACGCAGAGATTACCACAATAAGAGATCCCGGAATTATATATTCTATAATGTTCCTTTTGAACATTTAACTTTAATCTCACTCCTAATATAAAACTTTAATGAGACTTTAAATATAAATCAATATTTACCACATTGAATCTCAACTCTTCATGAGACTAAATTATCCACTAAGAAATCTTCAATTATAAATCTAACTTCACTATTATAACTTTCCGCTTCAATCTCTCTCTCCTACTGCTTTAACTTTACGATTCCGTTTGACTTAAATACTTTATCTAATCTACATATATAACAAGGAATCCCGTTCTCTTTTTGGAGCTGATTGGAAATAGGCAGGGAATTAAATTTCCCTAAAAAAGACGACTCAGAAGGTTAGTGATAAAGTTCCGTATAGATTTGTCACAAGGCTACAATACGACTTAAATCTTTTAAGTGCCACCTGCGTGTATAAGCGTCTTGCTCAGTTAAAGCGTTATTTTCTCCCTGACAGACATATACGTCTGTCCGAAGTACCATCCTTCGTATTTGGATCTGTACTGCTATCCATACAATTACTTCGAAGGCTTTGGAATGCAATAAAAGACCCATGACTGTATTTGAGAAGGATGTACTTATTTCAGAGAGTTTGCTTATTTATTCCTTTGTTCCCATCCCCCTCATACGTCACATACGCACGCCTACGTTGAAAACGGTGCCATTGGAGAGTGAATCGTGTAAATTTTAATCGGTAGTTAATAGATTAATTATAAACCAATCAAAATATCAGGATAAGTATTAATTTTTGTAAGTAATTTAATATATGATAAGACCATGTGGTCACTGGTAATTATTAAATTTGTTCTTAACTTAGTATTGTTAAATTAATTATAAAATGTTTTGTGCAGTACTGATGCATATATGAGTGTGTTATATTTTTCTTTACGTCAAAATGCATTTTTTGATTTTCTACTTTCAGTAAATTAGTACTTTTTTTAAAAAAAAAATAATCTTTTGTTTTAGACTTTTCAGTATGCTCGTCCTCTCCTCGTAGAGTTATCACGCCCCCAAGGGGGACGCGCCTCACAGTATGAGAAACATTGCATTAACTCATTGAATCCAACGTTTGCATACAGATTAATTAAAGACCAATTATTGTGTTGTCTAGTGCTGCACAATTTAAAGTGTTCACTTGCTATATACGTATACAATGGCGTGATAAAATTTTAAATTCGTTTTTCTGTTTCATAACTATTACCTTGGCGAGCGAGAGATGGAATTATATATTTTCCAATAGTTTCATTAGTTATATTTTTCTTAATTTTAAGTTTTCCTATACAAAAAATTATGATTTCTGTATCCAAATAGTGACATACATAAATATATCTACCCCATTTTTTTAAGTGAACAAATTAATAAATGTTTCTTTTTAAGAATTTAAGTAATACTTTGTGATACTTTATTAATGCTTACTAGCTTCATGTTACCCTGTACAAGATAAACGAAAATACTTTTATTAGTCTCATATGGAATAGCATTGATGTACAAAATTTAAGAATCAAGTTTATCAGCTGATTAATTACGTTGAAGAGAAACACAGCCGACGTGTAATACATCACGGAATTTCCGCGTCTTCAACAAGCTTTTAGCACTGATACTCATTCGTCTTGCTGTGTTCTGGCGCCACGCAGTTGAACCGGAAATTGGTTTCTTAATCGTACCTTCCAAAAGAAAGATTGTTTTTTCCTCTGTAAAAATAGTATTGTTTTACAACGTTTATTTACTTCTTACACACTAACACACACACACACTCATATATATATATATATATATATATATATATATATATATATACGTACAAATCTCTGATACAGTAAATCCAATATGTATAGTTATCGTATTTGTATTAACCTATTCGTTATTCAAAAATTATAAATTTATCCATAAATTAAATCAGAACCGTGCAATGGAACAGACTTTAAGAGTATAATTATCAAATTCAGTTTGAAAACAAGTGAAGTTTTATTTCATTAGTGCTTTAAATTATTTCACACTTTTTCCATGAAAGGATTTAGTTAAGTGCATATTATTTTTGGGTAGATTATAAAAATTTAATAATTCTAAATAAATTTAATAAAAGTTTAAATTGCTATTATATTACTGACTAAATTTAAAGCATTGTGAGATATAGCGTCGATTCATTTCTTATTGCAAGGAATATATTTTAGTACTAAATGACTTTTTATACAAACTGCCTTCAGTCAAAGTTAAACATGAAAACGCCATGTTTTCTTTGAATTACGTCACAATTATTTTAATAACACATGAGCTTATATATACACTAGCTATATATCGCTATATAACTATATATACGCTCAATCATTATAAATATATGTGATAGAAAATAACCAAGGATGGGCCAATAAGGGATTTTTCTAATAGAATCAGATCTATGTGACACTATCACCTCTAAAATAGACCCTTTTAGCACCCACACACTTCTGTATTTGGTGCTGCAATTGCTGGTAACAGTCCTTGAACAAAGTTTTTGGAAGACCCTTCTGGAGATTTTCCATTATTGCTTGAATCTCTTGAACTGAGGTAAAATGGTTTCCCCTTAAGCAGGATTTAACTAAAGGAAAATTAAAAAAAAAGTCGAATGATGGCTAAATCAGGTAAATAAGGAGGATGCCCCATAACAATAATATTTTAGCTGGTCAGATACTGCTTGACAGATACAACCATGCAAGCCGGTGCATTTTGTTGGTGCAAAAGTCAATCATCACTCCACAACTGTTACCTTTTCTTCCTAATTTTTTCTCCAAGGCATTTTAGTATTTCAATGTAGTAGTGTTGATTACCGTCTGATGAATGGAAATATTCTCAATCATTATAATTATATTCACGTCGAAGAAGACAACATTGCCTTGAATTTTTATTTTGGCATGTAGGCTTTTGGGAGTCTTGGGAATCCTAGAGACTTCGACGAGATCAACTGGTGCGTTTACATTCTGTGTGATAGGTAAAAATCCATGCCTCATCACATGTTACAACATATTCTATCAAGGTTGACTCTTTGCAATATTTTTGAACCGCACACATACGTCTTTACGGCACTGTTTTTTGTCAACGGACAGCACTTTTGGAACAATTTTTGCACACATCCAACAGCTTCTCTGTCCAAGATAAGCAACTACACCGCTGTACAATCAATTAATCTTTGGTCATCCCTAATCACATCACATACTTTAACAATATTTTCGTCTGCACTTGTTCAACTTGTTCGTCCAGCATGTTCATCATCTTCCACACTATTGCATTCCTCTTGAAAACCACTTATGCCATTCAAACATTCGCCCAAGAGAAAAAGTTTCATCTCCGTAAGGCTGGGTCAACGTTTAGACGTTTTCCGCCAAAATGCATTGACAGGTGTTCACTCAATGATACAGTATTCCTAACTAGCGTGATCGTTTAAGGTATCGACTACCCTAAAACCATGATTTTTTTCAAAAATTGGCAAATTTTTTATGACTTTATTTTATAGACCCTTTTATTAACTTAATAACAATACCAAGTACTTTATTTTCCCTCCACTAGAACAACAACTACAAGTGTTTTAGTATAAGCAAATGCCTTAACTTTACACAAGATGTCAAACTTCAAAATGCGTTTTACTCGAAATGTGTTTTTTTCGAAAAACTCAAACGGGGACCACGATTGCTGAAAAAGTTTTGAAAATAATTAGCTGAAATTTTTGCTTATGTTCTGCATAACAGTAGAAGTGTTTTGATCTTCAGATTTACCAATAACTGTTTTATTTCAAAATTTGCAGTTCTTTATGTGAATGTAGTCAATGTTTTTTAAGCAATTTCGTATAATGACTTAGATAAAGTGCTCTAGTTTTTGTAAAAATTAAAATATCTCTTATCATGAAGGTCACTTCAAACAGGAATAACAAAGTAACACATCAAAATTAAAAAATTGAGAATTTGTTCATAAAATCTTTGTACAGAGCGAGCCCCGTTTATGTAATTTTTCGTACATTTTTACTAGTGTTTTCCCATTTTAATAATAATTTTTTTTTTATTTTACCAATTTTAGGATTTTTTCCTTAAAATATATAAAATAAATATAAAAATCACAAAAAATCCATACCTACTTTTTTTCATAAAAGTTGTCGCAAGTAGTCGGATACCTTAAGTCTAAACTAGCTGCATGGGTTGAGCAAGTGCGTGGGATGGCATCACTAAAACAGCTGTAGGCATCTCCTTTTTTTCAAGCTAAGCACTTAGTCTTCTTTGTGTGTGAGTCACACCTTGTATGTATATACGGAGATTTAACCCTCTAAGCGGATAGCACGGAAAATTCCGTCATTGTAAAAGCTAGTAAATTTCTCTACTGATCTCTAGAGAAATCCAGATGGTCCCGAACTCACTAAAAATGGTCACCAAGGTGATCCCCAAGTCACCAAATAAGTTGTCAAAGTCGCCAATTTGGTCACCAAAATGATGCCAACTGGACTCTATCACCAATATTTCGCCAAGATCCCATTGAATCACCTTTATAACGTAAAGGACGGCGCTGCTTGTGAATATTACAATTTTAACGCAAATTTAATCTAATTTAAAATACGATATATGCATTAAGCATCCAAATACAAATTATTTACACTAGTGTGCACAAAATTCGTAACAATATAAAGAATCAATTGTTCAAAATGAAAAAAATATATTTTGTTTTCTACAGCTGTCTCCAGCTTAGGGTGTTGAAGTAGGGTCAAGCTTGTTTTATATAATCCTAACAGTTCTCTTCAGCTAAAAATATCTACATAATAGTGCTAAAAAGTTTGTAGGAAACCCCATGTTTGAAAAATTATGTATAATAAAAGCACGTGAATACTTAAAATACCCAAACAAACAATTAATATAATAAGAATGACTATTGTAAAATTGTTCTAATGACATGCACACAAATCTAACATTAACACCATAACTTACCAAAAATCATTTCCAACTTCTATAATATAACTAATTCGATTCAACTACAAGCCCACATACATAGGAAATGAAATATTTATCTGTGATGTGAGGGGAATGTATCGCTAACTCTAACCATTCGCCACATATAGGACGATTTTGTAATTAATAGTAAATAAACTTCTGCTGTTGTATAAAAAATTGAAAATACGAAAATGGGTGGACCCTTGCTTGGCGAGAACATTTTTGGCACCAAAAATTTTGGCGATAAAGTTTACAATACGGCAACCCTTTCGGAAATCTAGTCCAGTGGCTATAAAAAAATGACAACCCTAGAACCGGTCCAGCAAAAAAATGGGGGGTAAGTGGACATCGTCCATTTTCACCGTTGACTTTGCTTGCTGCAACGCGTCGTGTTCACTCCTGCTCTTACTTTCTTCCCCACGTATTCCAATTTTTTGCTTGATTTTGCACCAGTTGTTAGAATGGCTTGCGAAAGAAAATTGATTAAAAGTGAGGCAACCACAGTTTTTTCTTTGTTTTGCTTGAAGAAAAAGGAAATAAGGCTGTTTTAGATTGGGTTATGAAAGAATGATTAATTCCTTCCAGATATGAGTGTCGGAAGTGTAAAAAGGATATGCTTTTGGTTGAACGAAAATGTAAGTTTGATGGTTTTGAATGGCGTTGTCGAGTGCAGTCGAAGAGAATCCCCACTTCGTTTGCCGGAGTGTCAGAAAAGGTACGTGGTTTTGTGCTAGTAGATTGAGCATTTGTGTGATCTTGCGATTAATCAGATATTGCTTTGTCAAGAGCATGAATGAGTTTGAAGTGAATGATTTAAAAATTAATAAAAACACAGTGGTGGATTGGTATATATTTTGCCGTGAGATCTGTATGGTTGCATGTGTAAATCAGAACTAGAAACTTGGAGGAGGAGAAACTGTCGAAAAAAAACCAAAAGACTGATGTAAGTAATTTTTTACAATTTTTAAAATGCTCTTTTTCCTTTATTTTACTGCCTTTTTCTTGTAGAAATGCATTTTTTGCCCTTTTATTTATTTATGTCTTTGTGTAAATACATGTGTTTTCAACGTTCCTGACGCAATTACGGAAACTCTGTTTTTTTTAGGGTTTTTCGAACTGGAGCTAAGACCCCCTCTCCTCCTTTTTTTCATTTGTTGCGTTGACGCCATTACGTAAACCCCCATGTTTTTAGGATTTTTGATCACCAGCTAAGACCATCAACCCCTCCCCCGATTTTCTTCGTTTTCTTCCATGACGTCATTTTTTGAAACACGGTTTTTTGGTGCCATTATTGATAAATAATGGCGCCAAAAACTGCAGTGTGCCCAGCTAGTATTTTATCAATGAAAATTATAATAATATATGTGTTACAAATTTTATAAATATATGTGAATGCTAAGGGATCAGAATATTACCATTTTGAGCAATATTTATACATTTTTTATATTATAACATTTTTCTGATGGTTCAACAGAATAAACAGATTCTACAGATTTCTGATGTTTTTTCTACACATTAAACATTATAAATATTAGCACACTTATCTCTATACAACAATGCTTCTCAAATTTCCAATGTTTGCTACCCAATATTCAATTATATTTTGCATCGCGTCCCCCTTACATACAATAACAACGTATTGATATCAAGAAAACTGTACACTGGCACTGGTGGTTGTTAAATGTGTGCCTAACTTAGTATTGTTAAAAAAAATATGAAATAGATTGCGCAATGCTGATACATTTATAAGCGCATTATTGTGTAGATGAGTATTTTACTTTTATTATGTCAGAATATATTTGTTTGTTTACTTTCACTATTTTTTTTAAATAATCTTTTGTTTTGGACTTTTCAATATGCTCTCGCCCCCTCGTTGGTTTATTACGCCTCCCTAATGGGGCACACCACACAATTTGAGAAACACACTGCTATACATTTTTTTATAGTTAAAGCAATTGAAAATTAGTGGAGTCCAGTGAATATGCGAGTAAGTAAAAAAGTCGCACCATTCAGCTACTCGACAGCTTTTGGCTACGCAACACGTAATTTTGAACCATGGTCGAATGACGAATGTGACACCAAAGCTGTCCCTTCTCCTAACTACCGCATCACACCGATCGGAGGACATCTGAACACTTTACAGATTTAACGTACAACGCTCGCCTACACTGCGGGTCTTCAGGAGACCTAGGCTAGAACATATGGCACATCTATTACGAGTCCTTTACTTTGATAACTAAGTCTAGAGGACACCAGAAAACTCAGATACAGCGAAAACGTCTGAAATAAAATTTACTTGCTTCAATTGTATAGACATGTACTCCTTATAAAAGAAAACCTGAAAGGAAATATCAAATATGGTTTATTATTAATAATATTTTACTTCTACACTATCATTGATAAATTAATGCAATAAGAAGCTATCTTCTGCTACAATATTATAAGAAATTTCTTTTTATTTCGTGAAGATCTCTTACTTGAATGTGCACAAGTTAAAATATAGTGCAGCATTTAAAATTTCAAGTTAGACGCTTGTAATACACATTTTGAAAGCAAGCAGTTTTTTTTAAGAATATGTTTACTTATAGTGATATCTTGCCATGTGCTTGCCATTAAATTCGACATATAAGAAATAAGTAAGCATGATAGAGATGCCATTTTGTGACAGTCAAAATATGCAGGAATTTATCTCAATAAATGTGTGAAAATGTGTTACATGTTTATAGAATACTATTTTTGTACTGTTTTGTTAGAATTTGGGAGCAATGTTGATGTCAATAAATTTATTTCAGCAAAACAAGCTTTATCTTAACCTTACTTAAATTATGCTTGGTAAATGTAAGTAATAAATACATGATATTAAATAATTGATTCATGTTTGGTAGTATTGAAATATATATATATATATATATATATGTCTATATATATATATGTCTATATATATATATATGTATGTCTATATATATATATATATATATATGTATGTCTTTTATATATATATATATATATATATATATAAATATATATATATATATATATATATATATATATATATATATATATATATATATATATATATATATATATATATATATAGTATGACAAATTACAGGTGAAGGTTGGCGCCATCGTTACAAATCCGTTTTAGTAGGTTATGTTTATGTTCATATATTCTTGTTTAATGACTTAATAATTAAATTTTACGTATAGAACTCTTTCCTTTTCTCTTGGTACATAGTATGACAAATTACAGGTGAAGGTTGGCGCCGCAAAACTTGTTTAAACCTGCAATCCTGGTTCCTAAGGCCAGGAATTTGTCTTTATACTGTGTGCCTACTTCCTACTTTTAGTTATCTTAGGTTTATAACTATATGACTATTTTTATATTTTTGTTTATATGTATATGTATATGTGTGTATAATTTTATATATATGTGTATGTATATGTATATGATTATATATTAAAAAATTCTTATATTGGATTATATATATATATATATATATGTATGTCTATATATATATATATACATATATATATATATATATATATGTATGGTATTTGTATAGTATATATATTTTGCTTTAACATTCCTTCCAATTTATTTATTGCATCATGAAAAAGATTTAATATAATACTTAAAAATAGTATTCAAATGTAAAATTCCTACCCTTAAAGTATATATTTAAGTATAAAATACATCTCTCTATATCACGATTTCAACTTAGAATATTTCCGTGTATTTACCAATATGTTAGTTAAATCAAATGTTATATAATATACTTTCGTATGGGTGTTAAATATTTCAGTAAATATTTCTCTAAAGGTCAGGATATATCACTACATTTAATTCTAATATAGATATAAACTTTGTGAAAATTTTCCCTTTACTTCAGTGTGCAGTACATATTTCTATATTTAAATTCCCTTTAGCAAACTATTACTAATTACTGTTCTATGTTTATTCGTATTATTAACCCCGCACTTTAAGTTAAAGTGCAGTTATTGTAAATGTTTATAAATTGTAATACTCTACCAAATTTTTAGCTAGAATAACTAATGAAAACATAAATAAAATTAATTGTCTTGAAAAACAATTTAAAACTAATTATATTTAGTTAAAATATAGTTAGTTAACTATTTTCTGCGTTATTGCTAAATATTAAATAATTAAATGGGTATTATTTAAATCTGATTTATTGTAGAGTGATATTTGCTGATATATGAATACGTTACATTTATAATTATCTGTCTTTACTTTCATTACATTTTTTACCAGAATTGTATTAATGTTCTGTTATTTTTCCGATTTTTAACTTATTTTTAAAAAGTGTAAATTAATAAAATATGGAAAATAATATAGCAATTATTAAAACTAATTTGTACTTAGCACTTAGGTGTAAGCTTTTTAAACCTTTTTTAAACGTTTATAATGAGAAACAACCCGTGTTAAATGCATAAAAATAATAATAATTTTTTGAAATTGTTCAGCTGTAACTAACGCTTCATATTCCTTCTTTTACATTATTAATTTTATATTTATGTTTAATGCAATTTTAATACTATTCAAATTTTTTTGTATTTACTCATTTAATAAAAGACCCCTGTTCCACGTGTGGCTCACCAAAATAGTAAAAAAATCCACGCCAAAATCCGAAATTTCTTTCTCATGCACGATGAAAAAATTTTCTTGAATGTTTTTATAATTAGAAAGAGACATATGTGTGTGTTTTTAATTATTTTATTAAAAAAGCAAAATAAGTGAAAATGTTTCTAAAACGATATCATCAGCTGATTTTAGGGGACGAGGTCACAAGGTCTCAGGGTTGAAGAAAAATGAGTCTAAATACAATTTGCTCTGTTATCCCATTACTGTTAATATTGATACAGTACCTAAGAAGGCACAGCTTGAACTTATTGACTTACAGTCAGATCTCAGTGTGAAGAAAATGTTTTATGCTGTGGCATTAATTGAATTTTACAAATCCTTTTCAGTTGAACAATTTCTGTGTGTGAAGAAGTTTACTAGGTAATTGTTCTTAATATTTGGGTCGACATATATTTGTCAGAAAAGTTTTTCTTCTATAAAGATAACAAAGAGTATATATATGTATCCAAGCTGACTGACATAAAGATACAGGATATAATGAGAAAATCACTATTGATTGCAAAATAAATAAATGAAAAAAATAAAGCAAAATAAATGGAGAAATGTATGCTGGGTACCTTTGTCTCATTCTAAAATTAAATGTGCTTGCAGCTATAGATAATACAAATGTAGCACGATAAAAAAGGGAATAAAACACTGCTATTATTTTTTTAGTTTATGTTTATTATATCTTGTAATGAATGCTATTATTTTAAAAAGGTAAGGCACCTCGATATCCTTCATTCCCCAAATGTGAATTGTTAACCAAAACAAGTTGCTCACCTTCGATTTAACCATTAAATTTACCTTGATATTAAAGTACTTGATGCTATCATTCCATACTAAGATGACTAGAAATGCCAATGAAAATTTATAAATGCTTGGTATTATGTTTACAAACGGACGTGATTATAAAATTTAATCTTTTTCGTAGAATATAAATGCTAACTTCACTGTTTTAATTTGTGATTCAGACTTTATACTTATTTAAGAAAAAGTACTAAAAATACAAATAATTGGTATAAAATTTCTATAAGAAATAAAATTAATTTATTTCCAAATCTGATTTGTATATATATATATATATATATATATACAGTTTTTTTACAAGTGCTGAAATCTGTTATGTACACTATCAACAGTAATATAATTTGATAGGTTGGCAGAATTGTGAGTGAGTGAGTGAATATTAACGTCGCACTGTTCAACTGCACGTAGACTTTTAGCGACGGACCTCGTAATTTTGAACCATGGTCAATGACGAGGACGACACCTGAGCTGCCACCACCTCTCCTATCTACCACATCAATGGAAGGACTTGTGAGCTCTCGACAGATTTAACGTGCATCGATTCCCTACATTGTGGATCTTTAGTGGTACTGGGCTCGAACTCGTGACATGCCAGCTATGACCCGATACCGAGGCTACTGTGCGGCTAATTGCAGAATTGAAAGAGACACACACATATCACATTAATTCTACAATTATTATCTTCAATGCAACTAATAAAGTGGCTCTCGTTAAAATGCTTTAAGGAATCATTGAATTCAAAGTAGAATAATTTAGTATCAAAGACAAATTTTTAACTGAATAACAATTGCTTTACTTCCTTTTATCAGTCACTTTGAAAAGGAAAAACGATTTCTACTTAAAAAAGGTAATGTATTAAAAATGTCTTAAATTGTCTTCGACATTTAATGGGGACATGTAAATTATATATAAGCTTATAAAATTGCGTCATTTGAGCTCGTGAATCTGTACTAGAATAGGAAGAAAAAAATTCGGAATACTTATTTCTACATTACTTACTGCACTATAAGGAAGCTAAATTATTCCTATGGATTATTTAAGGTTTTGTTCTCGCTCGCGAATGCAAGTATACATAAAAAAAGATAAGGAGTAAAATGAAACAGAGCAGAAAATTCTACTTAAGTAAACGAGGATGACAGTGAAATATTATTTTCGTTTTATATGTAAAAATTTTAAATGTCTACAGAACGATTCCATTTTTATTCCTTTCGAAAATAAGGGGAAGAAGAAACATGGAGAATTTGCAAAAAATGTATACTTAATGCACCATTTTCTCCTTTTGAAAGTATATATTTAAAAAAGATGGTGTATTTTTAAAGAAATCCTGCCTTGTTCCAGAATTTAACTAGCAGATTAATTATACAAAAGCATGCGATATTAGAGAGCTTGCTTTTCTTTACTGTTTTTTAAAAAAATTAACTTAATATGTATAATGCAGATTCAGTTAAAATTAACTAAATAATAAACGATCAAAGTTATAATGTAACCTCTTTAAACACTAAAGAAATATTTTAGAATAGCTTTAAGTCAAAATACCATGCATTTATGAACTATTCTTACCCAAATTAGTGGTTAAAATATTCGAAAGCGAATATGTTACATGGAAATAAGAAAATTATATTAAAGCTTTCATGGTTTCAATTTGGGAAAACTTGAAAATTATATTGTTGCTTTATTGACAATAGGCCGTAAAACTTTTGTCAAAAATCTGTTCGATTTTCTTAAACACGCTGGTATAGTGGGATGAAATAAATCTTTTATAAAAAGAAATTTTTTGTTACTGTGTTTAGTCTTTATATTTTGCTCTCTATGTTTATCAAAAAATATCATGGTGTGATCAGCACAAAACTGTATTCAGCTGCTGGCGTCTTCCTTCAAAAGGATGAACTCGGCTTCCTCGGGCTTAATGCAATGTATTTAAGCTTAGCACATGTATATGTATCTCGAACATTGAAAACATGTTGCATAAGGCTTATCTAAGGTTGAAATATTAATTTTAATTTGTTAAGTTTGAAAAATCTGAGGCATAACTTAAACATAAATGCAATGTGTGACCTATATGCATTAACTAAAAATTAGAAGTACGCTATTATGAAGCAATATGGGTACAGTTATTCAATTTATTTTACTCCATTGGGTATTTTTTTTTAAAAAAATAAACCTTCAAGTAAGTAAAAACCAAATTTCATTGGCAAGCATTCGTAAGTCATTCATTGATGAAAGAACTTTGTCGTAGGCAAATGATTTGAAAAATTGATCAAAATGTATACCTGGTGTAAGTTTTATTTTATTTAAAATGCGTCTTAGGTTGAGCTAATTGGCATATGTGAAATATAAGAGTTTCATCCAATAGTTGGTTCATACTTCATATACACACACACAAATAGGACAACACATCTAATCTAAAAATAAACATAAATGTCATATTTTTACTTTTGTAAATAGATTTTATTTTGTTATTTTGTAATTGTTTTACTTTTCATAGATACATTAGTATGATTTCAGCCATATTTTAAAGCCCTCGTGTAGCTGAACTGTGCGGCGTTACTATTCAATCAATCGATGAATCAATTCAGACATATTTTATGCTGCAGTTTATATATATATATATATATATATATATATATATATGTGATGTGGTGTGTGTGTGTGTGTGTGTGTGTATAACATAACTGTATTATAAATGCGATATTTTTTTGAATGTAGGGTGTGTGGAAGTTAGAGTTCCATCACTATCATTGAGAGCCATGCAAATGAAATTATATGTCATACTATGAACTCTCTTCACCCTTTGAATCTAAATACGTAAAACTCTTTTAATTTCGAAGCATAAACGTATGCTAGGAAATCAAATTACTTTAAGTGTTTACTTGGTGGCCCGTATCTTGAACATATTTAATTAGGAGCTTTAATTCAGTTAATTATGTAAAAAGCAATTTTAACCTATACAAATTTGCTTAAAGTTTTGACCAAAAAGAGGGTTTAAGTTCACCATCGTGTAATCATGGCTCTTGGACCTTCCATAGCAGTAAGGATAAACGTTTACGCTACACTAATTTGTACTTGGGTACAAATCAATGGCCCTTCTTTCTTCATACCTATGTCCTGAAATACTCAAATTCTTTATTGCGAAATTCAAAGTCATTAACTGTTTTAACTATCTTAAATTGCAAGCCTAATTCTCATTTCACTCGAGATAAATAGCGAATGATTCCACCCAAAATCTTTAGATTTAATTAGAATGACTTTCACTTATAAGGAATAGTTATTTATAATAAATGGAAGTTATTTTTCCATCAATAGAACCCTTTGGATTTGGTTCCCAAATATACTTATAAACCATTTTCAATAACTTTTTCGTGATCTGTCTATGCATGTATTTTTTTCTTTAAAGGAATCCTTTGGGGTTTTTTTTCTACGAGTGAAAAATTATGAACAATATTTGATAAACGTTATTTTTAGTACTAAATTAGCACTAAAATTAGAACATTAACTTTTAGCAAGTAGTATTTGCATGATGACAAATTCTCCTGTGAATTCAATCAAAGTCTGTGCTTGTTAATATTGAAACTTTTTTTGTTTAAATGCATAACAATACCAAACCTAAAGTTTGCTCCACTTATGTTGGAAACACGAAAAGAGATATTCTTTACTTTGTCATAAAAAATCCTTTCATAACGCGTTCCCATTTTACTTTGTGTTTCCTACATTATCAATACTTATATTAAGAATTAATTCCGTGCTTAAGGAATAAAGCATAGTTTGTAGCGTAATTGTACAGTACAATCTTCGTCAATTGTTTGAATAATAGTGTAATTTATTTTAATTATTTTGGATATTGTCCATATTTTTGAAAATTTTGCAATAATAGTTGAGATTACGCAAGTAAGATGTAGCAATGATCTTAATTAGAAGCAATATGTTAATTCTACTAACATTACCGGCTATTACCTAAAGATTTACTGGATTTACTACAATACACCTTTTTCTTGATTCATAATGCTTCATGAAAAAGTTCACTTCTAGTGATGAGTATTTTTAACAGTAACTAACCGACCCCACTCACCCAACTCGTTTTCCAGGTGTTGATATTTCAACGGATGCTGGCTTCAATGCAGTTCCACAATATTTTTGTCTTTTAGCCAAGAAATTCTAAATCTTAAATTTATCTAAATTTACTACTGATGCGACGCTGGTTTAACTTAATTGATTATTTTCAAATACCCATTTTCTAATACCCAGGTCCGACTAACACATCGCATCATGGCTTAAGTTAAAAATTAAACATTAAATCTTTAAAGACAATAAAACAGTACTCTAAATTAAAAGGCCGGTTCTTTAAGTAACTATTATTTTATTGTAACAATAAGATTAAGTTTGAGTTAATGTATAAATTGACGCATAAAAAAATTCTACTTAGCTTTGAGAGAGGGAGAGAGCGACGGAAGGGTGACCTCGGGTAGCGAGTGCGTTTCCCGGCTGGAGAGATTTCTTGCAGATTTAAGAGGGAGTAAAAATCCCCGAGAGAGAGAATTCACGCGTCAACCTTTATAAAGGGCGACCGCACCACTTTGAAAATCATCCGCTTCAAAGTTCTGGCGGTAAATTTTACAATTCCGTTTGGCCAACAAGCTGTGCAAGGATACAGCTTTGCCCGCCATAGAGTCCGTTGACATGAGGCACCCCCAAATTTCTTAGAAATCCGTTTCCTGTAAACAGGGAAAATGTAAAAACTGCAATTGTATCTTGGGGACCGGCGGCCTCCCATCACTCCTCCCCTCTTTCAGATTAACAAAACTAGAAATAAAGAAACACAAAAATTTCAGTGAAGTAAATGTAAATACAAAATGCAATAACGTCAGCAGTTCCAACACAAGAAAAATTCATTGAGGAAAATGTCCATATCAAAGTGCAAAAAAATATATATATTTGCAGTTCCAACAGACTCATCTTCCTTTCAACAGGCACTCACGGACTCCTGGTTCACGAACGGCTGTCCACGTCCTGATGGGAGAGAAAGAAAAAATTGTCTGGAGCGTCGTAATCTTGTTGAAACAGCGTAACAGTTCATCGGTCTTGTAGTAGTAACCCGGTGCTGTTTGAATCTTGTAAGGGTTCTGCCCATGGTGCAAGGGGTACATCCAGAATTCTGACTCTCGACGGGGTTAATCTCGTGATACAACTAGATCCAATGCACCTGAAACAACCACGGCTTGATGTCCTGAAAGAGAGAAAACACGAACAATCTCGTAGGAGAGCCAGCATCAGTAGAGTATGTAAAATAGGGAGAACAAATTTTCCACTCTTCCACAGGGCTTTCAGATACCCGAGGTCCCCATCTCGTCCTCCAATCACTCAACATAAAAAAATTTCAAGTAGCATTGTCTAAAAAATTCTATTTTGCACACAAAAAAACCAACAAGAAAACTGCATGTTAACCCTAATTTCTTAAACGTTGCGAAAGGAGAGAGAAAAACAAATTATTTACTAACAACTACAATTAAATTCATGTACGAAAAAAAATTGCCGAATGAGATATGGGTCACCAAACAATTCACAAGGACAACATATATAAAATAACAAATAGAAATAATCGAATAATCACAAAGAATCATGTGCCACTAAATAAAAAAATAAGACGAGTAATGCATAGTAAAATCAAAAATTGCATATATAACAGCTTCGCTACTCACAATAACCACACATATGCGCATCGAACAAAATACTTTGTGATAAGAAATAAGTACTAGTGAAAACATATATAATCAATACAAACATGGCACCCAGAAACAGACACCTCATAATCGTTTAACATCGAAATCCTGACACGACTAATGTGAAGTTCATGTCCCAGACAACCAAACAAAATTACTATTTTCACCTTCAACAGTACTCAAAGCATAAGCAATTTCAATGGTTCACTAATAGCATTGATAACAATCTTTCGTAAAATTAATTAATTTAAAGTGAAAAATTAGAAATTGAAACGATTGGTGTGCATAGGTGAAAAAAAATGTATATATATATATATATATATATAACCTCAGAGAGTGCTTAATAGCCTAAGAAATTTTAAAAAATTCACTACAAGCATTGGTTACAATTGAAAGTTAAAAAAATTAAACGTAATTTAATTCAGATTTGCCAATTAAAATCTATAAATTGAAGCGAATAGTGTAAACGGTGAAAAAAAATTTATAACCTCTAAGAATGCTTAGTAGCCTAAGGAATTTAAAAAATTCACTACAAGCATTGGTTACAATTTGAAATTAAGAAAAAAAATATTTACTGTAATTAAATTTAGAATCGCAAACGATGAGTGTGCATTTGATTAGGATGCATCCCCAATGTTTACAAAGGCAGAAAGAAAAAAAACATGCAAATCCGATTATATAAAAAAATATCTATATTGATTAATACTTTTAAAAAATTTGAGAGAAAAAAACAATTTATTCTACATTCAAATACATGCGAATTTCCATATTGGGAAATGAATTCCAGAAATCACAAATGCAGTTGAAAATATCAGAAAAAAAAATATAAACATAAAATTGATAATGCAACCCATGACATATGAGGCGACACATACAGAGTCAAGTAATTTAACTAAAACAAAAAAAATTATTGCAAGTGCTACACGTAATTAAACACCATTCCCAAAAAAATCACTTAACTAATCAACATAACTTTTTAACATTCTATGTCATACAATGTATCAATTCTAGATAATTAAAAAAAACTCAAAATGTTTCACTATACGCGCAACATATATACACAAAGAACAACAAAGATCCTCAATTTTCAACACTACCGCTAAATCAATTCATCAAAATTCATCGAATTAATAACTCAAATCTCATTCTATATCACTAGTAACCGTGAAATGATTCCTCAATCAATCAAAATTGCCTTTACGTCAGATCGTTCATATCTTATACCTCAATAACACTAACTAAACTTATCTGCAACTTCCAAATAATCAATTGACTTCTCCACAATACCAATAACTAAAACCATCTCTATGCTCATCGGCTTATGTACACAAAATCTCACATACTCCTCAAGTCGAACTTTCCTAGATTCATGTCAAAACATTCTTAAATATACCGCACAATCATCAATTCAACTTCTCTATGTTCATCAACTTATTTACTCGAAATCGTACAGAATCCTTAACTCAAATTACCTTCTCTACATCAAAACAACTTTCCCAAATATACCGTATAACTATTACAACTAAATTTTCCATTTCCAAATCAATTGACTCTCGAATTAACCACATACTTGCGAACGCAAACTTATCTAACTCCATAAAAAAAAAACTTTCCCAAATATTCAACAAATTCATCAGTTTAAAATTTATCTATCTCCTTCGAATAACTTTCTCAAATATTCCACAAAATCCTGAACTCAACTTATCCAACTCCTTTAACAATTAATAAAACAAAAAAAAATTCCACACCTAATCATCTTCAACATTTTCAAAGCAAAAAAAATTATCAAACTCAATATCTAAAACAAACAATACTAAATCAAAATTCTCCTCTTTTGTCAATACCGAACTCAAAGCTAATGCAACTACGCATACACAAAACATAAAATTTAACAATACCATTATCTGACCAACTTATTTCCAAATAACAATGCAAAACTACAATTAAAATCAAAAACCCTAAAAAAATTAATTCAACATCAACAGTCAATTCAATAATCTAACCGAACGCTACCATTAATCAAAACAAGTTAACCTAAATCAACAAAAATACTATATCAACATCAACCAAAACATTAAATTCCTAGTACAGTTTAGCACACAAGCGAGACAAAATTATTGACTGCACATTGATTTAACCAAACCACGATTTAACTAGAGCCCTGAGTAAACAGAAAAAAATTCCAAATCTATAGCAAAACAAACAACACAAAAATTAAATGAGCATTGAAACACCTAACCGAAACACTAGAAAATTTTAAATTAAAATTAGCAATCATATAACAGGACAAAACAACTTAAGCAAAACAATGTCAACATAATTTCTTAAGGAAATATTCAAACAACCATCTCTATCCATATCTTAACAACCAAAAATTCCTAAGATATCATTATTTAGTAATACACAGCCACTTAAAATTAATACATCAACACCACTTATCAATAAAATTGCTTTTGACAAAATACCGCTACTAAAAAAAATTAACATTGTATGCAAACTTAAAATTTAACACGAAAAGTACACAGTTATACAATCAAATCAGCATGAACTAACTTATTCAATAAAGGAACCTTTTTGTATGAAAAAATTATTTAAAATACTCGATAATAACAGCAACACAAAATTGTTTAATAAATAAAAATGTCAATTATGTATGTATAGTAACAACATTCAAATTTCATGACAGGTGTCCAAGGACCCCAAAATTTGATTTTTGTTGCAAACATAAATTAAAGCTTAAAATTTATAAAATTAAAATTGACGTGCATACATGAATCGCAAAGCAAAATTAAATAACAATCCTATAACAAACAACAAATCTTATATATTGCACAAAACACATAGCATCAAAAAATATTTTATCTAGAGCTAAAATTGATATCAACCACATACAACATTATGTCCTTTAAGTATCAAATCAAAACATGAAGCAAACTGCATAAAAAAAATTTGAGCTAGAATTCATTAAAAAAAAAAAACTAAGTACAAAATTTGATCTCACAAAACACCAAACATGACATAAAACACACACAAGTGCATAAAAAATCTGAGCTAAAAATTCATTAAATAACTAATTACAACAATGTCTCACTTAAACATCAGAAAACGACATGACACAAGTAGCATAGTTATAAAAAAAAATTCCAGCGGAAAGTATGTGAATTAAATGTAAGAGGAAAACCAAAATTTCCATTTTGTTTTTCTATTAAAAAAAGCGCTAAGTAAATTTTAGCTAAGTTTCATACATATTTGAAAAATACAATATAAAAAACAAGTTGTAATTAATCATGATGCAAGATAGAAGATTTTCACAAAATTCGACAAAACAAAATATGACTAAAGAAAGCCTATTGCGTCGAGAAAAAAAATTATTATCATCGAGTAGCTCCGAGAGAAAAGTAACAAACAACAGCAAAAAAAGGGGGAGAATGGCGACCCTATAGAGAAAAAGAGAGGCTGAATATCTGATCTCGCTTGCGACAGCAGGGGGGCGCGAGGGAGAAAATTCCTCCTAAAGCACCGGAGTGAACCAACATCCAGTTCCACCCCTGGATCGCGGCAGGTAGGGGGGAAACAAATTTTCTCCGAGTAGGAGTGCGCCAGAATGACATGGACAGCTATCAACACGAGATGGGACGTCTTCCCCCATCGACCAAGAACGCCAAGACTCAAACCCCACACAACACCTCCAAGCGAATTAAATTCTCATCTCAACCAGAACAGCAGATTAACAAACAAACAAAAATTGGCAAACCTTAACATCTCAGAAAAAAAAAAGAAAAACTCAATTCCAAACGCAAACATAATGAACACTTAATAACTATTTCCGTCACCTTTTCCCTACACTTTAATATCTCTGAATTCAAATACTGCACAAATGAACATTTAACCAATTTTTTTTTCTCAAAAACTACTAACCTTATCACTTCAATATCTTAAATTCCAAGTACTACAGCCATAAACACCTAATCAATTACTATCAAAATTTAACACAGTTAATTTCTCTAATTTAAGCAGCGCAACATCTAACGAACTTTTATCGGAAATAACATCTTCATAACACTTAAATCGCTCAGAACAGTAAGCATATTCAATTAACTGAACCACTTCAAACATTCGGGCCAAAAAAAAATTGTTAACTAGCAACGAAACACGTACTCCATATGACAATATACACTCGAATTAATTAAACAGGGAAAAAATTTTGAGCACACTAAAATCCACAATACAAACATATCAACACATAAGAAATTGAGATCATAGCCAGATTAGTTAAGATTATGAATACACACATACATATATATACTAACAAAGATCATAAGAAAAAGAAATACATTAACAACATCTCTAAGTATCTAAATAATAAAAAAAAATACTACAAGAAAAAAAAATTCACAACTGGAATAGCACACATAAAAATTTTTTTCACATGTTTAACAGATTAAGTAGGCCTATTATTTGGTGACCCATCAAGAAAAAAAATTCACGACATCAGATAATATAAAAGAAATCCGACGACTGGTCATCGACACCAAATGATGCGACGCTGGTTTAACTTAATTGATTATTTTCAAATACCCATTTTCTAATACCCAGGTCCGACTAACACATCGCATCATGGCTTAAGTTAAAAATTAAACACTAAATCTCTATAGACAATAAAACAGTACTCTAAATTAAAAGGCTGGTTCTTTAAATAACTATTAATTTATTGTACAATAAGATTAAGTTTGAGTTAATGTACAAATTGACGCATAACAAAATTCTACTTAGCTTTGAGAGAGGGAGAGAGCGATGGAGGGGTGACCTCGAGTAGCGAGTGCGTTTCCGGCTGGAGAGTTTTTCTGGCAGACGTAAGAGGGAGTAAAACTCCCCGAGAATTCACGCGCCAACCCTTATAAAGGGCGACCGCACCACTCGGAAAATCATCCGCTTCAAAGTTCTGGCGGTAAATTTTACAATTCCGATTGGCCAACAAGCTGTGCAAGGATACAGCTTCGCCCGCCGTAGAGTCCGTTGACCTGAGGCACCCCCAAATTCCTTAGAAATCCGTTTCCTGTAAACAGGGCAAATGTAAAAACTGCAATTGTATCTTGGGGACCGGCGGCCTCCCATCACTACGTAAGTATAATGAGTATTTTTTTTCGAGAATTTATCTTTCATTTTTAGCGATTCATTCTTCTAGCTTCAGATTAAATTTAGAAATTTAGCTAAGTTATGTTTGTTCTTTAGCTTTTCTTTAAATGTTGTCTCTAGTGAATGTTTCATCCAATAGTATAAGCTCGCATTTCAGCAATTTTTTGGTGGTAAGTGGCAAATCAACTATAAACATGACATAAGTTCCAAAATTTCAAATCCCTATTTTTTGATACTTTGCCGTTTTACGCGTACTATTTTACAGATACTTTCGATTGTTTCCGTACCACTTTCAAATCTTATAAGTTGTGGAATTTTTCAATTAAACTTGTTGAAAATGCACTTGAGTTCAGTTAAAGTCATCTTTAAAATGCAAAATGCTGCCTTTATATTTGTTGTATTTGATGGTACAATCATATGGTGATGTTCCAGAACATGATACACCGAAATATAAGATTTTTGCTTTCGAATATTACATTTTCAGTCATCACTTAATATCTGGCTGTTTCCTCATATCTCTCAGCTTCTATATAGTAATAGTACCCCATACAATATATTTCTTCTCCTAGAGCCTTTACATTTTGCTACCATTGAAAATTATTGTATTTATCCGGCGTGCGAAAATTGACCAACGACAAAAACTTTTGTCATTCATTTTATCTTTTTATTTTGTTTTTTCTTTGAAGTTAACTTTTCTCTGAGTTCAATGAAAATATCATTGAGGTCCATAACATTTTATAAGGAAGGTTGTTCCCATTCATAACGAACATGCACATAGTAGTAAAAATGTAGCTTTATACATATCTCAGCGACATTTTATCAACACCTTCTAGAAAACATATGAAAGAAGAAAAACGTTCATAGAAAAGAAAATCACAGTCAAAAATACAGTTAAAAACTAAATAATGTTTCTTTTGTGAGTTAAAAAGAAAATAATTTAAAACTAAATTTTCTTCTTTAGGAGCCCCGCCGAACATTTTCTCTTTCTTCAAAATAATTTATACAAATAAGGGGGATGAACTGATGGATCACTCTAGCAAAATATTTATTTATTTTCGAATATCCTTTTACTTATTTTAACGTTCTTTTTTTCCTTCACCATCATATATACATAATTACAAGAATTACTTATAAACATAAGGTGTTTTTAGCAATTTAATAAGCAACTGACATCATTGGGTTAAATTTTACCATTATGGTAATAAAATCTGTTGATTATCCAATACCCTTGTCAAAGTCGGTAATTTTCCATTGAAATGTACCCCACTAATCACTTAGAAAACTAAAATTATTAATATCTTATGGAAAAATTAGGAATAAAAATGATTACAAGAAAAGCATTACTATATAATTTTAAAATTATATTTGGTAAAGTTATTAGAATATGTTTGATGAATGTCGAAAATAAAATTTTCACAGCTTGATACAACATTTTTTAAAAAACAGAATTATCAGTGTACACTTTTATGTATGTATGTTCATAGCATTTAACATTTCCGAGGCAATACCAATATTATTGCCTTTTAGAATAGGGCGTAAGGAGTTTTCGTGACTGCCACAAAGACCGGATACTTATTCAAAAAAAAAACATTGTAAACACAAAACACTTGTTAAATGTACTAAAAGAAAAATCTTGCTCTATTGTGAAAATGAATTTTTTTAAAACTCCCTATGTAGCACTAGTTATTTAATTAAACTGTGCTTTATAAAAACTTATTTTTTCATAAAATATAATGCTTCTGAATAATATAAAATATGAAAATGTTTAATCATAAAAATATTTCCATAGATAGTTATTTCTTGCATTTCCTTACTGCAATCAACTTAGTTGTCTAAAACCGAAAATCACATGTATTTTTTTTTAATTCAATCTCTTTAAAAAAATTTTATTAAATGAATCATAGCTGTAATAAATCTAGGAAACCAATCTGGCTGGAAGTTTCCTCTCTAAAAATAGCCGACGTATTCAGTTCAATAATATCAAAGGTGGATCAATAGCTCAAATTCTAACTAACATTAATAAAATTAAATGAGATTTATTATATAATGTCATATTAAAAATGAATAATGGAATACAAATTTGTTTCATGAATGGAATACATTTTTATAGCAAGTGATTTATGGCTTAATATGTTTCAATCATATTAGCATTAAATATTGAACATAAAATTCTAATGTACTTGACAAATCAGTTCTTTTCATAGAATTATTTTCAAACATTTTATTAATTTCCAATGGGAATATAATTATGGTTTCATACTAAGTACATTGATGCTCAAATTCAATTGGTGTCAACCTTGTCTTACTTGCTTATGGTTCTCAAAATTACTGCGTCCTTCATCGATATCCCTTTTGATGATTTTTATAGTACGCGTTAATAAACACTCAGTTATTCACATAAACAGGTACTAAGAAGCAGTTGGTAATAACAAGCAGCCTCTTGTTATGTTATTTAAGATAAACTAGCGCTTCAAAAACTGTGGGGTGAGACCCCCTTGGGGGGTGATGACCCTAGGAGGGGGCGCGAGTATATTAAGAAGTCGAAAAAAAGTATAATTAAAAATATTAAATTATTAAAAGTAAACAAACAAAATATATTGACATATTAAAAAATTAAAAGGACATTTACATTAATATAATACACATATAAATGTATCAGTACAGCACAAGGTGTTTTATCATTAATTTAGCAGTACTAGGTTAAGAACAAATTTAATAACTACTAGTGACCCAACGGGCTCGTCATATATAAAATTATATTCAAAAATTAACACTCTTATATTGATGACTTGTACGGTTTATTATTAATCCCTTAATTGCTGTTCAAAAAAGTGGCGGGATTCCGTTCCCAATACCACCCCTTAGCACGTATGTGCATATATAGTGTATTGAGGGGACGAGAAAGGGAATAAATAAACACATCCTCTGAACTAAGTAAATTCTTCGCAAACACGTGTCAAGATAATTTTATGTCACTCTAAAACCTTCGGAATAATTTTATGGATAGGAGTGATCAGAAAAGATCGTATTTTGGAAAGACGTATATATACGTGTTGTCAATTTACGCACTGGTTGAGCAAGACATTTATATACGCCAGAATCACTTAAGAGGTTAAAGACGTATAATAGCTTTAGCATCAAAGTATCATATTTTCAAATTCAATACATTATTATTGAATAGAGGGGGGTGCGATGAAAATTATGATTGAATAATAGGTTGCTATATAGTATTGAAAGTTTGAGAAACACTGAGATAAACAGATTTTCAAGCATTCATTCGTTCGCTATAGTGTAAGAAGGTAGGATATTTAGGTTTGTTCGTTGAAGAAATTTTTTATATTATATATGGTCTACGTTAAAAGGAACATCAATGGCACAACGAGTTAGTTTCAAAACTTAAATTAGCCTGGTCTGGAAATTTAGAGATTAGGTTTCCAGCCTAAGTGTCGTCCTCGTTCCTTGGCCAAGTATTAAAGTTTCGAGGTGTGTTGACCACTGACTTTCGTATTTCTTTGAAGGTTAAATAAATATGCAATTAATTAAACATCCTAACTAGCTTGCTATGTTTTTTGATGATTTTTTGCGTTGTGGTCGTGGAATAGAGCACTTTCAACAAATGCGGTGTCTTTATGTTTCCTCTTAGTAGGTGTATATTTTTAATAGAGCTATATCAAAAGAATTGAACAATGCTTCATGTGTGTGTGTGTGTTTTCTTCTTGGTATTTTCAAACCTCGAAAACTTTGTGAACGAGGAAAAATTCTATTTCTCTAGACAAGAAAGCTGACCGTGAAGAAATATTTCATTTGATTCTTTTGGAATAACATGAGAACGAAAAATGAATTCCATTTTATAAACAATGTTGAAAAATAAATAAGAAGCCCACATGTAACTAAAAGTTACTTTTAGTCTATATTTGTGATTATAAATGTAGTGGAATGCGTAAAATTCAAACATAAAAGTCAATGTAAATGTAATAAATATGTTCAGTAATAGTTGTAGTATATAATAGTAGTAATATTATTTATAAAAATTAAGTATTATAAGTAAAACAGTAGTGTAGAGTACACTTTCTTTTGTGACTGAGGAATTTGTAGTTTTTCCGTTAACAATTTGTATAGAGCATGGAATTAATACTTAAATGAAAAATACCAAGATGTGTTTTTGTTCAGTCAATAAGATGTATCTAGTGTAAATATGAAACTGCTGGGAATCAAATTACAATACGGTAATCTTAATTGACAGTGGTATTATCGTTCCTCGCCAAAGAAGACATAAATTAACGAAACAAGTAAAACAATAGTTACGTACCGGAATTGTAAAACAGAATCACTCATACTCTGCCCTGTCACCTTACTTCTCAAACGGTATGAGGTAAAAAATACAGTGAATTGTATACATTTTACAAAAGTTGAATTATATTGTAAAAAATGTTACCGGACTTTTTCTTTTGTCTCATATTGACATCCCTGTTGAGAAGACTCTTAACTTTAGATTCTGATTCAGAATGTTGTCTTATTGCTATACACCTTTAAGATACAGAAAAATTAGCCATTTCTTGGATCTTAATTGTTTTTCCGATCATTTACCTGGGTAAAATTAATATTTAGTTCTTTAGATAAATACTTATTTTTAATTCGTGTTTATATTATATTGTTTCCTCTTAATGAATGAATGCTGACTATATTTACATTTAATAAGATATTTTTTTAAAATGATTTAAATATATATAAAAAAACGTCATGTATATGCTAAAATTTAAACATGTAAATCACCAGAAAGAAATGTATATATTAAGATATGTAACAAAATCAAACATAAGAATTAGAAGTGAAATGCTTTTATACTGATAATATTCCTGTGTTCAAAATTTAAACAGCGTGTGTTTGTGATCTACTTGTGAGATCGAAAACAAAAATTATATTATTTTAAGATAATTTAGCTGCTATTTGACAAATGTAAGATAATTTTTCATTTGAAATTTATAAAGTGTCCTACATGGTTTTATTTTACTGTCAGTTGCAATTCTTATGATATTTAGAGGTTCAAAATTATATCAAAAATTATATAATATAAAATTCTGCATAATGTAACATATTATATATATTATATAATATAGAATTCTACATAATGTAATATATTATATATATATTATATAATATAGAATAATATTAGTCAATCACAAAGACTAAATACAATCAAAGTTCACACTAACTTCTTTTCCGAAAGCAAAACAGTTTCTGTTATTTATTCATTTTTATTACGCAGTGGGAAATAAAAATAACGAAGAATAATCGTGAAATTAAACTCTAAGGAAAATATTTGCTCTGTAATATATATATTTGTAAGAGTTATAAAGTATATATTATTAATACTATTGGCATATAACATCTGTTCGAATTAGATTTCATCTCTCTAACTTGAGCTTTTTTCTCTGTCTTTTTGCTTATTTTATTAGAGTTTGGCTTGAAAAATGTGGAAACTTATATTATACTGTAATTGATAAAATATTTATGTTCAGAAATATTTAGATGAAAAATATATGTTAGAGATATATCGGGAATAATTTAAGTATCAGATAAATAGTTAGAAATTAAATGAAATTTTCTCTGGTGTGCTTCACATCAGTTTTCATGGAAAAAATTACAAAATCAGTGAATAAATATAAATATAGAGCGTTTTTACCTTCAATTATTGCAACATCAACACATTGATTCATATTTTTTATTTCTAAATTATATTATAATGATTTATATTACAGTGCATTTCCATGCAAATTTATATACATAGGGATCAGTGGCGCAAACTTTAAACTTCCGCTAAGCGAGTGAATGTTTGAGATTCACAGAAAAATTAATTTTTATGCCACGTCCACATGGTGAATGGGAACTCGCACCACACTTTCTTCTTTTTGTCTTTTAGCATTCGTACTAAGGGTCTGCTCTAAGAACGCGGTTGACTACGTCACATTTTAGACAATAGGAGGCATTGGATTTGAAAGATGCAGCACTCCCAACAACATATTTTTAATGACATTCTGCAATTTCGTTATTTTTTTTCTGTATCATAGAGTGTAGTTTTCAGTTTTATACAAAAATAACTTTGAACAAGTATTTTGCAAATTATTTAAAATGAATTTTCTGCTGCTAGTCCAGATACATCTGAGAAATTCTCTTCTAATACATCATCTGCGAAGACGCTCAAGAATAACATTAATATGCCTCGTCTTTATGACTCAGGAATGAAAAAAAATATCTGATGTACCACGTCTCTTTCAAGACGAAGATCCAAGAAAAACAACTACACCAAGAACTTTGCAGAAGAAGTAGTGTTCCCTTGTCAGTAGGCCAAGAAAAAAGGATAACCAAAATGTTGTTATGCAAAATGGGAATATTTCATGTGCCTCAAATATTGTAAAATAATTTGTAAAGACAGCAAGGAAGAATGTCAGCAGTTTAAATAGGTAGGAGTAACAATGATAACTAACAATTACCTTGGGATATGTTTTTTTTTTGTTTAATTTGCAATTTCTGATAATATATTTAATATTATATAATGGCGTGTGTAACATACATATGTATTTAATGGTGTCAAATATGTGAAGAAATAATTTGTTCTTAAAAGTATTTTAGTAATCCAATAAATTATTTATTCTTTTTTAGACATAATTAGTCTTTTCAGCGGAATGGCTACAAAAGAGGGTTTCAATTTTCGTACATATTTTTAATTTTTCTATGTACGAATTCACACTTGAATTTCACTTTTTAGTTTACTTTCCTTTCTTTCCTCCATTTTTTAAACGCATCATACCTGCTTTGATTTGTATATTTTTTCTTTTCCTGACGATCATTGAGTGCTTGGATGATACATGATAAGTATATGGTAGTGTCTTGATATATTATTTTTAGTTGATTTTGCATTGAACTTAGCAGCAGCCAATAAAACAAAAACACACACATTTGTTATTCTCGAGAACGGCATGATCCTTTCGTAGTTGTTAGCCTCGAAGTCACCGCTAGAAACTGAACCAGTTGGGTTGCCAGATAGAATGGAAAATATATACAATGAAATTCTACAGAGCCAGTTCCACAGGCCCCCCCCCTCCCAATGTCCGAAACTGGTACATGAGGTCTTACAACAATCAGGTTGGCACGTATGCTTTGTCAAAATGTGCTCGGCGACTGGAATGAGTGGTTTCGATGGTGGAAACTTTTTGTAATTTGGTAATAAAAGATGGTTTGTTAGAGTCTATTGTAACAGACTTTGTGAATGCTGGTTTGACTCTATCGATTAAAAGACAAGTTTATTTGCCTTTTTATGAGTTTTTCAGATCATTTAACAATGCGAAATGTCCATCATAGAGAGGTTGTAATGATTTTCTGAAAATGATTTTTGCAATGATTTTATATTTGTAAGGCAACTCCAACATCAGCCACATCCAGCACTCACCCTCCCAATATGGATACAACAAGTGTAGAACTCTTTACCTTAAAGTGGCATTCGGTACCTATATAACACAATATATGCACGTTTGCAGGCTTGCATTCAAATTTACGCTCGTTAATCCTGCTATTAATGTAACAGAATTTAACGTTTGAAATGCATTTCTCTGAGCTTTAATTAACCGGTGTTCTTGAAAATTTTATCAATTAAATATGTCAAAGAGAGAGTTGCATTGTCCAAATTTCATTACTCTACAATAACTTTTTCTTAGTGATCGGATCCGTCAGTGCATTTTAAAATGCTTTAAGATCAGATCAGTTTAATTAAGTTCCATGTCTTACCCCCCTCCCAAAGCAGTGAATTATAGTCATTTCATTACAAAAGGGAATTGTATTTTTGCAAATACAAGCCATAAATATCAAATTATGAATAATTTACTTTTTTACCAATTTAATAATATATGCAGGACTAGTCAACTTCAAGCTATTCTAGAAATTTCACAAATTTCTTATTATATATATATATATATATATCTTAAATCTATTATTTTTTTCTTATCTCTGTTATTATCATCTTAATATCTAAAGAAAATCACCTTTCATATTGCGAAACAATCAAATACTTAACTGAAATTTATTCGAAAATATATTTATCACCACACCCGGTTTAGTATAAAACATATATTATATTTTATAATTATAATTAATTGTTAAATATTTCATTTGTAAGAAAATATATAAAATTACAATAGAATATTTAATATCCCGCTTTTTTCTTATTGTAGTTTATTTTCACTCTTCTCTTATTGTAATAAATTGAAAAAAACTTGTTCATATTTGTGAGTTAGTGAATACTATAAGAAAATACACGTAGTATAACCATTAATAACAAAAAAAAAGAATTATTAACGACCGAAATAGGCAAACATCAAGACTACTGGAAGATAGTAGTCTATATGAATAGAAATTTTCTATTCAGTTGCCAATTTATTAGGTTTACTCTCATCAATATATTTATTACTAAACGCGTCAAGAGTAAATTTCTCTTAAAAGCTTCATCATTTCACTGCACTTATTCTTAGGCTTGCACTTCTTAAGCTAGCATTTGTATATTTTTTAAACTTACTTATCAATTTGAAAACGTATTCAACAACACTAGGTTCTTATACTCAAATCTTAACCCTTTTCCCCACAAAAATGTAGGAGGTATTTACCATGAAAGATTCCGGTACAAAATGCAGGACTTATTTTTGCTTAATAGTCCTTAATACAAATATATATGTGGGGAATTGCATCCCTACGTTGAGGGCAGCTTCAATACATAAAACCTTCAATTTCTTTCTTTTTTTGATGAAATTTTTCAAGTGGATTGCTTTCAGGATGAGGTTGTAGCATATCCTATATTTTAACTCACTAGATGGTAGCACCTTACAATGAAGTGTACATCTAGAATAGTACTAGTTTTCTCCGCTAGGGTTGCAGTATATATACGTTGTGCTCATGGGTAATCTCTCTCTCTCTCAACACTCGCAGATGATTTAGAACATGTGTCTACAATAAAGTAAAAGTTGTTAAGTTTTATCCGATTGCATCCTGATTGAACATTAACGCAACATATCCTTCAATGGTGACCTGCATGAATAAGATATTATGGCATTAAAATAATGCTTTGATTTTTAAAATTTTCACGAAATAGCTAAATATTGCGAAAGAACTGGTAACCACGTGTAAGCTTCAAAATGAATGACGTAGGCGCCGTCAAGATACCGGCATATAACTTTCACGATCCTGCTCTCTGGTTCACAATGTGCGATAGCACATTCCAACTTGGCTGTCCCAAGGCAATAACAGACAGCAGAACAAAATTTAATTACATCATCGCACATTTACCACCGGAAGCCGCAACGATCATTCGTGACGTCATTATGAATCCCGACCCTGTGGAGCCTTACGAAAAAGCGAGAACGGAGCTAATAAAAAGAAGCGGTGAATCATCCCATCAAGAAATCAGGAAATTACTCATCGGAGAAGAACTCGGAGATAGACGTCCCAGCGAACTATTGCGAGTCATGAGGAGGCGCGCGGAATCTCATAACGTTCCGGATGACCTCATGCTTGAACTTTTTCAGCAGCAGGGGGGGATACTATTGTAGCGTTCCCAATATTTTAGATTTTACTTCTAATCTTCACGGTACAAAAATTTATTCTCACATTGATCTCGTGAAGGCGTATCATCAAATTCCAATTAACCCAGATGATGTACATAAAAGTGCAATCATCACACCTTTTGGGTTATTTGAAAGCACTCGGATGCAGTTTGGTCTTTGCAATGCCGCTGCTACATTTCAACGATTCATGGATGAAGTGTTGCGAAATCTTCCATTTGTGTTCGCTTTTGTAGATGACATTCTGGTCGCGTCTTCTTCACCCGAAGAACATTTACAACATTTACAAATTTTATTCACACGCTTACAACAATATGGACTATCTTTAAAGCCCTCTAAATGCATTTTCGGTGTAACTACTATAAAATTCTTAGGCTTTAAAGTATCTGAATCAGGAATAGAACCCTTGTCGGATCGCGTCGATTGCATTTTAAATTTTCCTCAACCTACTACACTCACGCAATTAAGACGTTTCCTAGGGTTATTTAATTTTTATCGACGTTTTGTTCCCAAAGCTGCTCATTTATTAGCCCCACTAAATAAATTTTTGGAAGGAATTAAAAATTTTAAAAAGTCTAAAAAAGTTTCCTGTAAAAATTTGCGTGACTCAATTCAATGGACTGAGGAGGTAGAGCAGGCATTTAATGATGCCAAAAACGCTTTAGCTGACGCAACTCTTCTTCGACATCCCATTCCAGGTGCAAAATTAAGCCTTTGGACTGATGCGAGTGACAAAGCCGTAGGTGGTTCTCTTATGCAACTTTGCCAAAACAATTGGGAACCTGTTGCCTTTTTGTCAGTGAAACTCTCGAAAAGTCAGCAGAAATGGTCCACATATGACAGAGAACTCCTGGCAATGTATATTTCGGTCAAACGTTTTCGTCACATGCTCGAAGGAAGAGACTTCATAATCTACACAGACCAGAAGCCTCTCATGTATGCCTTTATGCAAAATCCTGACAAGTGCAGTCCACGGCAATGGCGACATCTAGATTTCATATCTCAATTCAGTACCGATGTTCGTCATATAAATGGTACTCGCAACGCAGTCGCTGATGCACTTTCAAGAATTGAAGTGAATCAAATATCCAATTCATTTTTAGATTTCGAGGCACTTTCAAAGGCTCAACTAGAAGACAACGAATTACAAAGTTTCCAAAATGACGAGAAATCTTCCCTTGTCTTTAAACGTGTGCCATCTCCAGTATCAGCCACTGAACTTATCTGTGATACTTCCACTGGCTCTCCCAGACCATTTGTACCACATAATTTTCGTAGAACCATATTTGAGCATTTTCACAACTTAGCTCACCCTGGTGTTGCAGCATCTTTCCAACTCATCGCATCCAGATATGTTTGGCCAAACATGCGGAAAACAGTGAAAGATTGGGTCCAGAACTGTATTGCTTGTCAACGTTCAAAAGTGCACAGACACACGAAGACACCTCTGGGCACTTTCGCCTTACCTGATGCAAGATTTTCACACATTCATGTGGATTTGATAGGTCCTTTACCATCATCAGAAGGAAAATCTTTTTACTTAACAATTGTCGATCGATTCACTAGGTGGCCAGAAGCAGTAGCCATAGAGAACATTACTGCAGAAACAGTTTCTCGTGCCATTTTTGACACTTGGATCTCTAGATTTGGTTGCCCAGTTTACCTAACGACTGACCAAGGCCGACAATTTGAAGCTGCTCTTTTCAAAGAATTAACGAAATTCCTGGGCACAAACCGCATCAGGACCACATCATACCACCCACAAGCAAACGGTTTCGTGGAACGTTTACATAGAGTGCTAAAGAGCGCCTTAATGGCTCATGAGAATATCAAGTGGACTGAGACCCTACCTGCAGTTCTTCTTGGCTTGCGAGTAGCTGTGAAACCCGACATCAATGCTTCAAGTGCAGAATTAGTGTATGGTGTTTCCCTCAGATTACCAGCCGAGATATGCACTGACACATCTTCAATGCCACTAGACTACGGATTTGTGCAACAGTTGAAAACCACATGAATCATTTAAAACCCTTGTCAACATCCACTCATGGATTTTCAAAAATTTTGTGCACCCTAAATTGGATGACTGTTCTCATGTGTTCCTCCGTGTTGACAAAGTTTCCCCATCATTGTCTCAGCCTTACACAGGGCCACACGAAGTTCTATCAAGGAATAACAAACACATAACCATTAATATAAATGGAAAGAAAAGTTGTGTGTCACTTGATAGAGTTAAACCAGCATTTGTGTTCAGGGATTTGCCCGATACCATTCCTGATCCTATCATTAGTGCAGAATCATCACATCGCCATCCAGTGACAACAAACATGCAGACTACCAAATCAGGTAGACGGGTTAGATTTCCTCAGAGACTAATAACTGAAATTAAATAAACTATTCAAGTACCAGATGGACATATATATTTTTTCTAAGGAAAATTGTTTGACTTTTAATATCTTATGATTTTCATACCTTTTCATATTATGTATATTTATGTAATGTAATCTCAAATATCTGTATGCATATTATATTTTCTTACAACGTAATTTCAAGCATATGTATATATAATTTTCTTTTCAATGTAATTTTCAAGCATATTTCAAATGTATTTGAGATTTTGCTCATGAGCATGTCATATATCGTTCTTTCGATTATCTCCATCACTGGGGGGGATACTATTGTAGCATATCCTATATTTTAACTCACTAGATGGTAGCACCTTACAATGAAGTGTACATCTAGAATAGTACTAGTTTTCTCCGCTAGGGTTTCAGTATATATACGTTGTGCTCATGGGTAATCTCTCTCTCTCTCTCTCAACACTCGCAGATGATTTAGAACATGTGTCTACAATAAAGTAAAAGTTGTTAAGTTTTATCCGATTGCATCCTGATTGAACATTAACGCAACATATCCTTATCCTTCAAGGTATTTATTTGCTAGTTAGATTCATTTGAAATTTTCTTAAAATTGTTTAGCTATACTGCTTACAAATGAATTCCCTTGTTTTCTTAGTACCCCTTTTCGGAAAACCATCGTCGTCCACGTCACTGGACCATGGTTCAAAATTACGTGGTCCGTCGCCAAAAGCCCTCGTGTAGCTGAACAGTGTGACGTTAATATTCAATCAATCAATCGGAAAACCATCTGCTAAATTTCTGAAACATATCACCACTTATTTAAGTGGTCTAATAACGGCAACAGTTATAACATTTGGATATTTTTGAGTAGATGAAATAATGGCGTTACACTACACATATTTTATTCCATTAAGAGTTATCGGTAGATGATTTTATGCAAACGAGTTTAATTTTTAAAACAACTTCAGAAATCATAGGCATTGAATAAGATAATATTGTTTTACTGTTAGATTTTTCCACTTGTGGAAGTAGATCATAGGTGTTAACATAATCTTTTATTTTCCTTTATAGCAATTTGGCCAAAATAATATCTTTTCTCAGCGATTCTCAAACTGTGGGGCACACCCCCTTTGAGTGGTATGAAAACACGACGTGAGGGAGAGTGTGAGCATATCGAAAATAAAAATTTAATTTTTAAAAAAATATAATTTACTGAATGAAGCAAAAAAAATGCATTCTAATTTAATAAAACTACACATCGCATGTTTACCGCAATCTTTGCCAATTCAAAAATTAAAAAAAGTAAGATTAACATAATTATTATCCTATTACTTAAAATATCTGTTACGTAAATGTAACGTATACAAAATGTAATGATAATTTGTTCTGCTAATATTTAAGATCGTATGGTAGTTTTGGCGCCACATTACATTGTTACTTCTTTCAGTAAATTGTTACTGTACGTTAGGAAGGGGTGTAGTGAGAAAATAATAATTGAAAATTGGATCGAACATGTTAAAGGTTTTAGAATCACAGGGATGTCTATCAGGGTTTTAGCTTTAACAATGTGTGTTAACAATTACTTAATTTTTTACAATTAAATTTTTAACTTCTTAATTTTGGAGTAAAATTTAATTTTCATTAGTAATTATTTTTTTTTAAATTTATATTTACTTTATTCGCTAAGATTTTCACTTACGCTTATCTACGTAATGTAGCTAAATATATGATTTTAAGTTATGATGCAATAAAATCCTTATTATGTACTTAAACTAATTTCTCAGTTTTTGGATCTTTATCAGCTTGAGGTAAAATACCATCGTTGACTTCAATAAGTGTCATTCCTTCTAACTGCTCAGTTTTGATTAGTCTTCGTCCTAAATCTTTTCCTTTTGATTTTTTCCCTGGTATTGGATGCATATTAACAATTAATACATTCGGAAAGCTTCATTTGTTGTTCTTCTAGATTCAATGCTACTAAGTATCTGAATAATTCTTTTTTTATCAGTAATATTATTATTTAGCACTAAAAACACATATAACTTAATAACTTTAATCTGTTTTGTTATGTAAATATAACATACAATGTTATACAACTTTCAGAAAAAAGCTAGCACCTTTGATTTAATAAAAATAATTGCTTTAAAAAATGTGGATATTCCTTTGCAAGGAAAATTTGTTTTAAAACATTCGTTGACAAAAATATATGAAGCGAAAAAAGTTTATCAAGTCTTTGTGTAAAGTGTGAAGCTGTATCACATTTTTTATCCTTAGTTATATGCATTTATATATTAAACATTTAAGTACAATTACATACAGTACACTCGTATGTTTTTTTTAATTTAAACAATCACGTAAACTTTAATATAATATTGTTTTTTGCTTATCTTTAATATGACATTCTTAATTTAAGTATAAAAGATCTTAAAGTAACAGATTATACAGATACAAGAATTTGGAATTTACGCAATTCAAAATATGACATAAGTTTGACTAAATCAATCGATTTGTTTTAGAGTAATAGTAATGGATTTTACTCAATTTCGCAACTAACTAAAATTTTCTTTCTAATTTAGGTATATATGTAAATATTTAGATAAATGATATGCATAAATGTTATAAAAATATTACAAGATAATTTTTATAAAGTAATTTAATAGAAGACAACTAATTTTCTTAAAATTAATTCAAATGGATAAATACTTATATTTACTCTATAATAAATTTAATAGCTGACTTTTAAATCAGTAACAAATTTTTTCTCAATTTTTTTTAATTGCAGAAGTATAAAAAAAATATATAAAGTTTCTAATATTTTCTGATAAATAAAATAAGAATAATCTAATAATTTTTGTGAATGTTTCTTTAATTTCAAAAATCACTTAGATTTTTTAAAAAAAGAAAAAATAATAATTGTTATATCTTTAAACATTATAAATAACACTTTTTTCAAACATTTCTTTCTTCTTCTAAGAAATGAATAAGTCAAAAATGAGAAATAAATATCAGCATATGTAATATCTTTAATCAAAAAATTAAAATAATCATTTTATCATGAAATTATTGTGTAACAAGCAATTGTTAATATGAAATAACTTATAATACTAAGTTGTTTAAGTTAACTGGGACTGATGATAATTTTTTTTTCTAAAACCCTGCTTTTAATCATTGCATACCTTAGTAAGACAGAAAAATACCTATATTAGTACAAAGTGTGTTCTCCTACAGCAGAAATGACTTCTTCAACTTGTCTTGGTATTAACTGCAATACTGCAGCGCACATATTTTTAACTACATCATAGTGGAACCACGTTTGTACATCACTTTTTTATCATTTGTTCTATTGTCGTGCAACTCAACTTAGCTAAGCGATTGTTGAGAGTATGCCAAAAATTCTCATTAGGATTTGGTTCAACCGGAAGGATTTCAACTTGATTTGGTCAAATGTTTCCATGGATGGAACAATTCTACTACGTTATATATATATATGTATTTGACAGAATTTACCATGCCTTTAAAAGGAACTAAGCTTCCAGTGCTATTTGTTGTGATAAAACCCCAAAACATCTATTGAGAATAATATATTACCGTCTGTAGGGTTTCAACTTGACTTTTTAAAGTAGTTTTGATTTGTATCCCTGTAAAAATAAATGCATTTTATCAATGAAAATCACCTTCTTCAGTGATAAAAGCAATAGTTCGAGATCCCTATTTTTGGCGTAATGCTAAGGGTTTTTCATTTTTTACTTAGAATATTGCTTTTTCCTCGGTCTTGATACTTTACGGCTAACTTCCAGAACACTTTTCTGAACAGTTGAGGTACTCAATTTAACACCATAATCTAATAAACCCCTTCGAATGTCTCTGATTGTCTTACTTTGATTTATTTTGCTATTTCTTATTAGAATTTTATCAGTTCTTGGATAAATTTTCCGTCTGGGCCCGCATTTTAATTTTATTTTTGGAGACTATGATCAGAAACCTTGAAATGTTTTTAAAATTCCTGAAACACATTGAATTGCCCACACCAACTGTCATAGCTATATATGCCGCAGTCATGGAAGTGTATTCTTTAAGAGTGATTATTTTAGAATACTTCATCGGAGTAGAATCCATCTCTGGGCAAGCAAAAGTAACACGTGTTACGTAGAACGCAAAACTGTATTCACCAGATACCACACTGAGAGGCTCACAACTGAAACAGTAATGCACTAAAACAAATCAAACAAGTATATTATTGTCAAAATAAACCCACCATATTACTTCTGAGCAGAAATAACTGGTTTTGAGGGGGTTCCAGACATAACTGGTAATCACATACCAATTCAGAAGAGAAAAAAAAATGTGTGTCCAAATTAATTCGAACAGTATAGTATATAACACTGTAACATGAATTGGATCCTCCTTAAGAGAAACTTGGGGAGATAAATTCGTATCATCTACTTTTTTACGTAAACCAGCGTTTCTCAAACTGTGGGATGTGCCTCCCTAAGGGGCTTGATAATCCTGTCGGGGGTGCGAGCATATTGAAAAGTTAAAAATAAATGATTATTTAAAAAAATATATCAATTTACTAAAAGAAAGTAAAACAAAATACATTCCCTATGACAGAATAAACCATAAAATACACATTAATACTATTACAAAATACTTATAAATGTATCAGTACTACATAATGCATTTGTACATTAATTCATCAAAACAAAGTAAATATCTTTTGACCCCATTGACATTCCATACACAAAATTATATACAGATTTTAATACTAATATTGGTAATTTACGGTTTATATTGATTTATTGTCAAAATCATACTGTAGGTTTAAAGTAAAGGTACATTATTATGAATTCAATACATTGTTCTTATTTGGAAAGAGGGGGGTGATGAAAGTTATGATTGAAAATTTGGTCTCAGATATTGAAAGTTTTAGAAGCGTTGGCATAATCCTATTACTCTTTTATGAACGGAACTCATCTTCCTGACGTTGAATCCTTTCTTTCTTAGAGTTCAATAGAGTATTTTTTTAGGGAATTCTAACAAAAGGAAGTTTTTGAATTTAAGCATGCAAAGAATGTTTCTGATTCCATCAAAAGAAATGTGAATTGTGTTGTCAAAACTTTTCTTCTCTCTTTCCGTCCGTACGCACATATATATCTAGTTGATCTAAGAACTGTTACGACTGCGTTGTGCATTTGAATTTTTGTTTATCTTAACTTTTCACGTTTCAAAAATTTTCTTGAAGTCTCAAGGAACTTTTCGTGCACAGAACTTTTTTTTAGCCCCCTTCGTTTCTACTTTCTCTTATTTTCATCCGTCTTCACATAACGATTGCGTGATTTCTTTCTTTCTTTTTTCTCCCAGGAAACTAAACTGTAATACGAATAACATTTCTTTCAAGCACAGTTGTTTATTTAAAGTGGCGGTCTTACGCGCTTAGAATTTTTAAAAGCAAAATGTGTACGAAGGAAGGCTTAAAGAGTCAAAAGGAACACGAAGAGATCAAAATCTTCAAGGACTGATATGTTCCAACACTAGAATTCTTATTTTTTTTCAATCCATTGTTCCTTTCTAGTACCTGATTCCTTTCTCTTCTATTTCTATTTTCACTCCTTTAAGAATTTCTTAAAAATTAAAAAAAGGATAATATTTTTGCCCAAACTGAGCATGATCAATAATGTATTTATATTCAGGATAAGCTGGAATAGTGCCAGATACTTATTTTCACATTTTGTTGTAAGGAAAACTTTTAACCATTTCATTTTTTCTTTTACTTTTTATGCACGACATAGAACTTTATAATATTAAAAAGTACAACCGTAAAATTTGCATCAATGACTCAAATTTATAGATTCCTCTTCTTTTGGTAACAAAGATTACAGCAAAATAGATTCGAAATATTTTCTTTTTATTAAGCATGCTTTGTTGAGGACATTTATCATATTCTCTTTTCTAAGGTCAATATATATTTTTTTTATTTTTTTTTTCTGAAATAGATTATTTGATTAATTACAATGAGTTTAAAAACTAAAATATCAAGTTACAAATGAAATAAAATATATGAAGTGTTCAAAAAGTCCCCGAGCTTTTATAACATCTAAGTTGTTTACCTATTATATAAGTTCAAATAATTCTTATTAACAGAATTAAAAAATCCGAAATATCAAATGAACAAATAGTAGCATTAAAATGATTTTCTTTTTTATACTTTAAATTAATTATACAATTTATTATTTTTTTGTGTATGTCAAAATGTTTCATACACACAAGCGCATAGATTTCATCAACATAAGGTAATTAAGATTAATACACTTCAAACAATGATTATCTTTAACATGTTTGGTAAGAATTCTCTAAAAAGGCTTTTGTTGATGAATCTTCAAAATATTTCCGCTGATTTTTATAACTTATTTACATTAAATCTGAAAGTTATTCAAATTCGGTCCGGTTGTTATGTGCGTAGAACCTAAGTTGTAACCCAGAAGTTTACATATTATATACATATAATATATATATATATATATATATATATATATATATATATATATATATATATATATATATATATATATATATATATATATATATATATATATATATATATATATATATATATATATATATATATATATATATATATATATATATATATATATATATATATATATGAATGATTTTCTAAGTGAGTTTTATATTATACTGCAAATAATTTTAAGGTTTGCTTACATGTATAAAAATATTACATGCAATAATGAAGATTGTTCATATAGTATAAACCTCAAGAAAATATAGGATTCTGTGTGTGTTTCATTCTGAAAAACAACCCAGAGTCCATTACATTTCATGAAATTTATTGTTTTACTCAAAAAACATTTTTTTCAAAAAAACAAACAAACATAGGGATATATTTATTCTTAAACTTCAAACTTTGGTTACTTTTAAAATTTTGAAAAATGCTTAAAATCTATGTTAATATGTTAAATAACTATATATTATAAATATTCCCAATTTTTTTTGAACATTATTATTTTCATTACTCATAAATAGATTTTCACGTGAGGGATAGATATTGTAACGTTTTTTTTTCCTGCATAAATAAGACTACGTAGTCTATATTTTTAAAATACTTTCATTTATAATAGTGTTTTTTTAAATATTACTTTAATATATGCTACCATGCAATGAAATCCATTTACTTAATTTATGCTTTTTCCATTACATCATTTTGTAACAATAAGCACAAACAGTAAGTTTATCCTTTTAAAAAACAGACACACAATTTTCAAGAACTGCACATGTAAGAATGTTTTTTTTTCACTTGAGCAATATTTTTATGTAATTGTTTTTTCATCATTGGATATTATTTTTCAGTGAAGTCTGCAATTAGGGGAACATCGTTTTTGTATTCATCTTTCTTCTATCTTCTCCAGCACGCCCATCTTCAATGTGATTTCACCTAAATAATGAATGTTTTATCACTCAATCGCAAATGTCTGTCAACAGGCCCAGTTTGCGTTGATCTAACTCGAAAATATTGGAACGTGTATCTCAATCAAAACAACATGAGGACATTCACCAATTCTACTTGTTGATGACCACTTGGATATCAGTTTCAATGAAGGTCAGGATTGAGATAAAACATATATTTGTTTTTTCTCTTAAAGCTGTATTTCTTTATACAACATTCCAACTTTATGATAGTGTTAGCAACTCGTTTTCAATACATGTATTTCAAATTTAAATAATTTTTATCATCTAGAAAATGTCTTCTTCCTATGTCGGTTTTCATGCTATACATTTTGTATATTTTTCAGTGAAACTTAAAGAAAAGTATTCCGAAGTATTATTTAAAAATAAATATTTTTTTCGCATTTCATTTTACGGTCTAAAAAAGTGTAAAAACATATTTTTGTAAGATAAGATAAGCAACAGATAAGACTTTTAAAAATTCTAAATGTTTGGTAACTGGTTAAAATATCCCATTATATATAATTTTGTTTTATATTTAAGGTAGTAAAGAACAAAGCTCGCGCGTAACAGCATTAAATTTTTTGTTGTTTAAAGTTGAAAGTAAGTATTTTGTTTATCATAAACAATACTAATTTGGAAGTTTTTTTTTAATAAGCATTATTCCTTATGATAACAGAACTGAGTAGTGCATCCGCACATGGGGTCAAAGGCCTTATACACGTATATCAGTATAAACGACCGTAGGCACTGGGGAGGCACCGTGAGCACATGCTTAGGTCAAGTGGTCAGTCTGACGCGAACCATCCAGTATTTTGTTCGCAAGCAATATTAGTACTCATTTTTCCATCCATTGACGGGATGAAGTGCTGAGTCGACCTTCTTCCGGATTTGAACCATGGAGGTCTGGTGTGAAAGCACGATACACTACCGCTCAGCCACTGGGCTCCATTCCTTGTGATAAAGAATATATTTATTTGTATGACCTTTTTATATATTATATTCACAATGCGCTACAATAGAAAAATCTATCTCCTCAAAGCACATCGACATTTTAAAACACTGCTACTGTTATAAATGTGCTATATGTAGTGTCTTAAATTTTCTATTAATTTAATAATATGCAAGTTAATTTTTTATACTATTGTTGTTATTCTACAAAAACCACAGTGGCCCAATTTTAAGGGCTGTTGTTTTAAGTAATGTAAGTCGATATGCCCTACATCTAAAACAATCGGCATGCCAGTGAAATCTTAATGGTCTGAGAAAGGTTCTTATTTGACTAATTTATTAATCCCCATGTTTTTGATAAAAATGGAAATTAAAGCTATGAAACCCAACTTCGGGTTTTAAAGTTACAATTAATTCTGAGTTTATACTTATGAGAATGACAAAGCTTGTTCACATACAATTGTTCTATGATTTTGAGGAAACGGAAGCTACTTGCGGAATACATTGTACAACCAAACCTTAAGCCTTACTCAGGATTTTATATTTAAATTTTGTACGTTTGAGATTTATTGGGTTTTAAACTTCAAGAATTCATATACATCTGGTAATGCAATATTGATTCGCGTTCATATTCTCAACGTATTCCTAGACTTGTAAACATCGCATCTGGATGAGGAGTACCAACTGCAGTAGATACTCACAAGCTGTGTTCTGAGAAGTGCATAAATGTAAGACAGGACTCAATTCCTTATAATATACAATTTTCGCTGCATGGTGTACTATATATTCTAACAAACCACGCACAAATGACTTGTAATAATGAATTGCACTCACAATCATATGCATGTAGTATTACCAGTATGCGTTGATTTCTGAATTGCAACCAAATTTATACTTATTTAGTTTCTTTCAAATCTCTCTAGAGATTATACTGGGTAGGGCTCGGAGACACGTTGCATGTTTTTGAACATGCTTCAGTGTTGTTCGTAGGGAGAGGAGAGCCATGAGGAAGGGTTAGGTGAAAGCGATTGAGTGGGATACTTCTGTTACCACTCATCTCAACATGCTGACAATCACAATCAACATGGATACTCAATCTCAAACATGCTGTGGCTGAGACAGCTCGCTTCTGCCTTGTATATGCACTTCTCTAAAGGTTGGTCGGTGATTGCTGTGCAACATGTCTTTCGTCGTCACTTTGATATTCCTCCACGAGTCCTGTTCGGGATTGGAAATGTGTTTTAATGAATATTGATGCATTCAGATCAACGAGGCATGTTCTAAAGAAAGCGAATGACCTCCTAAGACCTTTAAAACAGCTGGAAATGTGGAGAGAGTTCACGTGTCTCAATTCAGACCGGTGCGTGTCAAAGATCAAACAATTCTTTTTACCCGCTTTGCAAGATAGGGACCTTCTTAACGTGTAGTTACAACTAGATGAAGCAACAGCCCACACCAGGGTTTCCATGGGTATTTTACTAGCAGCCTTCCCCGAATGACTGATCTCCCTTCTAGGGGGCGTAAACTGGCCTGCATGCTCACTTGCTTTATCCCTTCCTGAATAATTTCTATGAAAATTTCAAGTAACTGGTTTAAAAAGACGCCAAGACCCTGGAAAACGTAAGAAACATCCTTCTGATATTAGATCGGTTGATCTGCTTGAAACTGTGACTCAAAGGTTAAACATTGACAGCATCAGTGTATAATTGATGGCGATATTTAACAGACAATGAGTTTTACACAGTGTAACTTCAAATTTATAATGTTGTGTGGCAAGTGGAAACTAATAATAAAGTCAAATGAAACATTTTTAGTGCGCTTTATAAAAATTTTAAAAAAGAGTTCCCATGCCCCAAATTGTAATAATAATCAACAAAAAAATGTGAAAATTATTTTACATTGAAGTACCATTACATATGAAAACTCAATACATTTATACTAAATTACTTCTCCTCAAAAATTCATTTTTAAAAGGCTTGTGTATCCGAGTGGTCAGAATTAGGAACTTCATAAGTGATGATTTCCCTAACGCATGCAAAATACTCCTGTTGAACTGCTAGCAGAAAATAGGAATATAGCTGTTCAATAACGGTATTTGGTATTTTTTTAGATCTTAATACCGGGATACCGGTCTTAATACCGGTAGTAGAAATTTTAGGAAAAGAAAGAAAATACAGGCTTTTTTTTGTTATATTTGCCAGTTTTATTAGAGAGGGTAAAGGTCACAAAAATATTCTGTAGCTTATAAATTATAAAAGTATATAAATAATCACAAAATGTATAGAGGAACATCTTGCTTATTTAAATCATAAAAAAAGTGTAAATATTACTATTCAGTCTGTGATACTAACACAAATTTTTGAAATGTAATCTTAATAAACATAATGCTTCAATTGTACTGTCATTAAGCCTGGAACGTAATTATGTGCAAAAATTACCAGCTGTCGAAAATGCTCTTTCGGTATCTGCGCTAGCTGGTGGTACTGTTAGCAATGGCAAACCATCTAATGCTTCGTTTTTTTTACTTATAATTTCATTTAAATAATCTTTTTTTTTTCAAAGTAATCTAAAATTCTCGATAGATTGGGCTTAGATATTATGCTTAAATGTGTATCTTCATCGTAATTAGATTATATCTTCTTTGACAAATTTGTACCATGCTTCGCTTTTAAATGTGCATAAGTCCGTTTGTAGTTCCTCTAATCACTTTAATAACTCTTGAACATTTTTACACTGGGCCACCATTTTCTTTTCTTCATATACATAAATAATGAAATCAGAACGAAGTATCAACTGAATTTTTATGTTCTTTAAAGTTACTCTTATTCATAAAAATAGGTTATTATTTATGAATATATATATATATATATATAATGAGTCTGAAAAATATTTTGAACACTGAAGTAGGATATGAAAATACAATAAGAATAACAAACTCATGAATTAAAAAAAATATCAAATTATTACACACTTTCTTACTTTCTTACACACTTTGTTTTTCAGATACGAATATACGACTTTGAATATTGCACATGTGGAGTATCGCTCTGAGTTATAATAGGATTGTTTTTTCTCACTTCCCCTTGGATGATTCACATATTTTATCACTTCACTTAATTCTACGATGCAACTTTACATTCACAGTGTAATTAATTTCACCCGTTAGGGAGACAAAAAAATCAAAAAGGAATATTATTTTACTATGTTGGCGATCCCAGAACATATAGTGGAGACAATTTAAAAAAAAAATATAGTAAATACCGAAGAGCCGGTATATAAACTTGTGAATACCGGTATTACAAAATTGTACGAATGGCTCAAAATACCGGTATTCGGTATCCCGGTTTACCGGTATTGTAATCCCTACTTGTGATGTAATCTGAAAGTGATTAGGATGATATCAATTAAGATGTCGTCAAGAAAATTGTTCAAACCTAAACTTTAAATAAGTTCGTGTACTTTAAGTGTAATGTTAATAATAAAATATTTAATGTTAATAACAAAAAATCTAAAAAAAAAAAAAACAAATGTATTCCCTAGTAACTAATTTGAAACGACATAAAACCAATTTTATTGCCTTACATAATTTGAAAACATGTTTCGTACAATATGTATAATCGAAATACTTTAAGCTTACTAGACTCAGTTTACAGTAGTGCATACTGATAACAAAATTTAAACAAGAAAAAGGTATACTTGGTAATTATATAAAATATATATATAGTTCTTTTTCACTGCTAAGAATTAAATTTTCGGTTGATTAACTACAGCAGTGTTGAGTAGCAGACATGTGATACATCACTTTTCTTTCTCTACTCTACAACAACCTTTTAGTACTTTGGAGTACATTATTCTTCTAGATACCCTCTGGCTCCACGGAGTCGAACATGAGATTGATTTCATTGTCATATTATATAGAAACACTAAGAGGAGAGCTTTTGAAAAAAGGTATAACAATATGGACTTCTAGCAGTATTAAGAACTTAGGAGTATGTCTGATGAACTGTGACATATATAAGGAAATCATTATATACTGGTAACTAGGAAATAAAAAGGCGGATTTATGTGAACGCGAAAACATTATATTAATCGGGTTTAGAAAGATGTGGGTGTAACAAAGCTACAAATAGTAACGAACTTCTTTTTGTTCACTAACTAAAATAGATATGGAATTAATTAATTGTAAATCCAGTTGGGCGCATTTTATATATAAGAATACTTCTGTTAGATTTATTTGTTCAACTGAATGAAGTTTCTTAAATTTCATTGGAAATAATTTAACCCCTAAACCAGAGTTTACATCCGTTTGCACAACTAGTACGTTATGTGCCTCAGACGTATATATACGTCTTTTTTTTCTCTGCTATTAGTAAAAATATTCTGAAGGTTTTGTAATGCAGTAAAATTATCTTGAGAGTATTTATGAAAACATATTACTTATTTTACAGAAAAAATAACTTTTTTTTGTCCCTTTTCTTTTCTCCTCGATACAGTATACACACTCGCATATATCGCTTTAAGGGAACAGTGCAGTTTGAAAAAAATTAACTTTTTCTATTTACCAATGACTTTTGTTTCAAATTTGAAGGAAATGCGTAACTTGTTACTAGATATGAATGTACAAATCTTGGTCAAAATATCGTTAATGATTTCTGAGATATTAAAATTTTAAATTTTAATGGTAACGAATCATTAACGTATTTTCAAATGCTCCATGAGCAACCAGATTCAGTCTACGCTGTAGATATTCACTCATAAAGTTCATTTTGTGCATCAAAATAAATCTTAGTGAAATATTTTCTTCATATTTCTCTTTTTAAAAAAACTAAAAAATTATTTATGCTTAAAATTTTAGTTTTTTCTTAAAAACGGACTAAAATGTTTATATCTTCTGGATTTTATTATTTTACCTTCAATTATATAGGAAAAAACACTACTGAGCATATATTTACACATTTATGCAGAATATTTGGTCAAATGTCCACTGCAATTGAGAAAACAGCATTGCGCAGGGAACATTATAAAGTTATTGAAACGACAAAAATTATATAATTCCCTTAAATGAAGGTTTTTATGAGTATGATGATTATAACCTTCAATCACATTTGATAAAAGCAATTATTGCTATAATTAATAGATGTATATTATTTACAACCTGTATGCTGATTTTCTTTATGTCATTATAATAAATTTATCTAATTTTCAGCAATAAACAAATTTTCAGTAGAAAGTCAAAAATTTAATATTTTGATGTTATCATTGAAAATATGACTGAAAATGTATTTTAAAGTCAACCAGACTCTAAATCTTTATGTAAAATACATCTAAATGTAAAATGATTTATATAATGAAATCTGTATGTTGAATCACATGAATATCACTTTATTTATGAATAACTTACCATTGTAAGAGTACCGTGATTTCAAATTATATACATCAAAGTATATTTAAAAAAAAATACAGGTAATACTAAAATTATTCAGCCCCATAACAGCGGTAATTCTTTTTTCCTATTATTGTCATTTTTTATATTTTTGAATTTTTTCTCCCTTTTTTTTATATTGTTCTGAAGCGTTTCGCTTTCTTTGCGACAAACTTCGGTTATCGCCCTGTCGGCAGTTTTGAATGCAAAGTTTACCATTTCACTACTGTTTAATTTTAACATTTCAAACATTAATGTTTTTTCACTGACTACTGCCGTTATTGTGAGATCAATTGTTTTTTTTTCTTTGGGGCGTTTCCTCCAAATACAACTATTTATACTTTTATCGACATTTTGGGTTTTCCAGAAACACAGCTAAGAAGAATTTCATTCGAATCTAGACGCTGGTACACAGGCATAATTTTAGCAACTACTTCTTCTGACAGTTTTGTTTTTATAGTTTTATGACTACCTGGTACTTAACGAACTGATTAAGCTCTATATTAAAATCACCATGATAGCTTTCCTTCAGGGTATTTGCTCTGCATTGGCTTCGCATCAGTTGACATACAATGAAAAAAAAGTTGCTAAAATCGGTGTCTTTATCTTATCTACCTCTGTAACATTGAGACAATCGCTTTCCTATACAAATTCTGAACATTTATAATAGTTGCGCCAGTCAAAATATCTACTACCTTGTACCTACGACCACCTAATGTCACATCTTTCACCCGCCATTTTTAACTTTACTCCAGAGTGCTGTTCCCAAACGTTTGGCTACGTTGTTAACACTCTTCTACTGTAGTGATGATAACATTTCCATATTCTTTTTTTTTTCATTTAGGTATTGGTGTGTTTTGCATCACCGTCACAAATAATAGTAGTATACTGCATTGAGCAGTCAGATATTGATCGGTTCCAAAAAATGTAGGGAGCATGCATTTTCATACTACCTGAGGAAACATTAAAGCTTTTCTGGCACTTTTCTAAACGTCCTGATTTCCAAATCTGAAACTCGGGGCTCGCTATACCCATATATTTGCAGTCATACTGCTTTAATGGCACTACTTTGTACAAACCCCAAATTCAACAACGAGGTTTGTCATTACATCAGTATCAATACTGATGCCAAATAGAGACGTATGACCTCTTTTATGCCATGTTCAATCGTATGGTACAGTTATATCAACAATCTTGTTCTGAACAAGATACAGATGTGATATAAATTAGCTTGTCTCACGTGGTCTCTTGATATTTGTAGTCTATCACTTTTCGCGTTCTCATCTTAATTACATAGATTTTCTATGTATTTCGAAAATGTTTCATGACCCATGCATAATATAATTAAATCTGAGAAAATCTGTGTAAAATGAGAATATCTCTTAGGCTGCGTGGCACATCCCTAAAGCCAAGGATACTGATTCAAGTTTCGTATTAATATCAAACTTACTGCAGGGTTTTTCTAGTTGATTTGTGAAGGTTTGTCCATATGATTTTTTATATTTTTCTCAAACAAGTTTTATTTTAATGTAGAAACAGTATGAATTGTACGTTAGCCGGTGAGAACTGGTTTCAATTTCTATATGGAAGATTTTGTAAAAATGAGGTATACATTGAATTATGAATGAAATGATATTCATTTGATTCATAATTTACGTCAGTGGTACTCATACTTGATGTGCTAGGAACAGCTTCTGTTGAAATTTCAACACATTTATTATCAGAAGATGTAATACATGTAAAAGATTTTCATTTTTCCAAATTTCTTATACAGGCAGCTTTTCGTTTGCTTAGTCGCACTTTGGGGTTTTGATACTTTGAACTTATAAGGATTTTCCCAAAACAAAATAAACTGTTATAATTTTGCTCAACAGATTAGAAAATATATATAATATTGGAATATAATGGCAATATAGGGCTTTAGTTCTAAAAAGAACTGTTTCTTATTTAAAAAACGAAGCTCAAAGAAAGTTGTTTTCCCAACAAAGTTGGGAAGACAAAGTAAACAAACATTTTATACCAAACTGTTTCAGTTACAGTAAATTTCGTATCGACAAATTTTAGAAAAATATATATATAATATAAAGAGTAAAAAAAATAACACATGAAGTAAATAAAAGTATATCTCAATATATATATATATATAAATAATACAATACAGAAGCGTAATTGTGCAGCTGTTCCAAGCAACGGCTTCTGACAGATATAAACAAAGCGGTATGGTGAAACAGGTGTTCGAATTGAAAATAGCATAACTTCTATAAAAATTATTGAAAAAGTTTTTTGCATCCAATAGCATTAATTACAAGCATTGATAATATGCTAAAAATGAAAACTCGAAAATTTGATCCATTTTCACTAATTTGAAAGTCCACTACACTCTTAAAGGATTAAGAAAAAAATATCACAGCATGTAATGGAAATATTAAAAATAGTTGCAATTCATATTTTATTGATATCGTAAAAATACATCTATTTTTAAAGTAATTTAAAAGTGATTTTTCGTGCAAAAATCCCTCAAATTTAATGATGATATTTAAAAAGTCATTGATTTCCACACATTTTAAATGTGTAGGAAGATAAACATTACTAGATATAAAAATAACTAGTTAAGCATTTAAACTTTCGGTATTATATTCGATAATTTTAAATAAATAAGATACAGTAGTATTTGCTTATATAATATTAATTATATGTGATACGCTGTAAATATCATATTAATTAATATATTCAAAAATATATGAATATTTATTCAATATATATTCATGTGAATCAGCTAAGGAAACAAATGCGAAACATAGGAAGAACGGATATAATTTATATTTTTCGAAATTATTTATTTAGATTAAACGTATTGAATATGTCGGAAATTATATTTGATTATTGTTTACATACTTGCAGTTTTACAATCTACATCAATAAATGAACCTATAATATGTTAGTGTATTAGATAAAAATATAAGTAATTATAATTGTAAACTATTTTAGATTAATTTATTATTTAAAAATTACTGCATTTAAGTGGACGTAGGAAAAGAAGAAACAAAAAATCTTGCTTATCAATATCCAGATCATTCCGCTTAAAATTAAAACATTTTCAAATGTACATGCATGAATACGTAATTAGATAGCATACTATCAGAATACTTTATAATATGTTTTGGTAACGCTGTGAAAATAAAAGTATATTATTTCATATCTGAATTTTCACAAAAATAGTATTGTTTCCTTTAATCAAGACATTTATATAAAATATTTAAAGCATGGGAGTACCAAATGTACAAAGGACCTTCAGTTTGAAATAAGGAAGGATTCTCACACCATGCATTTTTTAAGTGAAGTGATTCAAATGAAAGATAAAGTCTTTTTACAAGACAATCAGATAACATAAGATTTAAGCTTCCCTATCTCAATTTTGACTCTGTAAAACTTATTAATGTATAAACAGCAAGGGCCAAAATGCAATTGCTTTGAACTTAAAATGAAATGCTTTTTTCACGTTTTTCAGAAAAGAAAAACAAAAACTTCAAAGCCCTGAGATTTTCTTTTCTTCCACGAGGATTACTTCTCAGTGTGGAAGAAAAAATTCCCAAATGTAAGAATTTAACGAAAAGCCTCGTTTTATTCTGTTTGCGTCGAATTAGAAAGGAACACGAATTGTGTTTCAGAAAAACATACATGCACACACACTTTATAAAGATTAAGAAACTTAGGAAATGGAATTGTTCTATTTCTACATTTAATTTCTGAATACGAATATTTTGAGTTTGTATGTTATCCATATTCATTTGTATGTTGGACATGAAATCATTTCCTAGAGATGAAATGACTTATTTAATTCAAACACCTGTGTAAAACATCTTACAGATCAACATTCATAAAAATATACCAATATTTTTGCATTTGTGAATACCAATGGCTACGTAAGAATATTCCGCATAAGTACATGCTGGCATATATAATTTTTTAAAGTTAAGCTCAAATATTTTCATTACATTTTTTTTAAAATTCAAATATGATAGATTTTAAGTTGCACTTTTTTAAACATAATTCAGCTCATGTAAAGATTCATCTATTTTTTTTTAAATAAGAGCAGTAAAAAATTCTGACTATTAAGATTCTTTATTCTATTAAATTGTAAAAATAAAATAAATGGAGGAAAAAACTTGGATTGCGTGAAAACTGAGGAATTTTTTTTTGGAAATGCCCCAATACATATATCGTTTGATATAAGAATGAAAGGTAGCAGTAAAGCGTGAGAAGTCAAGTACAAGTTTTTATATTTTATCAATTATTGTACTTAAAGGAATTCGTATTTTTTACATCCAAATCCAATATGCAATGGTTTTCGAAACTGTTTCATAATTACCTGAAAAGAGTTACCTAAATTACATTTTTAGTCACTTAGACCTTAATGGATTTAAGGCATGGATGCAAAATACTTGTCTATTATGTACATTTTAATAACACTAAAACAATCCCAAGTAACAAGAGTATATAAATGTTTATCTTGGAGTAATAAAATAATATGTGTCATATTTTACGATAAAAATATATCATGATAGCAGATTAAAATTATTATACTTGAAGGAATGAATTCTCTTAATTTACGAAGATAAATAAAAACAAACAGTTTGTAGATAAGCAAATAGAGGTATAAAAATTACAATTTAGGAGAGTTTTAAAAACTTAACTATCACTAATCGATTTTCTTCAATTAAATAATTTCTGAAATTTTTATATTCTGTAGTATTTTCAAAAGATATTTCATATTAGGAAGACTTGGTACACTAAAAATCACAAACCTATCGTTTTTTTTTTTTATTTTCATTTAATCTTATTCTTTGCATTATTATCTTTCGATTGATATATCACTTGTGCATGTCGGAAAGTTAGAAGTTGAATAAAACTTCATTTGAAAACAAATTAGGCAATTCAGCCACACCACCTTTTTAAAAAAAAAAAAAGATAAAAAATGCGTTATGATAAAAAAATCTATTTTATAAATAGAAATAATAACTATAAAAAAGAATGTGTAGTATTAAAAGCAGAATATTTCCGAGGCAGTACAATAATGTAATTTTTATTCCTTGTGAAATGTGTGCATGTAAAATTTTTAAATTAAGGCATTTTATATTAATAATTTTATAATTTCAGTTCTTATTCCTGATATATTCTTCATACAAATGTAATACTTTAATATTATAAGAAGAAAAACAGCTAAAATTTCTGTCGTGGTAGAAAAAAAATTTTTTTTAAGTTTTTCTTAAATTTTCTTGTGCAATTAGTATTCTCTAAAAGTTGATCATTTATAAAAACGTGTGGGTTGAAAACATATGAAAATGCAATTATTTTAAAGAAAAACGTATAAGTAATATCTTAAAGTCTTATTTTAAGTTTAATTACGCTTATAATAATTATTTTTTCACAATTATAAACTTTAAAGGGGTTTTTCTCAGTTTGTGTTTTTCGAAACCTTAGTGCATTCAAAATGCTACTCCTTCGACAATTATTTACCAATCACTTAATTTTTTTCCTGCGTGTTAAAAATAGAGCATGTAATAAAATCAGGGATCCGTTTGCTATAAACTAAATACTTTAAAAAAGAAATGTAAGACATATTGGCTTTTTCCCTGATTTTTAGCCTGTATATCAACATTTTATTTTTTTTCTCGAAAACGAATGAAGTTATTCTAAAATCGATCCCTAAAGTTGTTAAGAACATCCATAAGAATATTATAAAAAAATCAGGTCAAAAAGCTAATTTTTACAAAAGGAGTAAAATTTTAAAATTTTCCCAATTTTCTTCAAAAAATTAAAATTTTTAAAATTGTGTGAATAATATATGAAAATTTTCATCTGGTAACATTTTCTTGAATAGAAACATTGTATAAAATGTTAAAATATAATTTTTAAATACGTAAATAAAGAAGTTTTCTCAAAGGGTGCCAAGTCCCCTTAAATACAATATTCAAAGAAAGGAAATAACTAAGTTCCAAGACCGTTCACAACGTATCTTTTGGGTATAAAATTACAATAAAAGAAATTTGTTTTCTTAAATATATGAGAAATTTTACTCCCCATTATGAATTTGAAAAAAAGTATGTCTAGAAAAAAATATTAATAATCATTTAAAATATTAGACCACTTGAAATTTAATATATTTTGTTTAAAGTATAACTCGCGTATAATACTAAAATATATTGTTATGGCATCGTTGAATTAAATACACTATTTGACAATTGCTAAGAAGCAAGCGATTTATGCAAAATTGCTTCTCAGACAGTTAACCACACAATAAAAGGAAATTCAATTTGAGAGGGTGTGTTAGACCAGGACTCGTTACCTGTATAAACGACATAGCATACAAGCTCACGATTCATACGAAAATACTTGCTGCTTGATGTTTGACGAAAATAGTGCTGCGTTTTATATAAGATTTTTCTCTAAAATTCTATTTGGTCTTTACAATAACTAAGAGCAAAATGTCAATAAAAAAAACATCATTTAAATCACTACGATTATGGACGAACATTTGGATGACTGGAAGACGGTCAAAGCGTCACCACTGTAATGCTGCAAACGGTTTATTAAAGAGTGTCATCTATCGGTTAAAGAAGGCCACTGGTGAAGGAAATGCTTTGCAAAAAATGCTGGAGGTCATGGTAGGAGACTACACCTTTTTAAAGGATTTCTATGTAGTTTTCGAGGCAAAAAGGAACAAAATTTTACTCCTGACCAGATAGCTCCAAACCTTGCAACCTGTATGTATGTTTAAGCAAAACACATCTCACAGCGATTAAACCAAATTCGTTTGTATGCACGAAAGCCTGTTCATTGCATCCCATTTCAACCAGGCGATTGTCGAGAGATATTATGTTGGTGTGTAATGAACATGTTGGTTAGTATCACCAAATTTGGTTCAGTGTGATAAATGATTCTTGCCACCAATTTCTGTGAAGAGATCATGGAACACGTTATGCACAAAAGTTTGTTTGTCAACATGATCGGTACGGCCTAGGAGTGATGTTGTGGGCAGGAATCATGCTCATGGTAGAACACCGTTTCTCATCCTTAAGTGAGGAAATGTTACATCGTAACGGTATTTCAGATAGATTATTTTGGATAATGTTCGTATTTTTAGAAGTGATATGTAGTTTCAGACATTTTGTTTATGCACGAAAATGCGTGGTAAGACAGTAGCGTTGCACTACACTGCAAGGTAAAAATTTTCTCCGTATGCTATGGTCACCTAAATCTCCCAGCCTAAATACTAATGAACATGCCTGGGATGTTTTTGGCAGACGTGTTGCACAAAGTAACTTCCCGGACCATACAGTGCAAGAGCTTCAAAACTCCGTGGAAGAGGAATGGAACAATATCCACCAAGGACTCCTCGATAATTTCGTGAAGAGCATGGTGCAACATGTGCATAAGTCTTCATGGTCAACACACATCTTACTAAGATACTCATGTCCACATCGTTCTGACCTGAAAATCATTTTTGTCACTGTTTGAGAATCATCCAGGAGTACCTTTTTTATTTATTTTTAAGTTTTTAACACTTGGATGTGTTTTTTTTAAATTTTTTTAATACTCCTGTACCTTTTTACAGTATAATGAATGTGCATTGTTTCTTCTAAATATGTACATATTTTAATTTCTTCAATCGCTGTCTATTCTTAATAATTCCGAAAACCGCAACTGCTCCTTAGCAATTGTCAAGCATCGTAAATAATGAAATATTTTACTTGAACAGCAAATAATGAATTTCTAACTCAAACAATGTAGATTTTTATTAATATTATGATAAATATTTTTGTTTGAGTTCAGTGAGTGTATATTCATGATTTAAAATAACCATAAAAAAGCTTGATTTTACGAAACTGAAGCATAAAATATTTTGCTAAAAGTTGAGATAAGTAATATAACAAATAATTTATTATAAATAGAACAATGGATCACCTCAACAATAATTAAAAAAATAAGTCACAAAATGTAACTAAATAAACATACATAAAAGCATCAGAAGCTATCATAATCAACAATTTTAAAGTTCAAATAAAGAACTTTGCTTGTTTGGTACTAAATTTAATTGTTTTTGTAATTTAACTATTTTTTAATAAATATAATTCCTTTCAATAAGTAACATATTAATGTTTTTACTTATTAAAATAATAAATATTCTTCTAGTAATATTCAATTAAATTTCTAAATTAATTTAATTAGTACTTTTGCAGACAGCATATTTAAAGTTAATGTTTTTTTTCAATACAAATGGGAGAATATTCAACAAAAGAGTACAATCATTGCGAAAATTGACTTTAATTTACAACAAACTAAATGCTGCGTATAAATTCAAGGAGAGTTACGGCAGGCGTCGTAAGAATATAGTTTTTTTCCATGAGATAAAGTTAATATAAAATACCAAAATTATGAATTACACATTTGAATTACTCAATTTAACCATAAAAATATACCTAGCAATGACTTCTGAAAATTTAAAGAAAAAAAGCAACGATGTAGTTCAGTAAATCTGTTTAATAATAATCAGAGCATATTATTTTATACTAATATTATACATCAATAACAATCATAATACAGATAATTTTAAAATTCAATTTTCCCACAATATGACTTACACTTATCACTCAGGATATATGAAATAACTAATTGAACAATACTTCCAAATATAAAACAACAATTCAGAAATGAAACACTGTTCATGTAAACTCTCTCTCTCTCTTGTTAGAAAACAAATTTTATACTTCAAAATAAAAATTATTTTTTCAAGTATAACATTTAAAATTTCTTCGTATGCTACTCTCAAAATATTTTAATAGTTAGAATCATCAAAACATTCAACTCATTTCTAATACCCACGTGTTCTAAACCTAAGCTGTCTGTATTATGTGTTAGCAGTACAAATATCTTTTCAGGAGGAAAATATCTGTTCCATTAGGGTTGTAGTTTGAAAAAAAACTTAAGCAACTGTAGTAAGTAATTTGTATAAAGGTAGACAGTATACTATACACATATATACACCATATATATATATATATATATATATATATATATATATATATATATATATGTATATATATATTTAAATATATAAAAACAATCACAATTATCAATTTAAAAATTGAAATATATGAATCCTAAAATACCAAAACACTTCAGAATATCAATGGCGAATATAAAAAATAATGTTCCATCATTTTCAAACAAAATTAAAAATTTACTAAACGAAAACTATATATATAGTTTTCGTTTAGTACAAACTTAAGTAAAACTCATCAATTTTAATAGAGTTAAAAATATGTTCAAAATCTAAACTGCAGACAGAAGAAATATTTTTATCTCTAATTTCTTTAATCAGCTCTACTATTTTTAAGTATGGTTGGGGATTTAACACACATGCAGATGTACACACACACACACACACACACATATATATATATATATATATATATATATATATAATTGTTTGGATCAAGAATCGCGTTTAATGACATGGCATTGGTTAGATGTTATGAGCAAAATATGAAGTCGTAATTGATAGATTAAATATAAAAAGTCGTGCTGTAAGAAATGGATCGTATTCTTGATGGGATACTCTTTGGTGAGTTCTTAATGATTTACTCTATTCATTTGTGAATATACTGTGTTTTTAATGTGAACATTCGGTTTTTAGAAATTTTTTGTTTTAACTTTCAAATTTTTAGTTTGAACTTTCGGATTTTTTAGTTTCAACTTTCGGATTTTTTAGTTTCAACTTTCGGATTTTTTAGTTTCAACTTTTTGATTTTAGATATTTTTAATTTGAACTTTCGGATCTCAAATATTTTTTGATTTGAACTTTCGGATCTCAAATATTTATTTTTTCTACCTATACAACTATTTTAAATATGGGTGCATCATCTTGGGCGTTTGATGGTTCACTTATATTACGCACTAAATTGTTTTTAAATTTTAATATTGTAATATTTTTCAGAATGCGATGGCGAATAGTTTTATTTTTCAAGTATAATTATTTAATTTTAACTTTTTAATTTTTTTTTGAAATTTGGATATTTTCCAATTAACTTACCAAGTTGCAATAGGGGGAAGGTTGGCGCCATCAAACTAGTTTCACCCCAATTATCGGTCCTAAGTCCGAGATTGCACTTGGATATTTTATAAATTTTTATTTTATTTTATAATTTTTTAATTTTGTTTGAAAACGATGGAATATTATCTTTTATATTCGCCATTGATATTCTGAAGTGTTTTGGTATTATAGGATTCATATATTTCAATTTTTCAATTGATAATTGTGGTTGTTTTTTATATATTTAAATATATATATATATATATATTCATATATATATATGTATATATATATATATATATATATATATACATACATATTCAGTATATTACAGAAATACCTCGACTTGCGTGAAATAGGAGTTAAGTGATTTTCTAAATTTTCGTCGATCCGTATTTTGTGGGAGCTATATACAATTTAATAAATCACTCTCCTGTAACGAACTCTACGCTCATAGACCGTGTGATTTGGAACTTCAGTTGAGTGACGAGGAGGACAACTGAGGTGGCACCCAACTCTTCAAGCTCCAACGTGAGGATCTCGAGACTTGCAGTGAAATACCTGAACATCGATTGGCAACGTAGGCTGATCGCAAGCACTGCGCTTGCATGAGTGCCACGTCAGGGGGAGTCGGCAGTTGAAAAACCACGACTTTGATCACCTGGTGACTGATTGAGTGATGTTCTCTGAGCTCCATCCGTGAGCACCTTGTTGATATCTGAAGTTGGCTTTTGCTTCCGACGAGAGCAATGTTATCTGTGAGCTCCCCTGAGGTGCCGTGTGATTATCCGCAGTCGATTCTTACCTCTCAACGAGAAAGACTGTTTGGCTCCATCAGCGACCGTAAAGACTGATTTTCTCTGTGAATGTCAAGAACTCTAATTTCTAAATTGTAAATACTGTACAAGGTAAATCGTGTATGTCTGTGAAATGTCTTGTGCTTGGGAAATAAATCTACAAAGATTAAAGAAGTGCCATCTTTTATATGCTTGAGACGTTACACTCCACTTCCTATTTAGTTAAAATGCATGTGCGGATGTACCACATGGTTTCTAAGTTCAGCCATAATAAATGTTTTTTTTTGTTATTAATTTCTTATCCAAAGAGTGTGTTTGATATTACGCGTTATAATTGTTATATTGTGTGTGTTACATGTATTATATTACTTAAAAATTGAGAGACGGCTAAGTCATTCAAACGAAAAATATCTGATTATTGTGAACCAAGCAAAAAAAGAAAACTTAATCTTTAGAATGTAAGCTTAACATTATTAAGGACTTCAATACAAAAGTAGAAATTTGTGAATTAAGGTATAGGACTACGTTCGGAAACGTGATTTCAAAAATGCGCATAAATGGAAACTTTTCCTGATATTTAGTATCCATCATATTAGAATACATGCATAACATTGCTTTAAGGATATTTTGACAAAAAATCTATTTAAGTATAATAATTTAGCAAAAAATTAACTTATATTAATATTTTGTCCAAATATTCTCCTTCTGTGAAAAATGCTTCTATTATAGTAATATTTTGCCTGTATATAGCTCGGACCTCTCTACAGAGGCTCAACTAGAAATTTTGAAATATTCATTTTATTTTCAGAATTAACACCAATTGAAATAATCATTGACGTTTTTATCTTAAAATTGCTCCCCTCTGTTGTCGTAATATATGGATAAATTCAATTAAAAGTTATATATTTCAAAAATTCTTGTTGAGCCTCTGTAGAGAGGTCTGAACTATATGCAGGCAAAATATTATTATAATAGAAGCATTTTTCACAAAAGAAGAACTTTTGGAAAAAATATTATTCTAAGTTAATTTTTTACCAAAATATTATATTTAAATAATTTTTTTTGTCAAAATGTCCTTAAAACAATTTTATGGATATATTCTAATCTAATTGACTCTAAATATGATGAAAATTATCCATTTATGCGATTTGCAAAATCACGGTTCCGAACGTAGTCGGATACCTTAACAAAGAATCAAGAGATCGAATGAAAATTGAGAATTTGTGAGTATACTTCAGTTTAATTTAAAAATGGGCTAAATATTTTAGAAAATCTAAATTCTAAAGAAGAACATAAGTTTTCAACAAAACAAGGAATAAAAAAATTATTACATACAACGAGGAAATTTTGCAGAAGAATAAAAAATCTTTCAGCCATTAGACTACTTTTTTACATTTTAAGAAATATTATACACCAAAATAACTTCTGCTTGCAATTTTGTATTTGTGTGTTATTAAGGATTTTATTAAACCTTTTTCCTTAATTATTGTTTTTTCGTCTCCGGCCCCAACTAAAAATAATTTAACGTATTCAATGTAAAGTTATACCCTGAGTTACGCGGTTATCACTCAGTTCCACGTATCACTGAAGTCCGGAGAATTACTGCACACTCATTAATTTGGAATCTATTGAACCAGTCTCTGTTAAATTCATTAAAACAGTTAATTAATAAACCTAGACTCATAATTTCTAACAGTGCCATTCTTTAGACCTAAAATGTGAATTTTAAGTGATGCATTATAAAAGATTCAGAGAAAGATTCAGTTACTCAGAATTCGCATGGATTAACGTTACAAAAATAACACATTCAAAACTTATTTGATTCTGTTTTTAAACATTGTATTCTAGTACGTGACTCTCAAAACATAAGAAAAATTTGATTTTCACATTTTCAAATTTTTTTGTCACGTATATAGAAAAGGTTTAAAATAAACACAGAAATGCTATACTTTTCTCCTTTATCGTCTATTGGGATTTGTATTTTTCAGCAGAAATAAATTCGAGAATTCAAGAAACATTTCTCCCTATGTTTATCGAATATGAATTGACTGAAATATATGTATTATTTTTTAACAAATTTGAAGGAACAAAATGCAAGTAAACGATTTCTGCTTACTTCAATGTATATCATTTTATTAAGAAACTTAATTCCTTCTTTCTTTTTCTCGAGAAAAGTAAAGAAATAAGTAGATATTTCATAGAAGATAGCTTTCATATGTATTCCTATTCATTGGAACTGGATTATTAGAAGAAAAAGGGTTAGGAAACATGCATGATTCTCTAGTTTCCAGCCAAATTAATGTTGTAAATAAGTTCCTCTTATCTTAATCATTTTCCAAGAATTTTTATACTAGCATTTCTCTTTTTTTACATTCTTCAGTTCTGAGAACTGATGACTTTACATTCATCGTTATCATACACGCTTGGCTACTATTACAAAAGTAAACCCGATTAGTTGATTTTATTGATAAGTGAAAACCTGAAAAAGATTTGATTTAAAAGTACCCAAAATCCATACATCTAAACACGATCTATTCAAGTCTTCAAATAAACTTACACTGTCTACAAACTCATCGCAATGTGTTACTGGATATTTCATTTCAAACTTTAAGTGGTATAACTACAGAGATCTAAAGTTATCCCATTCTGAAATCTACATTCTACTAGCTATTTTCGCGCATTTAAAAAAAATAAAAGTTGCGTACAGAAAACAATACGAAGGACGTTTAGCAGGAGACATATGATAGTCTGTTATGATAATTAATATCACATGATCTTAATTACTTAAATCCGTCTAAAGAGAGTAAAGTTTTATATTTCTGCGGAAGAAAATAATAGTAAATATGTGTGCTTTTAGCTTCGGCTCATTAGCCGAACTCTTCCAGACAATACTTGTTAAGTTTGATATACAAGTTGACCTGAATGTGCAAATGGGACATTGTAACGAAAAGAGACCGTGTATTCTTCTCTCAGGCCAGAAAGGCAAAGAGTTGTCTCAGCTATTTTGAAGGCAGCTATATAGAAAGCACACCACTTCTATCTCTAACTCTGATAACGTCCCGCCACTACGATCTATAGATAAAACATTCCTGCGAGCAGTATCTAATTTTGGTTCACGTTGCACATGTGGGCCGTGATCTATTTGAATAAAAATGAACGTCGATTTGTCATGATAAATGTTTACCCTGGAAGATGTCTTCAGTGTTAAAGTGCCAAGACGATTTTTAGACCCTCTAGATCAGTGATACCCGAAGTGTCCCAGGGGTCTAGGGTGACCGGCAAAGGATCCACGCTAGAAAGAAAAAATAATTTCGTTGTCCATGAGGTATAAATTTGGGTCTACGATAGTGGCTCTCATTAAACAAGGTCATGACTTTAATCTTTAAAAATAATTTGATCTAGAGGAAAAAATCTCAATTTTTTTTTTGCCAATTTAACGTAATTATTTATTAAACTTAAAAAGGTTAATTTATCGTTACTAGGTGACAGCATACATTTTATAAAGACCAAGACTATTTCAACATTTCTATCCAAAATTAAATTAGAAACGAATGCCAGCAATTTTGGCTTTAAAAAACCTGTTACTTGTCATGAATTATGGAATATTGAAAGAAAAGTTTTAATTTTTTTTTACCTAGAGAGAAGGAGCTTCAGTGAGTTTGTCAATTTCAAAAAAAAAAAGAAAAGGAGAGGGGTGGTGGGAACCAAAACTGACGACTTACTAACAAAAGAGATATTTAGGGTTAAACCTAACTAGATTGATTTTAAATGTTGAAAATATATGTATTAATATAATATTAATTTAATTCATTAACATACGCTTCTTAAATTATAAACGCTACACCTCACTGCAATTGGTTCATTACTTATTTTAAAGTAAAAACATCAGCTGTCAAAAAGACATTTAAGTTGAAAAATTTGCAAAAGTTCAAAATTAGGTAATTAATCCTATCCGAAAGCAAAAAAAACATGGCAAGGGGTGTACGACACAAACAGTTTGGGAACCTCTGCTCTAGATGGTATTCTATGTACGGCAACGGAGCTGGTTTCAGACGCGTCAGTCTATTTTCTGAAACAAACAATGAAATCGAGACTATGAATATAAGGGTCTTGTGCAGATCCGTACACTCGCCAATCGGAATCGCAAGCTGATGAGGACCTTCAGTAGCTTCTTCAATCTTCGCATTGCCTTTCGCATGAATATTTCATTCTTTCTTCTAAGACACTCGATAGAGGTTGTGTAGGCAGCCACACCTCAAGGACCAAGGAAGAGAGGATCTGTAATAACCTTTGAAAGAGGAAAGCCGGAGTCTAAAGAGCAAACACTGGAGTGAAGAGATTTTGGACAACGCGCTAGTGCAATGGTATGTGGCGACAGCCACGCCAGGAACCCTATATTCTCCTCTCTATTTAACTTTTTGACTACCTTTTTATGATTTACGGCAGTTTTTTCAGACATTTTTTTTTAATCACTACATTAGGCATTATGGGATATACATGAAAAATACTCAACTCTGTGATATTTAATCCATTAGAGCTAATTAATTAATTAAATATACTCAAATGTAGTCAATTATATACACTGTCTACTTAAAATAAATAGTCAATTAGGTTTCTAAGGTCTTCATGAACATACAAAAAAGTAAGACACTTATATTTTGACATTAACAATTTTTTCGGCAAAAAAATGACCATATTCTCAATACGCTTAAAATGCAACTTCTGCTATATAACTATTCACCTTCTTCACTAAATAATCATCACAAAACCCGTGCTTCCATATATTTTGGAAGAGTAGATTTAAAAGAATATTCCTGCTAAGTACCGTCAAAGTATTCGTAAATTAGTTATTCTGTGTAACTTTAAAGTACCTTTGGTAGATAAAGGGTTAAACCTCGAACTGGACTTGAGCTTTTATCCAAAAAAAGGCCGTGAACAGCAAAAATTTGCTACCTAATTTAATGTTTTGTTTAATTAATTTGTAATAAAATGCCGCTTGGTAAAAGTTATGTGAACCATCTTTTTATCAAGTGGCGAAGTAATTTAAGGGCTTGTGTCGTCACACTGCGTTATGAGAATGCTATATCTGAAAACCATTCAAGTAAGAACGCATTGAACTCTCAGTTTTATGAAAGGAAAATTTAGTACCAACGTTCGTTGCATGAAAAAAGCAATTGCGAAAGCAAAATTGTGCATTGCAAAATCCTCGCGATACCATTGAAAATCAACTTTTTACAACAATGAAATAATTAGATAGCGAAATAAAATTAGTGCCTCTTTTTGCAAAATAATATTTCGAATACCTTACTATCTCTCTTATATAGAATTTTTTTCATTGTTAGTTTTAAGCCATATATTAAGAATTTGGTGCCGAAAACGCAATGACTTTGGAAAGTCGTTAGAAAGAAATGTTATAGCGTTTAATTAAGTCATTTAAGGCTATATTCGGCTAATGTCAAAGAATAGGGGCCGGACTCGGAATATTTTTTCAGATATAAAAGTACTCAAATATTAATATTATATATATTCTGGCTACACTATCCTTTAGAGAACCACTCATTTTATCATACTACTCATTTTTATCCGAGTTGACACCTTTTTTCTATTATAAAATGTGTTTTTTTGCATTATTTCCGTGCACCATAATGCTAAATGAGCTATCCTTTACATGTTAAGAGTAATAACTAATTATATATGAAACTTTTTGAAATTTTAAAAAAACCTTATAATATAAACAACTGCATGAATTGCAATGTCACGCATTTGTATAAAAATTGAGGCATTTTTTCTGTCTGAAAATGTGCTCCTGGTCAAGTTCAAGCTCTCGTACATATGGACAAAACAGCCTTAAGAAAAAGTATATTTTTACGAAAAACTCAAGACAGGTTTGCAACGAAGAAAAATTTCATTCAATAGCAGCAATAGTTGTAGAGATACTGTGAGAATATGCTTTGAAAACTGACAACAGATTCATTTAAGGATCTGGTAGTTGTATCTAGCCAGATAATGTTGGTTGGACATCCAGGAAGGGCTAAAATCACGCACACATATCCGGAAATGGAGATTCAACACTTAGAGCGTTTACTATAACGTGCTTAATTCCTAGAGGAAATGGAATGCGTCATGAAATTATCATTATGAAATGTATGGTTTTAGTTTGATATTACTAATTACCCACTATATCAACAAGAAAGCTATTTGTGAAGACTGTCGTGATGAGCCATGATCAAATAACCCCATCGAAAGCTGAGCTAATACAGGAATGCATCAGTTAGAATGGCTTCAGTCAGCATTGATCCATGTATAGAGCAGTAATATGAGTAAATAATTTCAATTGGTACCGATTGAGTCACCTTTATGTGGTCTGGAAACATTTTGCGCCAAATTATTGTCACGAAAACGTTCTCTCTAAATTAATAATGCCCTAATAAACACTGCTGTTTAATCAATGCTAGACGTAGTGTGTGCATATGTATCAATTTGATCACTGAGAAAAAAAAACATTATGTCAGATATTGTCTTTAGACACGATTCACATTCAGTTTACACCATAGTTTTTATTGTCATCATTACTTCATCACCTGTGCATCGTTTATTCTTGTCCTTCGAATCTTTCATCACATGTTTTCTTTTCTGGATTATTATTTATACATATTTTATCATTCCTTAACGTATTAATAATGAAGAGGAACGAAATTCTAATACTAAATATGGCAAACTACTTGAAGACAAATATTTGGCCAGCACATAACAATACGAGGTTTTGAAGAAATTAGGGAAAGTATCCAAAAAGAAATTTTGTAGTCAATGACCCTTGTCATCCAGATTGATACCGTAACGTTGGAAAATCATGTAAATTGACCAAATAAAATGATATAAATGAAAAACGGTGAAAATTAGAAAGTGATATTACCGTTTTATTGCATGCCTGAAAGAAAGAAGGAAAGGGGGAAAAGATACAAAATACTTTATTTTCCAATTAAATATTTTTTTTTTCCTTATTTCATAGATTTTAAGTAATAAAAGCATTATAATATTTTTACCTTTCTTTTTTTACTATTTTCCATCAACTTTTAGATAAATAAACATCTTTTTTTTCTTTTTAACAAAAACTTTGTTTAAAGGGATTACTTATTTCCATATAGAAATAATGTAATCTTTCACTCAGTGCTGTCTCATTTAATACAGTACTTTCTAGGAACCAATAAACAATATAAAATGAGTTATTCCGGTTCTTCATTTTCCTAAATATTACAAAACCCCAAGAAGGCGTATGTCATTTATTTTATTTACTATTTAACCCCCTCGTCACGCATCCTGCAATATCCAACATTATGCATTTTTGTGACTATTTAACTGCGCAACCCGTGCTGATCTTGTTATGGTTTCATTTACGTTTTTGTGTTCATATTTTAAAAAAAACTAATTCTATATTTTAAAATAAAAACTCTTTTACAAAATTTTGCTCCATATTTAATTCTAAAATGTAGATGTAACAATTAAATTGCCAATTTTTTAAATCTATATGAAAAAATATATAAGCTAGAGCACTCAAGTTATAATAAAAGGGAAAATATTTTTTTAAAAAAATTAAGCAGTTTTAAATTGAACTTCTTTCATTCTTTTGTTTATAGCAGAAGTGCAATATTGTGCAGTAATGCTGAGAAGTAGAAAGCTTTTTTTTATATATGAGGATTTTATTAGTCATTGTTATAAATTGCTTTAACCTTACATACAATAAAAAAATTAAAACAGTTGTTAGCTTTGTTTTAACCAAGTACACTTTTCGCACTAAATTTAAGTGTAGCCCAATGTTTCTCAAACTGTGGGGCGCAGCCCCCTTGGGGGGGCGTGACAACTCTACAAGGGGGGCGCGAGCTTATTGAAAAGTCGAGAACAAAGGATTATTTAAAAAATTATTAATTTACTGAAGGTAAACAGACAAAATACATTCTGACATAATAAAAAATAAAATACACATTTACACTGATATATTACACTTATAAATATATCAGTGCTACTTAATGTATTTTATAATTAATTTAACAATTCTAAGCCAAGAACAAGTTTTATTAGTTACCAGTGACCCCATGGGTTAGTCATATATACATAATTTATAACAAAAATTAACACTTATCTTGCTATTTTTTGTGCGGTTTATAATTAAACATTGACTGCTGATCATAAGTTTCGCGATTTGCATCCCAATGCCCACCGTTTTCCACGTAGGCACGCATATGTGATGTATTGGGGGAGGGGGGAAGAATAAAGGAGCAAAAACATAATCTGGAATAATTTAATCCTTCGCAAACATTATCAAAGTCCTTTTATTGCATTCCAAAGTCTTGGAATAATTTTACAGATAGCAGTGCACAGAAAAAATCGTACTTCGGAAAGACGTAAATATACGTATGGAGAACTAACGGCGTTTGCTTAGGGAGTTGTTTCTACACACGGAGACGTTTATATTAAAAGGTTAAAGTCGTATCGTATAGTTTTAGCTTTAAAGTATAGTATTATTGAATTCAGTACATTGTTATTGTATGGGGGGGGGCGAAGGAAATAATGATTGAATATTGGGTCTCGAGTATTGCAACTTTGAGAAGCACTGGTGTAGCCCTTTGCAGTTTATAAACTTGCACAGTATTCGATTTTCTGAACATATTGACCAGTGATTTGTACCATCTCTACGAATGCCCTTATATAAGTGTTTCTCAAAGTTTCAATATTCGCGACCCGATATTCAATCCTAATTTTCATCGCGCCCCCTCTTCATACAATAACAATGTGCTGAATTCAATAATACTATACTCTGATGCTAAAACTACTATATATACGACTGTTGCCTCTTAAGTGTCACCGGCGTAAAGAAAGGTCTCACTCAGCCAAAGCATTAACTTCCCCGGACTTATATAAACGTCTTTTCGAAGTACGATATTTCTGTCCACTGCTATCCATAAAATTATTTCGAAGATTTTTAAATGCAATAAAATGACCTTGACAATGTTTTCAAAGGGTTTACTTATTTTAGATTTTTTTGCTTCTTTATCCCCCCTCAATACATCACATTGCACACCTCGGGGAAAAACGGCTGGTTTTGGGAAGTGAATCGCGTAAATTTTAACCGGCATTTAAGTGATTTATTATAAACCATACAGATTATGAAGATATAAGCTTTAATTTTTTATGTAACTTTATATGTGACAATCTCATGTGGTCACTAGTAATTATTAAACCTGTTCTTCACTTAGTATTCTTAAATTAGTTATAAAATACATTGTGTAGCACTGATACATTTATATGTGTAATATATCAGTATAAATGTGTAGTTTACATTTTATTACGTCAGAATGATTTTTGTTTGTAACTTTCATTAAGTTAATAACTTTTATTAGTAATCTTTTATTTTCAACTTTTCAATAAGCTCACGCGCCTCTCGGAAAGCTGTCACCCCCCAAGGGGGCGCGTCCTACAGTTTTAGAGATGCTGCCTTACATGAAACGGATTGGGCAGTCTCTTTGCATCTTTCAGTCTGAAATATTTGTTATATTGAAGTATAACTAGGTCTTCCTCTTTTAGCATTTTGACAGAAATATTACTAATTTATTAACATCATCGTTTTTTTATATATATTCTGAATTGTACTTTGTGAACCAACATAGTCAATATCCGAATCTTCATTAGATGAAACACAATCAGGTAAAAAATCAACATCAATATCAAAATGCTCAAGTCCATCCTCACTTAATTCACTTAATTCGTCCGAATTATTCATATATCCATCAATTTCATCTTAGGTTAGCATACGCTTTTTGTTCATGCCAAAATTGTAACCAAAGATCAGTGTTGCAGACCTGCAACATATAATTAAAATCAAATTTATTTTACACATTTCCATTAGAAAATCTGTGACGGGCTAACGTGCTTTTTTTTTCATAAACTTGTAATTTTGGGTTCTTTGGGGCCAGATTAAATGACAATTACTTTCCAACCAACCCGAGAAGTAAAACGTGAAGGAAAGCTGCAAATTAGGAAACTTTTAAATAACAGAAGTTTAGAGTAAGCGTGGTGGCATTTGGGAGTGTTATGATAGTCCATGTTTCAAGTGTGAAGAGTATTTCGAGAAGTTAAGTGACAGTCAATAGAAGTTACCCGTGGCTGAGAGCGTTTAGTCCAGGCGCATACCATTGCAAGCCAGTGAACTGCAACTTCAACTACGATCAGATAGATTGTAGTTTCGCCGGACGTTAAGGTAGGAGTTACCAGTTTAAATTATCGGATCTGTATTTGCATTGAAATTCAGCCTAGGCGAGTTGTTTATTGATGGTATTCCGAGTTACGTTATTTCGGTATTATATATTGTGTGTTCAGCCACCGTAGATTCTCTCACACATCATATTATTATCTAAAATGCTATTGGTTTAAGTTAAGATCTTAATAGAGTAATATTAAGATTATGGCAGTTTCTAGTTCTTCATTTATTCCTACACCTCTAGCTCACGCTGATAATATAGGAGAAGGGCACACTTACAAATCAAAATTACTTCTAAATAAACATAAAATGTTTCAATGTCTTACCTGGTAATTTATTTCGTGAATAAACAAGATGAATCATAAAATACAATGTATTCTTTTTATAGCAAAAACGCAGTTCTTGAGGCCTCAGAGACTTTTATAATTGTTGTGATTTCTGGAAAAAAATATACTGCCAGCTAGGGACAAATTTAGTATGTTTTTCGTTTCAGTAATCTTTTTTTTTCTCAGATAAGTGATTTTTAGGTTATTAAAAACAATATTGAGTCTGTAAAATTTAAATAAATCATATGCTGCAGAAATGCAACAGCGGGAAGTTAAATATTTGCAAATTTGAAATACGTAATAAAACCATGCGCAATTTTTAGGCTACTTTGATAAAATGAGGACGTGCGCTATTATTTCACACATTGGGTTGAAGATTTTAACAAAAACGTTTTCTAAATATGCGTTAAATGTGTTTATAATTGTTATTTGACGATGATTTTTTAACATTTCAAATGAATCTTCGCATTTCTTTACCTCTCATGCAATTAGTCTTTTTTTTCATATTTCAAGCTTAACAATATTTGAAGAAAGAACATGTATACAAAATGTAAGGATGGTGTGTTTATGTTATTTGCTAATAATTGCATTTGCTTTTACAAGAATTCAGGTGACTATTTTTCTGTTTTGTCATCATACCATCGCATTAACATCTAAGTTAGCTTTACAAAAATAGCGGTTTTACTGAAAATGTTGCAGCATATATGTATCAAAGGAAATAATTATTTTATTAGGGAAGGATTTCACTTCAAATTAAAATATTTAGTCACCTTTTCTAGTGCTCCTTCGATTAAAATGTATTTAAAATTATTTATTTTAATGTACCCTTGTAACTATTTTGAAATAATTGTTCATCATTATAAAACTTTTTCCTTTTTTTCGTATAATAATAAATTGTATTTAAAAATATATATCCGTTTAAATTAGCATTATTTCAGAGAAATAGAGTAAAAAATAACATTGCAATCATTATTTATCTTTTGCAGAAAGTTTAAAAAGTTTATTTGTTCACACCATGGGAAAATTCTAATTTACAGAGCACAATCGATAACAATAACGATAAAAAAATGAACACACTTTTCAGCTATACGAAAAAAAAATATTGGTATGCTTTACAATATTATGGAATTAAGTTTATCTTCTGTTTAATTACCAAATTTCAGGAACACTCCTGACAGGTAATACTTCTTCATCACTTTTATTTTCCACGTTTCCGACAAGCCCTTAACCCTCACTTTACACTCTCTTCTGTCCTGTGACGTCATTCAGTTTAAGGAGAAATGGGTTCTATCAACGTTTCTTATATCAGAATAAAGTAAAGCTACCTATTAAAACTTCCGTTTTTTATTCACAACTTCTTATCTAATAGTTAATAAGCAGCTGCCGTTTAAGTGTACAAAACTTTATTTTTTTTTTTACTCTAGTGAAAAAAATATACCTTTCAACTAGTTTTGGAGTTTTAATCAGTTAGTAAATATGAAAGCCACACATATTTATTTATATAACAAGATTTATGTTATATATTTTATAACAATGACGTAAATGATAATGTTTTAAATTATTATTTATCTATTTTTTGCGTATAAATTACGCATACTGATGTCTATTTAAATGTAATAATGTACGTTTATGCAAAGTTTGGAACGTTGTTATTATTTGTGAACTTCAATAATGTCTGGTTTATAAAAAAAAATTGAAGCATATCAAGCTGATGTATATGTCACTTACTCATACACACACACAAAAAAAAACTTTCAAATTAAAAAGAAAAAATGTGATGAAATTCAGAATAACTATAGATGACACACCATTCTCTTTTATTTGATTTTACCTATTTTTCCATATACTGAATACTCTATAACTTGATGTTAACCATATTTATTTGAAATTCAATAATGTTAAATTTCACATCAAATATTTTAATATAGTGTAATATATATATAAATAGATAAAATAATAGAGATATAATGTATTATAGTACTTTAGTATAGTATTTTACTATAGTAATTTACTATAGTACTTAAATTTTACTTTCGTTACTTTACTATACTATTTATAGTATAGTATAATTATAATGATATTTAGCATCATAAATCCTTAGAAAATTTTTAAAAAATTAAAAAATTGTGGGGGATAATAGCTGAACACAATTCTTTTTATTTCCTAAAATGTAAAAATTTTTACTTTCATAAATGTGTCAATAAAATTTATTTATTTCATTTTCTCGCTTTTATATTAACCTTGAAATTCAAAATTAAATTAATACCTTCACTACTATAAAAATAATTAATACCACTTTCGGTAAATAACAAAATAGTCTTACATTTCTATTTTCATCGATGTCATCATCTTCTATTTACGATAACTCTTTTCGAAGTATTAGACCTAATTAATTGTTTCCGTTTTAATTTTATTTTATCTGGTCTTTCGAAATTTTAAAAACCACAATAGTAATAATTTTCCTCATGGTTTATTGTACAATTAAAATGAATATAATTATTTGGAAAAACAAATGATTTAAAAAATTATTCATGTGAAATTTAGCGGTTTGATTATTTTGAGGTATGCATTTCTTTCTTATGATTACCTATAAATAATACCCAAATGTAGCAGTCACTCTACAACTGCCGTTCAAATTAATATGTTATTATTGCATTAAACGTGTTAGGCACAAACATACTTCTTCCACTCCCAGCGTTTATAATAAAATTTGAGGAATAAAAATACGTGTACTACAAAATCAAGCTTGTTAAAAAGACATAGAAAATAATGGATATAGATATGAAAATCAGTTAAAATATTATACTGTTACATGAACACAATGCATGTATTTTATTGATTAAAGCTGCATAATCTTGAATAAAAGATTGACCTATAAAATTAAATCTTTATACGTGCATGACACTAATTTTGGAATGTCAACTATTTTAAAAACACAATAATTTAATACGTCGTTCATTATAAACTGTCTGAGCAGGATTTTAAATATTGTCGAGTCATTTGAGTCTCACACTTTAATTACCACGTTTGCTCCTGATCAATCAGCCCTGACGTGTTTGACATTATTAATTTAGTGAGAATAGTAAATGAATTTAGAGTGAATTATAATTTATTTTAGAGGACATATATTGGCATAAAATCATTCCAAAAGGCATAATAGTGAATTTTTCGTGTGATCCTTAACGACAAATCATAATTTCTTTGCTCAAATTTCTGTATCACTATAGCGGTGACAAATTTTTAGGACAGATAGAGTATACTTAAATGATGAGAAAACACAAGGGGCATTGTTGGAAACGCGTACCTGATATTATGATAGTGACTCAAAACATAAGAAATTCAAGACAAGAGTGAGAGGGTAGAAAACACGTTTATCATTCTTAGAACGGCAAAAATGCTGGGAAGACTTCGGTGTGTGTACGCATTAGATGTCTCCTTCCTTGCAGAATCATTGATTGCCCAATGCATTTGCTTTTTCGATAGACATACCTTACTTCTCTTAATGACTTTTTGAGCGAGTGAATATTAACGTCACACTGTTCTGCTACATGAGGGCTTTGGGTGACGGACCTCGTAATTTTGTTCCATGGTCAAGTGCCGAGGACGACATCTGACATGTTTTCTCTTATTCATTACCGCAGAAGACCCAACGTGTAGAGTGGCGATGCACGTTATAACTGCCAATTATGAAACGTCCTCCCGCTGATGTGGTGTAGAGATAAGGAGAGAGGGGTGATTGTTCAGGTGGCTTCATTGTTAATAGATCATGTGACCACAGTAGCCTAGTGGTCAAGTTCGGGAAATCCTGGCTGGCTTGAGGAACAGTTCGAGCCCAGAAATGCTTAAGATCCGCTTTACAGAGGAGAGGGGCACGTCCAATATGTTGATGATCATTCTTCTATTTGTGCAGACTAGAAACTGTTAGATGGGATACTAGCTCAGGTGTCGTCCTCGATCCTAGTTCAAAACTACGAAGTCCATCACCAAAAGCTCCCGAGTAGCTGAATAGAATGACTTTAATACTCACTCAGTCATTTATTATCCTTTTTCGTGGTCTGTCTTTGTTGTGCTTTGTGTCGTCATTACCACAATAGAAAAGCGTTTCCAACCATGCATTGTTATGTGATTTCCCATCCACTAGGTGTATTCTATTTGTCTTGAGAGATTGTATAATTTGTATTGTTACACCTTGAATAGTTAGGCCAATTATGAGTGAAGCCGCACTAACCAAAAAATATCTGCATTAGCTCAGTTACTGATGTCATCGCTTCACCCTGGCTGAATAATTAAATTTGATATTAAAAAAATGGTTAAAATTCTTTAAAAAGTACAAGGTTTGGGATTATTATAAATTATATGATTAATTTCCAGAACTTTAAAATCACTGCTTGCTTCTAAAAAATGATATTTATTGAATCGTTTGAAAAGTAAAAATGGAGAAAAATAACTCTGTTTATATATAACTGTAAGCCTATTTTATATTTTTCAATTTGAGTATATTCTACAGTGCCTACTTTCAAAGAAAAGTCACAGAAAATTCCATTTTCCTAATTTTTTAGGCATATGACTTTAGAAAAGGTGTTACATAGCCCATAGTTTTCTACGTGATGTTTTCTATTTTCCTCTTGTTTCTGTATTTAGATATTTTTTTATAAAACAAAAAAAAAATTGAAAAAAAGGGAAAAAAATTGCTGAAAGGCAAAATACATCTCTTTCGATTTACTTACGACATGAATTGAATGAAAAATGTATTGTTTTCATGAAAATCCAAAGAAATGTAATATGAAGAAATTGAATTTTCTGTATCTCTAAGATTCCATTTTGAGAAAAAAATATTCCATTGTTGTTTTCTCAACGCAAGTATTTTTTGCGTAAAAAGAAGAAAATGATTATAATTTGTATTTGTGTAGAGAAATATTTCTAGTTGTGAAACCATGCTCAAAAAGCTAAAAAATTTCCTTACTTCTAAGATTTTTTTTTACCTAGTTATTTAAATTTAAATTACATGAGACGAATTTAATGGTTTATTTTAATCATTATAATATAAATGCTTAACTTATGCGTTATTTTAGTCATTTCTGCATTATAATTGAAACGTTTTTATCACCTCTATTTGTGTGTGTGTGTGTGTGAATTACATAACCACATAATTAAATATACATCTAGATAATAGGGTGCATTTTAGTACTTAGAATGTCTGCAATACGGATGATCCCTTTAAATACGTGTATGCTCTATACAGAACACAAATATTTAATTAAGAAAGAAATAACTATGCCAAAATATATGATAGTAAATTATTTAGAAAGCGGTATTTTAAAATGAAAGAACACGCATTAAGTAATTTATAACCCAGTTAATTGGCCTGGGAAAATCAATCTAGAACTTGCCAACTAAACCTACATTTAAGATCAGTCAGTAGACTAAAAATTTTCAGAATATCGATTTTGAGATATTGATATTTCTAATTCATGCCCTTTCAAATGATATAAATGTGTTGGCATTTTATGACATAGAAGTATATCAAAATGACTTTTAAAATTCATCAGCTGGCAACAGCGTTCACTTTGATAAAAATAGTTACAATACCTCTGATTTTTTTTAATTATTCATATGTAGTTGACTTTAGATAACAATATAACTGCAAGTTTAACTGTTAGATTTTGGAGTAGAATTTGTAGTTAAATGGTTGGAGTGATTTGAAGTTTAATTTATAAACAAATGGATAATAAAGATAATTCATAACAAGATAAAAAAAAGATTAGTAAAAAGTACAGAAGACTAATTTTGACAAGGTAATATTTTTTTTTATAAAAAATACTGTTTCCTATAATTTTCATTTTTAAAATTGTTTTCGTTATTTTACCTAAACCTACTGCATGCATGGATAGATATTTGCGTATACTTAAGTGAAATTTTTGAAATATTTCTAAAGCATTTAGCTAGGAAACAGTTATAAAAAGAAATTACAATTTTTATTAAATCTCTAATTATGTTATACAAAACTTATCCTTTTTCATTAAAGAAACTGAACAATTTATTTTTTTTTAATTTCACTTAAGTATACAAAACTTATCCTTTTTCATTAAAGAAACTGAACAATTTATTTTTTTAAAATTTCACTTAAGTATACAGATAAAGGCCTATTTTTAAAATACAGACAAACTGTTGAATCTTTATGTTTAATAGTTTATGAGAAAAAATTACAAATAACATATTGTCATTGCTGCGAGAAGCTTGTTACATTCATAAAAAAATAATGAATCTCAAATTTAAAAACAAACAAAAAACAACAGTGTTCTTCTGGCTATTTTAGAAATCAATTATCTAACATATAGAGAAACTTGAATTCTTATACTTTAGGAAGTTTTGAGTATATTAACTTTCAAATCCCCAATGAAAACTTTCGAAATGTATAATCCCATATTCCCAAATCATTACTTTTGCATATTGATACATTATTACAATGCATTAAAGGTGTTTCATGGTTAACTTTGATGTAAGTAATGCATCAAAGCTGAAAGTTCTTTCAAGATTGATAGGGAATTTGTGGAACATCATTCAAATTCTCAGACATTTTTAGCTAAAAAGCAGGTGTCGTAACACAGAAAACGACAATTTTTACTAAATTTTGTATTGTTTTTTCTATAAATTTACTGTATGCATGAACTAGAAATTTTTACTGTATATTACATATACATTGTGTATTTATACAATAAATACACAATGATACAATAAATACACAGCTCGATAGCTTAAAGTGAAAAATGCTATATATGTATTTTCTGAGAAATCTAATTAAAAGCAAAAACTAAAAAGTCTTAAAAGTAATACAGAAGCTAATATTTAAAAAAAAAATTCGCCAAGTACAGATCGTAATTCATAATTTTTAATGAAGTGTCATTTTACATTAAAAATGCTATTTTCTCAAAATGACAGTTTTCAAACTGCGTGCACCTTTTTCTCAGAATCTACTGAATGAATGCACATGCAATTTCACTGAATATTAATAATATGAATCTATATATAGTTAAACTACCATTTTTGGAGATTTCTTCCAAAATATTTTGCTGAAAAGCAATTACCGTAAACAAATAACAATTTTCAAAAATTTTCATAGTGATATTTTTACGTTGACTTTTTTTGAAAAAAAAGTGTTGTTGTTTCTAATCTCCTTGTCTAGCCAAGCTAGATCAAGTCCACGATCTCATTCACTCTCAAAAAGTCCAATACTATTAGAGGGTTTTCATATAGTTCTTATTTTGAAAGCTCCAGGCAGCCAAGAATGCGTTATGGAGATGCCAGGCAGACCAAACACCTTACACAAGTTGGAAAAACTTTGTTTAAATTCCCTAAAAGTCAATTTCGGAGGTATCCACTACAGTTACGAGTCAGAATAGTTTGTTTTATCCTTCTGAATTGAAGTAAAAGATAGCCAACAGGTCGTTGAGCCTCAAATAAGGGATGAGCAGGAGGAACAGTTGATTGCATGCTGTTGATGTAGGTGGAGTGCAGTTCTGAATATGCGACAGTGGCCGAGCTCATAGTATGTTGAGCTGCGTCCTCTTTTGCTAAGGAGTCAGCAATATTATTTCCACCGATGTTAACGTGTGAAGGAACCCATTGTAGATGGATCTCGCGAGAAGAAGAAAGATGTTTTAACTTTTCCAAAATAGCCACCCTTGTTCTGTCACCAACCTTATGCCAGTTAGAGAGATGTTGAATGGTACTACGGCTGTCAGAGAATATCCAGACACTGTGCCTTCCAGGAAATGAGAGTGTATCTTTAAGGCATGAATCAATAACAATGGGTTCACTGCGAAAGACAGAGCAGCCATCAGAGTTTCTCAGTTTAATGTGACTGGAATAGTTTTGGGACTTAATGTAAAAACCATTGCCATAACGAAAGTGTTTATTCATGTTGCCATCAGTATACATAAGTAATGAACCATTAGGAATGTTACTGATAACTTTGAGGGCAAGTTGTTTAAGGAATTCAGGAGAATCTGAAGTCTTGTTGACATGGACTGAGAGGTTTGGGTGGAAAAACACTCCTATTAGGCCCTCGGATGGATCAATAGAAAAGTTCAAGTGATGCCGTTAAACAGAGGGGGAAAGCATATTGTTCCTAATCACCTGACTGTAGGGACTATTCCTCTTCAGTTTTTGATTGTTACTCCAATTATTTAGGAAATTTGATGTTCGATTACGAGGATCATAACTAAGGAGTTTGTTATCATATTTCATAAGAATAGAATTTCTTTGAACGCTCAGCGGCTGCAAATCAGCCTCAAATAGGACAATGCCAATTGGATAACTGTTAAAAAGACATGTTAAAATACTTGTACCCCTCAGCTGATCTCACTAGATTCTCTGAAGATTTGTCTTGGAGGCACAACAGTAAGTCGGGTAACCTTATTCCAAAAAAGGTCTAATAAGTGCCAGGTAGGTATTTCTTATAGTGAAAGAGTCAACTCCCCAATCACGGCCCACCCAGTAATGTATTTCAAAATATTCAGTCGTTTTCAACTCTTGTGCTCGAGATGATCGATATTTCTTGCGCTGGATACTTCTGGGTCCAGTACAAAAACCAGATATTTAGGATGATTATCCACTGATAGCGGTGATCCTCACAAAAAGATCTTAGGCTGGTATTTATACAATTTTCTATGATTAGTAAAGAAACTGGTTGAAGACTTCAGATCATTAAAACAAAAATTTGTGGCTTTCCGCAAAGTTCCATGAAACAAAAAGAGAGTTGTTAACACTTTTCTCTAGAATAGAAATATCAGCACCAGATTTTCAGAAGACAATATCTTCGGCAAACAAGCCGACCTTGCATCTTTTGGAGATAACTTCTTCAATACCGCACATGAACAAGGTGAAGAGAGTGGAACTCAGAACAGATACCTGAGACAGTCGTTGACCCAACTTGAATCCTTTAGACATGGAACTAGTAAAATTTACCTTGTTTGTCCTGTCTCGCAAGAAATCATAAATTTTAAGGCAATACCCTATCACTAATCCCCCAAAAATCAAAGATTTTGGTAATAAGTTTCAGTCTCCAGACTGTGGCGAATGCTTTAGAGTGGTCTATGAAAGCTGCAACAGTGTGGAGAGTAGGTTTCAAATTGTGAGTGTCACGGATCTTTTGACTAAAATGAAGCACCTGATCAGTAGTGCTATGTCCTCTTTTAGAACCAAACTGATCCCTAGGGAGAAGCTAACGAGAATTTACATAAAATGAGTCTCCTTAAAAACATTTTTTTTCCAATATCTCGAGAAGATAAGGTAAGTACCTGTGGACGCGAGTGAGTCTATTTTCTCTTCACTTTCTATAGATGGTATCTTTTTATGAATTGGCTAAAATTATTAATTAAAAATATACAAAAAGCAAAAAATAGACTGTATGATAGAAAAAGGCATTTTTATTTTTTTTTACTATTATACCTAATTTAATTTAAAATAATTTTTTATCATTTTTGTTACTCTATTTTACAACAGAATTTATAGAAAACTAATTTTTCATACATTTCAAATGAACTCTAAGTATTACACAATAAATAATTGCTTGTGGATATAGTAGTTTTGGTTAATTTTAGAAAATTCCTCATATTTTTGTTTTAGAAGGCAATGCAATTCTTTTTTTTAATCTCCCAATGATCTAAATATATATATATATATATATATTGTGGAGGATTTGGCCAATGCGTATGAATTTAAAAATATTATTATGTTCAAATTTTCCTAAAAAATCATTTTTTTTTATTTTTAAAGTACGCAATATGTATATATATATATATGTCTTTGAAAAGAGGTGATATAATTTAGTTGAATTATATCTAAAGTTATACTTTTATACCTTTTTAAGAATTGTATAACTTTTTTTCTAATCAGTACAAAAATTATTTGATACATTGAATTACCTTTAACATCTGAATATGAATAAGTATAAAAGTGTAGGATTGCACTGCAAGTTGTCTTTAAATTATGTAATACGTTGTAGTTTTATATATAAACAGTTAGTTTAAAAGAGACTTAAGGGAGGGATTGCCTTAAGGGAAGGGGTACTTTTTTTTTCCACAACTGGAAAAAAATATTAGTAATCGAATCATTTGAAAGCTCTATATTTAATTCTAGAGATTCTTAAGAAAAAATTCAAGAAGCTCTTGAAATAATCAATGAACTATTTATTTTATAAACATATTAAACAAAAATTGCACAAAAAACACAAATTTATGGACTACTCAGGAGAAATAAAGGCATTGCAACGCATAATTTATCGATATTAAAAAACAAAAATTAGTTCATTTATAATTTTTTTACATCACGTTTTTATCTATGGATAAATAAATTAAGATAATATTATTTTCTAAGTGTTCACATAGGAATGGCAGTCATACAGCACAAGTTTGCCTTTTCCTTATTCAATCTAGTCTACAATTACTATAATATACATTTAAAGAGAATATTGGTTTATTTAAAATGTATACATCTTATAATAATTGTTTTGTGTGTAGAATATTTTTTTAAATTTTATTCATTCCTGAATGAAACTCCATGCAAATAATTCATCTATAGCTTTTGATTTTTCGTATAATTTTTCACTCACCAATTTATTTCATTAAAAGTTACTGTTTTCACATATGTGCATTCGATATATACACTACGAAATGAACTTATATTAAATAAGAGGTAGGAATATAACACACCTTATTTCTGCTGATAGCTTACAACTTACACCGATTAGTCAAATCCGTATACAATTACAATATCAATTAATATAAACAATTACATACTATAACATGCATTAAAACTGAAATCTTAATATAAATTATAAAATATAACTGAAACATTTGATCCGTCACTTCGCACTGTTGATTTTCTGCAACATATGATTTATTCATTTTAACGACATCAATATTTTTTTAATCTACAAATCACTTATCTGAGAAAAGAGATTACTGCACCGAATTGCATGCTAATTTTGTCCCTAGATGGCAGTATATTTTATCCAGAAATCACAACAATTATAAAAATCCCTGATGCCTCAAGAACTGTGTTTTTGCTATAAAAAGAATCCATTATGTTTTATGCTTCTTCTTGTTTATTGACGAAATGAATTATCAGGTAAGAAACTTAAACATTTTATGATGAATAATAAAATCCTCATATAAAAAAAGTTTTGTAATTTACAGCACTACTGCGCAATGTTGTACTTCTGCAACAAACAAAAAATGACTGATATTCAATTTCAAACTACTTAATTTTTTCCATATTTTTCCCTTTTATTAGTACTTGAGAAGTAGCTGATATAATTTTTTCACAGTAATTCAAAAAATTGCTTAGTTAAGGGTTAAGTATCCTCTCTTAGTTAAATATCTAAAGGGTAAATCAATTCAATTGGTTTTCTCCAAAAGTCTTCCTTTCTTTCTTTTGACAGTTAAATCAAAACTTGAACCCACGAAACAGCTTCTATCTTTATAAAGGTCTACAATTTCTATAAGCCATACTAATCCTTCAGAAATATGATCTCGTTATTTTTAGAATTCCTTTTTGGAAGATTTAAAAAGTCACATACATAGATACAAAACCTAGTATGTAACTATCATTTACTTATTTTAAAAATTTGTTTCAAAAAGATTGTCTAATATAGTTTTCTTCTAGTTAACCTTTTCCTGTTTCATGGTTTATAGTTGAAAAAGATGACAAACTGTATAGAAATTAGCAAATGTTTTTCTAACTTACAAACAAGAAATGGGCAGGTATAATAGCTTGCGTCTGATGTACTTCATTATGGGCTTCCATATAATGACCTAATTTAAACCAAAATAGTTTTAAAAAGAATATTCGCGATTCCGTTTTAAAAAAAAATCAAGTTTTTCCATGATTTTTTTAAAGATTTGTATTATTTTTTTTTAGAAATCTTTCATAGTCCCTACACCACCATTAACTTGAAGAGCAATATATTGCTGAATTATGTCATACATTAATATAAAATCCTATAATTTTAATCATTACAGTCTTTGCAAACTGTCTCAGAACGACATAACTGACTATTAAACTTTTAGTGTTACCGGAAATATTAATTTTAGATTTTCCTATTTTATGCGCAATCTCTTGAATGTCAAAATGAGACTTTTTGTTGACATATATACATAATATATTCAAGATGTTAAAATATTGTTACAATGTCGTTGATCAATATTGTGTACGCTATTTGGAGCAACTTTTTCCCTATTTTTTTTAAAATGCTAAAGTAGTATTTATGCAACTTAAGTTAGGGTTTTTCTGTGATATTATCTTTTAGTAGTTGAAATTTCCATACTTGACCGGTTCCATATATATTTTTTTAATAAAATAAGCATTTTTCTAACATTTTCATCAATGTGTCTATTTTGTGAACACCAACAATTTACAATTAATCCATACAGTATTAGGCCTTCTAATAATCTCTCTCTCATCGTCATTCTTTTTTTCTATATTCAGACTGTTTAAGTAGCACAGACAGAGTTCCATACTCTCTCTAAGTACTATTTCTTCTAATATTTCTCTTATATTCAAAAGCTATTACTTTCAAAATCGAGACTACATTTAAAAATTGAAATTCTACAAAAATCTGCTTATCAAATTTGAGGCTGTTCATTTTTTACCAATGTCCAACGTTTTGTTCGAGTTTTATCTAGCTAGCTTCTGCGCATTGAAATCTAGCTATGATAGGGTCTGTTATATATATATCTACTGTTCTTTTTCATTCTTTTTAATAAACCATTTAACTAATGCAGTTATTTTAACGAATTTTAACAAGCAATTATTTTTTTTTTAATTTCTAAAGTAAACGCTTATTTTCTATTCGACATTTGTTTTGAGTTTTTTTAACGAGTCCAGTTCCAGTTCAAGATATACACATTGTAAATTCAAATATTCCGTTTTGTTAAGCCGGAATTAAACAGACTTAAATTTAGTGAGTCATACTATCCCAATAATTTAATACCTGAGTTTGAAGTGAGTCGCAAAGTAATGAGCCCAAGTACCTAACAAACATGGTACAGTTCTATCTTATTTTACATAAGAAAATTGAATTATATAGATTTATATTTAATTTGAGGCGGTCTTCTCTATTGTATTAAGAAATAATAAGGAACGTTAAATTTGATACATTTTTTACTTGATATGTGACTACTAATGAATAAAAAAATGCATTTATTATAGTATTTACAGTATAAGTCATTTTAATGCATCTCTATGATTTTCATAAGAAAAAGAAGTGAGTAATTATTTTAACATCAATTTTTAAAGTTCTTAAATATAGCATTGTGTTTTATTGTACAATTGCGGAATCTGAAAGAATATGAATGCAAAAAGATAAGAATTGAAAGTTCAAAACCTAAAAGTAATGTATAAGAATCAGGGGACCCTCTAAGAGTACCAAGTTACATACAAAGGAAACATCCCTGTAAAGATCAGGATATTATAATTTTTGCAGAATGCTTTTCGCCTATACATGATAAAAGACAAAAACGTCAATGTCATTAAATTTATTAACTATTTTTCATTTAATAAATCTATATTAGAAGCAGGTATATACTTGTCAAACTTTAGCAGTTCCATTATGTTGAAAGAAATTTTGTTTCCTGCCTGGGACCCAAGCTATGCGCAATATGTTGTATGGATAAATCCCTTATTGGAATCCCTTTATTCCTCGTTCATTTAGCATTTTTCATCAGACGTTGTGATTCTATAGAATTGATCTTGCTTTTTTGTAGCATTATGTTATCGTTTTCAGGAAAGTTTTCACTCTCCATAGAGAACTTTTAAGTCCCTTGTAAATTTTCATCTGTAATTATAAAGTATCTATTAAGGAAGATTCAGAGTATAACTTGCAAAAGTACTAAGGAATTAAGCTTTATATTTATCAAAATGACATATAAAAAGTTAATACATTTGTATTTAATTTCAATCAAAATAGTCCTCTAAGAAAGCGGATTTCTTGAAAAAAACTGAACCAATATTTTCCCTCCAGAAGAATTAAGAAAATGTTTTATGACATGAATCAATTATTATATATAAAAAATACTTATTTTACATCATGCATAAATATTATTGCATTTAGTATCAATATCAAAATTAATTTAGCCTATGGAGCCTTTGAAAGAACAGTAGTGAATGGAATCTATCTACTCTTCATCACAATCAAAAACCCTTAAGATATTTCTTGTTGATTTAATTATACGAATGACAGTATGCTGTGACAAATAGACTGAAAGTCCAATACATAAGCGACTCAAAGGTGATGATATATCAATGATGTTTTATTTACGGTACTCATAAAAAATCTAATAAAAAATAATTAATTTTAAATTTTTTAACCAAACCCTCTAATTGTTTCCAAGTCATTTCTTTATTGTTAACCAACATTTTCATATCTAACATCAATGTCAACATTTCACAAGATTTTATATGTATGAACTTAATGCAACGACTAACTTCCTGAACTGTATTTTGTTCATTTACAATCAGACACACATTATGGGTTTCTTTATACACAATTTCTGGGCTCTCCATTAGCCAAAATTGTCTAAATTCAGCTGACATGGAGTATGATCTCCAAACAGCTAAATTGGTAGAGGTGTATTTACTTATACCACTACGTTTGTCACGCAAATACCATCGAAGGTTAGTGCTCACAGCTACCAGTAACGAAATTAAACTTTTAATTCCCTTTGTCAAATTCCATTGAAAATTGGTTCCTCCTTGACAAGTAAATTCATTATCTGGGTTTGTATTACCAAACCAACTCATTAAAGTGAATAATTTATTTTCCATTACAGTTCTCCCAATCGAGTCCGGTTAATACTTATTTTGCTCTTGAAATACCATCTATCTATAAATTTCATATGCTTTTCTATGTATTATTTTTTATTTTATTTTTGAGCGATTCATTTGTGTTCAAATACTTCACATTTACACTGCCAACAAAATATACATTTTCCATTTGACATCTGTAGCATAGTATGAATAAATCATTATTTTTTGTTACCCATGCCATTTTAATCCCAACCTTTGAGATGAATTTCTTTAAAAAAAACATGTTCCCTCTTATTTTATTAAACGTTACATAAACTATACCTAAGGGTTTACAACTGAAGTTTTTCTTGCTTTAAAACTTTACAATAAAATCACTTTTGCAATTATGTATTACTGAATTTGAAATAATGAGTTGGATTTCACTTCGAATTTTTTTTAAAATTTCTAATTCAAAGCGAATTGCACAAAAAAGTCGATCTAAACAAAATAAACACTGTTTTGTGTTGCATTATCCATACAAAATGATTTAAATTCCAGTATAATGAAAATAAATTTTCCTTTATTAGTTTATCTCTCCTTTTTTTACTGTGGAATTTTACTTAGCGTTTAGAAATACCATAGATGTAGAATAAACGAATTTTCGTAGTGTTTTCTAAGACTCTTCTGCAAACATGCGTTGATTAATATGTCCAATAAAAGAGTGATATCTCAAGGAATTTCTGAAATCATGTTGTTTAAGCAGAATTGGAGAATAATTATTGCAAACGGTTCATTTGGAATAAATATAAAAAATATATTCTCTCATACTATAAAAGGCAATTAATTATTGAAGTTTAGTGTTTTAAATTCAAAAGTCAAAACAACCAATAGATTTTAGAAAACTGTGGTGATTAATCTTGTTATGCATGTTTCCGATTTGATATTTAAGACTTATAAATATTTAAATTTAAATTAATGTTTAAAATAAGGGAATTTAGAAATATAAATGTTTGAAGAACATGTTACAAGGACAGTATTTAATAATTTTGATAAATAAGTATTCATTATAATATGTCTGCCAGCCCGAAAATAATAGAAATTAGTTCGGCAACATGTTTACAGTTTTCGGTGGATTTATAATAATTCCACACTACTAAAACCACCACCATCTAATAATGATTTTAAATAGCAAAAATAATTATCTTTAACAAACTTTGTGCTAATTTGCGCATAATTCTCGAATTGTTTCCGAAGTTTTAAATATTACGAATATTTTAATAAGAAGTAACAATCGAATGACTTCAGAATTTAGTATAGTTTTTAAGATGTAGATATTTATTTTCTAAATACATACTACTGGAGTTTCCTGTCTTTTTGATACTTGGTATGGATCTGTGTAACAATGGAAATATCTACGTAGTTTATTACTTCACTATATTGATTCGTACCTCCAAACCAAATTAGCATGTTAAAGTGGAATAACACCATGCCAAGAAATAAATTGACTATTAAATATAATAATTAATAATTATAAATAAAAGTAAATGCTTGTGGATGGAACTGCGACATTAAATACTAACAGAGCCAATTATATGATTCAATAGAAGGACAAATTACAATTTGTCAAGTCCAAGGGTTTGTATCTCTTTAAAATAAGTACAAACTGATCCTTACCCTTTATCTTGCCTTGTCCGTTTACCAGGTATTCAATCTAAAATAAAACTTAATAAAAATAAGCTATTGCACTTTTTTTTGGTTACAATTATTTCGATTTTAATTCTCTCTGTCAATGGCTTCTCCGCTAGTACTGCTTTCCGCTCTCTTCATGGATCAGGATACTGAGTTTGATATTCAACATAATGAACATGAAAAGAAGATACAGCGACAGCTTCTTGAATAGATTTAATTTTGTTGTTTCAATTACACTGAAATTAAATTTATTTTTTAGAATGATTTGCTCAATCAGTTCCATCCTTCTCTTTATTTTATTTTTAAGAGATTTTAGTATCATTATCATTTTAATAATTTTACTTTTACTCGAAGAAGTACAAATTCCCCTTGAATCGATTTGTTAATATCAGATATTTAAATACATGTTTTACTTTCTTGACTAAACTTAGAATTTTTGGGGGATATGTGGTCTGTTTTTTACCTCCATTTCTCTGCTACAACTGGCTCTCGGATTTAGGATTGTGGAACGCTTAGTGTGCAATTTCAATAGTAAAGCCATTATCAAAACAATACTGAGACTTTAAATATTAGCAATGAAAAAAATCTTAAGAAAATTCTTATTATTACAAATTGTAGGTAGTAAATAATTGCAACGGCAAAAATTCAAACTCTATTATACTAAAAGTTAAAAATTAGAACTTTCGTAAGATAAGAAGTACAATTTCTTACTTTTAAATATTAATTAAAACAAATGCTAAAATTCGATACTAATAAATTTTGAACTTCAGACATCAACAATTACTAATTATATCCAGGACTGTTAATGTAGTTTATACAAACTTATAAATAATCATAATAAAAAATTACAAAAAATAAACTTACAACATATTAACAATTAGATCGAGAGAGAGTCAGCACAAGTACTATTAAAACAATATCTAAGACTTCAGAGAAAAACAACACCAACCGTTGTAAAACTAATTTATTTCAGTAAAAAAAAACTACTCTTCACTACATACGATATAATCCATATCATTAATGATAAGGAAGAACCTGTTTTACTTACAATAAGAACAGATATTATGAGCTTAAAAGAACTGGCAACAAAAACTTAAAAAAACAGCTTATCCTATGCATATATATACTAATTTTCTGGAAAAAAAAATAAAACTCGATCATTGCATACTAGTTTTCCCTAAATATACGAGTACTTTAGGAGGTTAAGCTACCCTGCAAATCTGGAAATCCTACGCATTTGTAAATTTATTTCATATAAAGATTTTCTTAAAGACAGGTATTGTAACTATTAACAATGAGAAACACATATTATACTGCATCTGCTTTCACTACATAATATCGGAAATATATTAAATTCTACGATAGTTGAATTAATAAATACTTCATTTAATTACTGCCTAATTTTTTGCGTTCAAAACATATTTGAGAATGCTACTTATTTTTCTTATCAAATTTCTAATTTAAAAGTATTTTATCACAATCTCCGCATTTTTTTTCATTTTTCAACAAAATAGATATTTTTGAATGAATCAAGACGACAAGAAGTTAGTTTTATTGAAGGACACATGAACAGTCATATTATTTCTTCTTAAATGCATTTCCTCCTTTGTATGATATTTGGTTCTTTTTCTTTCTTTTTTTTCTTGTAATTTAAAACAATTTCTGTATAAAATTTTAATGCAATTTGAACACATATCTATTGTTAACTTATGCATAACGAACATGCTGCTGTTTTCATTCAAATTTTTGAATTTTATTTTTTAATTTACCCTAGTCAAAACCATCGGTGATGATGTTTCAGAACAGTACATAATTCCTCATACTTACAATTTAAAAAATTTTATTGTGTTAAATTAATTCTAATAGCTTTTTTTAAATAATAGATATTAATAAAACATGCATAACATATTATAATAAATTATTTCCTACACATATGTATAAAAATAAATTAACTCATGAAGACTATATTTTAGAAAGATGCTCGTCATCATTAATCTAATATAAAATATTTAATGTAACAATACATTATAATCTACTACATATAATTCAGCTTTTAAAAATATTTATTGTGTAAGAAAGATTAATGTAAAACGGATTTTTTTTATTTAGTCCATTGTATAAATATAAGTTTTTATTGTAACATATATTTATTAAATAACACAAAAATTATGAAAATCATTTAACTGTAAAATATGCATATGAGGGTCAATCGTATTTTCTTTTTCTATTTTTTTCCGAGTGTAATGCACTAGAAAACGTGTCTTTTGTCTAGCTACATGTAAGAAAAAAAAAAAAAATATTATAAAAACAAAACTTTAATGCACATTTGATATTCTTAGTAAAACTATTCAATTTTCCGTTGTTTCAATTTTTTCATAGCTATTTAATTTACTAATATTTTAATACTTTATTCATGATAGAAAGATTCAGCTATGTGGAGCAGAACAAAATTTAATCTTGTCAGTTCAGAGCATGCTGTTTGTGTAAAAATATACATAAAAAATCGCGTGTAAAATGAACAATTTTTTGTAATTTTATTCAATTTCATTTTTTCACTCTTAATAAACAAAACATAATGCATGATAAAGGTGATTTATATTTTGAACACTTTAACACTGCCTTTGGATCTTTATTAAGAATAAATTACAGGGAAAATATATTCAAATAATGCATTTTAAAGTGAGATTTTGAGTACAATATTTGAAGAAGAAAAAAACACACAATTCAATTGAAATAATTTGATTGACATTAACACAATGTTAAATAATTAGAATCATACGTACACAAATTTGGAGTTTTCGCAAATGTAGTAATGTCATGCTACATTTACTTGCTGTTAATTAAAACAGCCAAACAGATTCGCTTTTGAAGAAATGTATTAACGAAACTTTGTTTATATCACCTAAGTAAAACCTTTTAAAAATAGGGGAGTTCTGGAGCAAGATAATTATGTTAACAGTTTTTGTTGTTTATTAATTTATTTTAGGGATAATTTTTTTTTTCAATTAAGTGTTAGAGTTATCCTTTATAGTATTAAATGCATTACCATATATATATATAAATGTTCAAATAAAAAAAAACTATGTAATATTGTTAGAACCTTAACAAATTATCATCTTACCCCAGCAGTACTAGGGCAAGATTACTTTGGGCCTTGGGGCAAGATGACTACACTGAATAAGGATGTATATATTCTTTCTTTTGAATATGTTACATGGCTTAACAAATGATAACTGTGTTTTGGCATCTTACAAAGTATCGAACTAAGCGTAATGCTTACTTAAGTAATGTTGAAGTGTTTAGTTGTGCAGAAAACAGTAGTCAAAAATAAAAGTGCCATTTTAATAATCGGAACATTCCTCATGCTATCAATCTTGTCATTTACAGCACTGGATCCATTCTTCTGTTAGAGGGTCAGATATTTCTCTTCATAAACAGAGCATTTTACCCTTTAAGACCCGAAATATTTTTATCTTTAAATATTAAATTCTTTTAGTTATTAATACCATATAATCCCAAAGAACTAGGGAAAAGTAATAATAAAAAATCCCGCTCCTCCCCTCCGGAGTGTAGACGGTACAAACACAATCGTGGGAGTTGGACGTTATCTGTGAAACAGGTCACCCATGAAATTTTATGAGTATGAGTATGCATATTTTTAGCTCTAAATTGATAGACGAAACAATCTTAATTAACTAAAAGTGTTACACAGATAAGGAAATTATTGATGTATAATTAACTCTTTCATTAATTCATTATTTATTTACTGCAAAAATATTTTATTTTGTTTTTGACAAGTATAAATAACCATTGCATTTTCGAAACATGTTTTCGAACTGATTTCGTAGTTTTTAAATCTGCACTTGTGCGAGGCCTTGAAACGTCATCAACACATCAAAAATGGCTGTACATGTCAAGCCATTTATCCTGGAATGGCCAGAATAAAAGAAATGGTATGCATAGCAGGTGGATTACAACGCTTCGATTTTTTTTGCGAGTGGCGCTAGAACACTGTTATCTTCATCATCAGTTAAATACCTTTGTTAGTAGGTGGAGATGCTGATAACGCTTCAATACCTCTAACTTAAACTTTACGCAATTCACTTTGATTTATAGAGGAATTTTATTTGATATTGCATCTTGTTTGCACAGAAACCAAGAATTTGCAACAGCTAAAACAATGTAATGAATGTAATCAAGAGACTTTTATGGGAAAGAAAAATCCAAAATTGTCTTTCCATTTCAAATAACCACATGTGTTTCTTCATCCCTCTCATATGAACTTGATTCTCGTTCCAGTATACGCCAATCACATGTTTAGTTCTCAGGATTACCATCATCCGAGAAATCACTAAGTTCTGATCTAAGTTAAATCTGATTTATTCATCAATTGAAAAATTTCCTCTGTGAAAATTCTTATTCTTTTAGACACCTGAAAAAGTTTTTGGTAAAAAGGTAACACAGTTTTCAATGAAAAATAGTAAAATGTATCAAAAATTTTATTATTTAAAAAATAAAATATATTTAAACCACTCCAAACTAACTCCCACCGAAACACCCAGATTTTTGAGTGGGACGGGGTAGATATGGATGCAGATATCTATTCAGAGGATAAAAATGCCATACTCCTTAACAAATGTATGAAAAAAAAATAATTGCAAAAATTAGAAGGAGAAAAAAAAAAAAAGAGTCTTATCCTTGGCGACCACAAAAATATTTGGTATTAGTTATATAACTATATATTTTATTTTTATGTAGGCTTTCATCAAAATCAATGCAACAGGAAATAAAGTTCGCATGGTAAGTACTTACCTCTACAGCTGCAGTGACTCAAGTAACGCCCAACCCCTGCACGATCGTGCGGGTAACGAAATCTCGAGCCCTTGAAGCCACATTCTCAGAGTATAGTTAATATTTTTTTTTCTATTTTACCGTTTTTTAAACATTAATACAAAAATTAATATTGAAGCAATTATAAATATATTGATAATTACCTTTTTTACGACAAATAAAAAGAAGACGTGTTTTTATTGTATTTGAAAACAAAGCTAGATTTGCCAGCTGAAGGTAAAACGTGGAACACAAACATCGTCTGTTGATAAAAATTAACACTTTACACACTCTGCAAAAAGGCTCAAACGTTAAATTCGCAATTATCTTACATACGATTGTTCCAGAAGTAAAACCGTATAAGAATATCTAACCCACACGATCACGCGGATTGGGTCTTAAAGTGATATAACAACATTCTTTGAAGTTGATGCAACTGGACATTTTGATCTGGATTTTAAAGATTTAGTCCTACAGGTCCTTAGTTTGAGTTTTTTAACTCACTTTTTAGTTTCACGGGTTTCTCTTCTCTGTTTTTGTAAAGTTTCCTGTTCTTCCTTCTGCATTTCTCTTTGTTCTAATATTTCTTTCATGGGCGTGCTTAGAAGAATGCTTGAACTTACTTTTTTGCTTTTTCATTTTTTTCTCAGATTGTGCTGGTTTAGGCAATAGTTTGAAATAAAAAAAAACACCAATAGACTTCTTTAGTGCATCGCAATCAGCATTTTCCATAAGTTCTGGTTCTTCTGGCGAATTTATATGCTAGTTTTCTATTACCAGGGTACGAGGAGTTGCACTATTATTCTCAGTTTCATCATCAACAACATCATGTTCAGTAGCTTTTGAAACAGCACAATCATGTTCGCTAAAAACAAAGGGATTATGAGTCTCAATCCAACATTTTTTAAACCCTTTAATGGCATTTCTAACTGTAGCTGCTTTAAAAAAAGCGCTGTTTAAACGATCACTAATATATTTGTCTATTATGTTTTATCCTGGATGAGTGACCATAAAGTTGTCAGAGGATGGCAAAAATGTATTCCCCTGGTCACCCTCTTTTGAACGACACTTTCCCTAATCCGATGCTTCCCTTAGCCCTAGCAGAGATGAAGCGCAAGCTCGAGAGGTCAAAAACATAGACAAACAAGTATTACATTATTTAATAGAATATGCATCATAGTTAGTTTAGTAAATTCCAAAACACGTGGCAAGATGACGAGCTCGTCATAGTGTCCCGTTATCTTGCCCCGGACTGCCTGTTTAAAAATATTCGTTTCCATTTCCATGAAGGATGTCAATTAATTGACATTTATTCGTAGTATTATATTACATTTATATGTAGTATTTAAACTAAGATACTCACAAAAATTAATGAGAAATGGTATATCTTGCCTGTATCTGTAGCATAGCTTATTTACACATGCATAAAAAATATATCGGGACAGTGATAAACAATCAAATTTACACAAATAACAAAAAAATGGTGATTTCAGCTTCTATATACTATTGTTTAAAGAACGGCCAATAGGAGAGCCATAAGTGTTCGGTTGATCCTGCTACCTAGCGGAAAACGGAAAAATTAAGACATTCGTTATCTTGCCCTGGTTTCCCCTACTTATTAAGTAGGTAACTACCTATTAAGTAATTTTAAAATAATGTTTATATTTCTTTAATAATTAATAAAATGTTTTGTAAAAATACTTAAGTTCTTAAGGTATCTAACTACCCTAAATTCAAGATTTTTTCTAAAACTGTCAACTTTAATATGATTTTATTTCATAGGCCATCTTATTAGCTTAATAAAAATACCAAGTTTTTTAATTTCCATTCTCTAGAACAAAGGTTACAAGTGGTTTAGTAAACGTAGATGTCAGAACTTTACCCACGATTTCGAACACTAAAATGCGTTTTACTCAAATGTGTTTTTTTCGAAAAGCTCAAACGAGAACAGCGATTGCTCAAAAAGTTTTGAAAATAATTTGCTGATATTTTGGGTGTATGTTCTGTATAAAGGTAGAAGTGTTTTGACTTTCAGATTTATAAATCACTGTTTTATTTCAAATTTTTCAGTCCTTTATGGGAGTATAATAACTGTTTTTTAAGCAATTTTACATAATCACTAAGATAAAATGCTCTAGTTTCTGTAAAAATTAAAATATCTCTTATCCTGAAGATCTTTTCGAACGTAAATAACTATTTAATCCATCAAAACTTAAAAATTGAGAATTTGTTCATAAAATGTGTGTACTGAGTGGGCCCCGTTTATATAATTTTTTCTACATTTTCACCAGTTTTTTCCCATTTTAATAACAATACATTTTTTTCTGTTTTCAATCTAAGGGTATTTTCCTTAAAATATACTAAATATATCTAAAAATCACAAAAAATGTCCCATATATCCATTTTTTGAAGAAAACGTTGTCGCAAGTGGTTGGATACCTTAAGCCAATGCCATAAATGAATTAAATAACTATCAGATTTTTTGTTAAAGCGAAATAATTTCTTATACTATTTTTGGAAATGTAACATAAAAATATATTTTGTGAAAAATAAGTTAATTTGGTTCAATATTACCTGAATTACTGAAGTTTAGACACTCAAAATCCTTTCAAGTAACGATATTTTAATGCACTTTTTCCATACTTCTGACTTTATAACTCAACTTTAAAAAACTATATGAAGATAATTACGTAAATAAAATAAGGGTGCCAAAAATGAATGAAATGCTTTCGATGTTAAATATATTAGCTTACATCGTGCAAAAATAATTTATTCAGCAACTGAATTAAAAAAAAGACTCAAATGAGAAAAATGCATTTTTACTTTTCAAATTTTAGTTACTAAAAAATTAAAGAATAAATTTAAAACACTTGCGAATTACTGCTAATATTTTACAATAAAAATATGCCTTTGAGCTTTATTTTCATGAACTAAAAATGTGTTCATTTAATAGACTGGCTTTGTTTTCTTACCTCACGTTTCGAACGAATACACCATCGGTCATCTAAAAGGAAACCGCAGTTTAGTGACCTTCATGCAGTTTCTGATCAATCTAATGTTGCGCTCGCTTCATCTGACTTTAAGGCTATTGTGTAATAAATGTCAAAGATACAGATTCAAAATCTTCTCCATCACACCTAAGTGGTGGAGAACTGAGTTCAAATACATATATCTCTATAAAACAAAATCATTTTTAAAGTGTTTTGATCTAAGGAAGGACCGCATCATCAAAACGATAATTGTCTGTCAAGTTCAAAATTAAATTGTTTCAAAGTTCTGATTTTGAAATGTGTTTTTTGGAGCTACAATTTGGATAATAAAGCTTAAAATATGCTTAACAAAGGGTTAAAATGTATGAAATGAAAAATATTTTTACTAGTTCTTGTATACTAAAAGAGAAAAAATAGAAAGCAATGCAATTAAAAGTAGCTAATTTTACAAAAAAAAAGAATTCTTTTAGAAGTTTTTAGAATGCAAAATAAATATTTTGCATTTAAAATGTTTGACTTCTTTACGATTATCTTATCCCAAATTGTATGATTACTACAATCATATTATGGCTTTAGTAGATAATACAGTTTTAAGAAAATGACTAAAAATCCCATAATTTCTTCAAGTGCATCATGAGAAAAAAAAAAGAGAATATTTTGTTTATTTTTGAAATTTTTCTTAGATTAACAATACTTAACATTTTCCTTATGCATGGAATTTTACATGTTTTTATATATTCTATGGGTATAATATTGTTTTCAAAAACTTTAATTAAAACGTTGAGATTGTAATTGAATATTTCCATTAAAAATAATCGCATCAAATGCCTTAAATATCACTTGTCGACAAAGAAAATAAAATATGACATGAGTTATTTATTTTCAAAGAAATTTATCGCTTTGTACTAATTTTACCGATTGAGGTTATGCAAATAGAAATTATTTGAACATATGCAAATCATAAATTTCTTTAATCAATATAGAATCAGATGTCATCAAAATCTCACAAAAAGCAAAATAATCAGAAAATTTAATTTCACTTTTTACAAAACATAATCAATCTGAAGCATGTATTTAACGTCTTTGTTTTGTAGGAAAGACAGGGAGAACATCTACGGAAAAGGGGGTATATTGTGCAAAATGTAGATTTTATCTCTATAATGTGAAAGTAGATAAACGTTATTTATCTAGAATGAGATACCGTTATCGCAAGGCTTCTATCAAAACGAAACTTCATTTGTAACCATCGAACCCAATCCTAAGAATATTTAGTGATGTTATTCTGTAACGATTAGATGTTATCAGTGGGATTTTCTTATTTTAAATAAATCAGTAGAGACAGTTTAAGCTGTTCTCATAACTATTATTTTTTTTAAAAAATAATGAACTTAGTGTAGTGAAAAATACTTAAATTCCCAAGAGAATAATTACAGCTCTGTATTTCTTTTTACGCATATTCTTTAGCTGATTTGACTAAGAATTAGAATGTGTTGGCTAATGGTGACTAAGTATGTGATTCGCTTTGCCAATTTTGTTTTTGTAAACTTCTGCAATTCGAATAACGTCAGAATTATTTTTTGGAGTTCAATTTACAGTTGTTTACCTTAAATCGGTAATGTCTTTAAATGTACTACATGATTTTAATTTGTTTCTTCTTAAGATAATTAAACTAGAATATGAATAAGGAATATAATGAAACAGCTGTGTTGCGCTTTTTTGAAAAAAAAAGTTAGTTTTAAGTACTTTTTAAACTTCTTAGAGGAATTTTTCTTCTGAAACATTATGCATTCTAGAAAACAATAAAGGTTTTAAGATAAGATGTGATTTACTTCAAGCATTTCACTTTTGTTTTTCTTTTATACACTTTCGGGTATTTCCTTCCTTTTCTTTTTTATCCCTTTTGAAATGCAAACCAGAGTAAACTTCACTTTTTTTGGATGGACTGAACATGATCAATAATACTCTAGTCGCCCTCAAGGCAATTTGGAGTAGTGCCAGATACATACTTACACGATTCTTGTAAGGAAAAATTTATAGCCTCTTCTGTACTATTTACCTTTTGTGCGAGCTAGAAGACTCAAACAGAGCTAAAGTTTCGGTATAAATTTACCTCCGGGGATTAAAAAATACATATACTTCCTCCATTAAAAATAAAATTTATCTACATATCAAGATACACACACATATGTATAATATGAATCGCCCACTCGTTGAGAGGTTAACCTTAATGGCTCACAAGAACCTTAAAAGATTAACGTGCACGCGAAAAAAGGATCCTTCTTCAAACCAATGTAACTTAGCAATACAACAAAATAATAATTTGAAGTTTTTACGACATAAAAAAATCATACATTTAGAAAATTTCTCAAATTTTCAGAGAATTTGAGAAAAAATTTAAAAGGTTATTCACAGTGTTTATTTTTAGTTTGTTTTTGTTTCATCGACGGACCAGCCACGCTTATTTCTTTTTACTTTTTTTATTCAACCACACAACATATATATGCTATTTACAAGCGCAGCAAATTTTAATTAATTCTTTTATTGTGAGCTTCGAGTATTAGAGTTCTATATTAATGCTCACGTCTGAGTATTAAAGAGAAATTTTCTCGCCTATATCGTTCCACAGAAAGTTATCATCTGCCGGCACAGCGCGGCAAGGAAGAATAATTGCATTTGTGCGCATGACGTTGGCGCGCATGCGCCAACATTCAGAAATAAAAATTGGACAATTTTTCAAAAATATGAAAATCAGTATTTTACACCGCGCTGGATTCTAAAGTACAAAATTGATCAAAATTTACAAAATGAATTTTATTTGGTATAAATCGGTTTACTTTTGAAGTAAACAAATTTAGAAGAAAAAAATATTTCTTATATGCTATTATAAAGAAAATTTTTTAAAAAAAATAATTAAAATGAAAATAATTTTTTTTTAAAATTATGGTATAAGTTATATGTAGAGCATTACTTTGAACACGTGTATAAAATTTCAAGTTGATATCAAAAAGTTTTTGAGAAATTTTGCCACGGAAGCTAAATTTATTTTCTTGCAAAAAATAAGTTAAATATAAGAAATAGATAGTTTTCGTTTAAATTTCACTGCTTACTTCTCAATTACTTCGAAAGTTTTTACAGTATCAACTCAATTTGGGTACCAAAATACTCAGAAATATTGAGACATATTTCTGAGAATTTTGAGGCATATTTTATATACATATAATTTCTTCAAAAAGTTGAAAAATTTGCAATTTAAGAGTCCTATGAATTCTTAACTAAAGTCATTACAGTTTTTTCCTGTATTTTCATCAGGAGTTTGTTTGATTTTTGTACAAGTTAATTGCTCAATTTCAAGAAGACTTTACAAACCGCTTAACTGCCGATTAAAAGTTACGCGATTATCTCCGTAGTGCCACCGTTTTCCACATGTGTGCGCGTAAGTGGTGTATTGGGGTCAAAAGAAAAAGTATAGAAATAAGCAAATGTTTCTTTGAAATAAATACACCCTTCGCAAATACTGTCAAAGTCATTTTATTCCATTCGAAAGCTATCGGAACAGTTTTATTCATAACAGTGCAAAGGGCAGAGTTGTATACCGAAAGGACGGATATATCCGCCAGCTACATATAACTAACTTGTTGAGTAAGACGGATATATCCGCCAGCTACATATAACTAACTTGTTGAGTAAGACGGATATATACACCGGTGGCACTTAGAGATTTAACTCTCAGAAAACACAAGAAGTCAATCAAATTAGTCAATGGATTATCAAGTAAGCTTTTTTCGAGTAATAGTGTAGCTTTTAAGTATGAAGTTATTTACGTTATCTATCATTTAAAATAGTTTTATGGAGAATTTTGTAATAGAAACCATCCTAGTAAATTATTTAAACTATTTGTATGCTTTTTTCGCAGAAAAAAAAACAAGTTGTATTTCAAAAGTTGATACATCACATTATATGAAATATTTTCGATTTTTAAATCATGTATTTATTTTCCTTGTATTATATCCTTTAAAACGCGATGACTACTACAATTTGAAAGCTTACTAACCTGATACGTTTAGATTTATTTTAAAAATATTTTTTTTAGTATATTAAGATATATACATTTTGATTATGTTATATATGAGTTAATATCAGGTCAATGTAAAAAGATATTGCTTTTTTCATTAATATCGCTTTCTAAGGCTTTAGAACAGTGTTGTTGAATTAAGTTGGCTTTATTCTGATTCAATTATTATTACAGATTACGATTCATTTTCTAAGAAATGAAATGCACCATCAATTCAATGTTCAGTAACGGAACATTTCTAAAACTTTAGAATTTTCAAAATAATTTTTACTTTAATTTAGTCAATTACTAAATTAAATAAAATGTAAGCTATTGCAACAATACATTTGCATATATTCAATATATATATATATATATATATATATATATATATATATATATATATATATATATATATATATATATATATGTATATATATGTATAATTACATATGTATATATATGTATAATTATATGCATGTATATATATATATATATATATATATATATATATATATATATATATGCTGAATGCTATACAAGCAAATAATTTTCTATATAAGAACATTCGCTTATTATCCTTGAAGAAGAATTTGATAATATTTAGTGTAGTGAATTTCTTGTTAAGCTCTCGTTCCTTTCAACGTATATATGTATTCATTGAGTGTGCTTTGATTATTTGTTAAAAATAAAATGAAGATGTATATATATTAAATTTCGACATATCTGGTGACTTTCAATATTTATATATGCACATCTTCTTTTCTAGAGTAACATTTCACAGATTTTCAGAGTGCACAGAGGAGAATTTACTCCTTTGGCACGAAATAGGTTTTCACCGATAAACACTTGGCTATTGAAAAATTGCGTTATTTCTTAAAGTTTTAATTTTTTCAAGACTTCATTTTTAAGTTAATGCCTTCAAAATCCATATATCGATTGCAAACAACAGTATTTTTTTTAAATAACAAAAATAACGCTTAAATATGTCTCGTAAAAAGAGAAATAAAACGAAAAAACATATATATATATATATATATATATATATATATATATATATATATATATATATATATATTTATTTAAACCCATAATTTATAAGTAATTTTTTTCAATATTTCTACAGATTTCGTGTAATATCATTGCACACACGGAAAAAAGAGGTTATTTTGAGATTATTTTTATAAATAAAACTGAGTATTTTTTGAAGAATTGTAAAAAAAAGAAAAGTCTTTGACATTTTATTTTTCAAATCACTGATTCTGAAAGAGAAAATCATGAACTCTTTAGTGTAGAATATTTATTCATTAACGCAAAACCAAATGCAAACAGAATGATTTGGAATTCATTTCCATAACACCGCTTCGATTTTGACTGATTTTCGAAGAAATCGTAAAAAATAGAAAATATCAATATGTTGTAAAATGCATTATATCGTATCTTGGCAAAAGTAAATGATCTTTCAGATTCTGTAATTATTTTTGCTTGAGTCTCAGAAAAAAAATAAGATCGTGTTTTAAAAATGTCGAAGAATTCAAGCTTAGCCACTCGGCGGTAAAAAATGCCAACAGGGATAAAAAAATTATGCGTTTGAAGGTTTTTAACTAATTGTAATATCAGAATTTAAATGGACAAAACGGATTAATTGGAATATAACCGATGTTTTGGTACCTTCGGCGAGTTTCTGCGTCGTGCGGTTCGTGAGAAGATACAAACACATACTCAAATAGTTACGTTAGTTTACCCATGGATTTTAAGGGGACTTTGCACCTTTCAAAAGTCGAAAATCGGTGAAAATATCGATCTTTCAATTTTTATCTTAAAATTTAATTTGATACATCTGGCATAACTGTGCGAAGTTTCGAAACCATATGATTATTTTAAATGTAGTAAAATGTATTTTAAATATTTTGACAGCTCTTTCAGCTGTTTAAATACCACGTCTACCTCAACGTTTACATTTTTTTTACTTGAGAATAACTCTAATATTTTACATAAGAAACTACACAAAAGAAGAGGAGTACGTTAAGCGTTGACTGTGACTGCCAGCAAAGTTGTTTATTTACATTAGCTTCGCCAATTTCGCTTGATGTGTGCTTTTTTAATTTCTTAACTTTTTTATTTCATAGAAACCTAAAACAGCATTTTTAATGCTACTTAAATCATAATTCATTTTATTAGTTATCATTATCACTAATATGCCCCTTAGTAAACGCTCCGTACATGCTTTGCAAATGAATGTAAATCTATGTCGTAAAGAGAATTCTGAACGTGAAGTGATCAAAAACTCAAATGCTCGCCTTGAAAAATTGAACACTGTGGTAAAAAAGGATACGTCTGCTGTTGGAAATTACATATTGGTGGACTTTAATCAATTTAAGGTGGTCACTTCACGCTGCATTTTCCCTATCTCCGTAATGTTAAAAAGGACCAAGTTTAAGGAACATTTTTTTTTAAAAATTGGCTGGTTGTACAGTCATGAATTTTTTTTGTGTATTCATTGTATTGTTTTTATTATTTTAATGGGAGCATTTTTCAAAATTTTGATTAGTTTTCTTTTTAAAAAATTCTTATGTGGAGTAACACGTCAAAATTTTTAAAACGATGAAAATTCTTGTAATTTTTAATCCATAAATATTTTTTGAATAAATTTTTTGACAATTTCTCTCATTAAAATATTTATTTGTATAGTGTTAACATATGTGCAAAGTGTCAAGGCTGTAAAATAAGTAGTTTTTTCAAAAATGTTCCTTTGTGGTGAAATTTACTTTTTTGAGAAATAGTGATTTAAAGTAAAAACTTACTATTAACTAAAGCATACCAGAACTATAACTTGAATTGTTAGTGCCATATGCAAGATAATCTTCTTGCCTACATTTTAATTGTTTATTTTTAATTCTAGCTTCTTCGGTTCATTGTAAAACTGACTATTCTGCTTTCCTAATACACGGATGATCTACTTTTTGCAATGCTCGACATTTGTAAAATTCAGGGGTTGAATGTTTAATACATCTAACACTTTTCATTTGGTAATGAAGACTTAATTATATAAGTGTATAACTTCATGTACTATAGTTCTTGAAGCGCCCAATGGCACAAATACAGTTTTTGGAATTATACACCAAAAACTATTTCCGCTTTCACTAATATTTTGAGTTTTATCAAGCAAGCATCCAGATAAATGTTTAAGATTAGTGACCTCTAAATACTTTGTTTATGCAATTCCTAATTGCAATAGGTAAGTCGTGTTTATGTTTGTGTATGTGTAACCTTTCAGTATGGACATATTATATCTACACCTCAAGTCACATCCCATGGGCATTAACCATGATTGAAACCAGTGAACATTTCATAAAATTATAGCCCATATAGCTTGCCTTATAGCTGACAAATTTTCCCGAGTTGTTTTGAATAGCCAAAACATAGTAACTTTGCAATTTGTTTATTTCAGCATCTGTCAAGCCATTACGGCATCCTAGAGGTTTTTTGTCTTTAAGCTTTTTGTCTTTTAACCTTCTGGGTGGTTAGCTTCATCCTGAAAAGTTATTCTGAAAGCATTTACTCTTATTTTGCCATTCGCTTTAAAAATGCAACGTACTTTTTTCCTTTCCCCCTTTAAAACGTGGTAGGTCGAACGGAGACAATTTTATGGCTCAGTTCGGTACCTTTGTAAAGTAAGAACCAAGAGATCAATCGTTTACAGCTAGCTGTCAAGTTGCCTTGGGCAATCTTGTTTGAAAATTGTAGTGCAGCTGGGTCGTTTCCCCTACATGTTTAGTCACAGTAAAATTAAAACAAAATGAAGGGTGGAAAAAAGAAAATAAATAGTGTGTTAGAAGTTGAAAAATAATTATATTTTCTTCAAACAAAATTTATTTTTGTCATTTTTAAAAATTAAATAATATATATATATATATATATATATATATATATATATATATATATATATATATATATTGGTATTGCGATTTGAACCACAAAAATAATTCCTGTATTCATTTTTGAATATGAGAGTAAGAAAACACGCTCAATTTCCTGTTTTTTTAAAAAAAAGTAATGAGGTAAAAAGAGCTAAGGCCTTATCTTTTTTTTTAAACAATAAGAAAACAAATGGTGCATACGGTGATATACACACGATGATTATATTTATGAAATAAAACCGATCTTTCTCTATTCAATTATATTTTTAATTTAAAATAACATAAAAATATTTCATTACTTTTAATTTATTTTAATTAAAATCATATAAATGATATTTTTATGTAAACTGAATATTTTTCGGAAAAAATCTAAATTTTCATTCCTAGTGTTCTCCTTTTCGAACTTCTTGTATTAAATAAAAATTTATTTTCTACATCGGCATTTGTGATGGACATAACACACATTCAGTCAAAAAATTTTAATTTAAATGGGGGATGTACTTCTTCAAATGCGCATGACAGTACTTCTAACCATATTCTACTCAAGTTTATTTCTTATCTTTCTGTTTCTTTTATTACAAGGAAAAATGCCACACATCGATAACTACAATTTCACACAATTCAGTCATTACAAATTCTATTGTGAGAACAGTTCTGCCTAATTAATTTTGTCTTTCAAAACAGTAAACTTAAAACATTTTTGTTCAGTGAAGTTAACCGACAGTTCCACAATGTATCCATACCAAATTTTAAAAACAATTTTAACATTTTGAAGTGTAACCTGTATTAAATTTTTTAAGTATACAAAAATATTTCTTGCTGTATGGAAGACATAGTATGAGATGTGGTGTGTGGTTTTGAAAGAATGTTTTCGTACGTGTAGACTATTTTTTAAAATTTAAAAATCACTAAAGCTGATCACATAACTGCAAATGAGCCTTATTTAAATGTGTGCTTGTATCAAAATAAAACAATTTACATTATTAAACAGCCTATGGGTTTATATTCAATATCAAACTATTCACAAAATGGTTTAAAACATCTATTCAAATTTTAAAGAAACTGAAATATAAATATATCTTACTGCAGTCAAAAATATTCATAATATGTAAATATCCTATTCCTCCACTTATATCAGTACATTTTAAAAACTGTAGCTGAATGCAATTTTTTTATATTAATAAACGAGGCATAAAAGCTCACCCAGTCGTAAAAATGTCTTTATCATTTTTCAATATACTATTATAAAACGTATATGGATTGTAAGATCAGTTGTAAAATCCTCAAAGCTTTATAAGGGGCAAAAAACACGTAATTTTGGATTGATCAAATCTTTAATATAATACACAAATATACATGTTATTCAGCAAATACATTTGAAAAATCAAACTTCCTTCTGAAATAAACGTAATTGAAAGAAAAATGTTTAATTGCAAATGAGTGGAAATACATGTTTATCTAAGGGGTATCCCCAAAGTGAGGCAATCCTCAAACTTAAAACTCAAACTCAGGGGCACAACAATCCATGAGGGCCAGGAACTACTGTGCCCATCCCAATATACGTGACCATTAGGCGCTGAGGTGCATGAACAGATGTCCCGACTTGGTGGTCTGTCTGAAGAGAGACCTTCAGTGTTTAAGACCCGAAGCAAGCTTGGTACTCATTTATCGACCCAATGTAGCAGGGATGAAAGACAGAGTCGACCTTGCCCAGCCAGTTAATAGAACCCAAGACCTGTGGTGTGGAAGCACGATACACTACCACTCGACCCTATTCGGTGAAAAATAAAACTTGATGTTAGAATCTTATATAATTTCCTAATGAATAAGGGAGTCCAAACTTTTTTTTCATGTAAACTGTTTAGACGGAAATGTTTAATTATGAACATTTCACAAATTGGATAACTTTAAATTAACTGTTATAGTTTACATAAATTTTTAAGAGTGCAAAAAGTGTATTTTGACTTCACGAATTAATTTTAAAAGGAATACGGTTACGAAAAAGTATTGCAAATCTATCTAAAGTATGTTTGGTTACCTTAGATATTGTCAAACACAACAAAGAATTCGGAGCCAATTCCACAATTCGTTGTTATAAAAATGTATGGAAAATTACAAGACTTAGTTTTTGCGCATTTCCTGAGATATTTAAAAGCTAGAGGGGCATCCATCAAAACCGTGGTTCCCTCTCTGTTTTTCCAGATCGCCCCTGACTAAGCCGGCTCTGCCATAGTAAGTAAAAATGCCGGATTTTGTTTGTCAAGATCATTTTATAGCAGACTGCATTTTTCATGTATTTTGGATGGTCGTTTTATATTTTCTACATTAATATCTTAATGTCTGAATTTAAAATTACATAAAATTCTTGACATTCGCATCAATGACCATTATAATTTTTATCAGTATATGAATGCGTCATCAAACGATTACATGACTATTTTTAACATATATTACGTTAACCATTTAATTAATATTATGTATAACATAACGCACACAAATTTTCTGAACTTTAAAATAAATATTTCGAAAACTACTTCAGATATACTCAAAATTTTTCATTCCTACGCTTTAGCTTCTCAGTTTTGCTTCTATGTAAAACTTTATTGTATATTCGTCGATTTTTTAGTATATTTTTTACTCTTAGCATGCAGTTTTCAACTGGATTGTATGAAATCTTCGAAATATATTAAAAAATACCAAAGAAGCTATATAATAAAATTTGAAATTTATTTTATACTCAAAGAGTTGCTAGAACTTATGGTAAATAATTTTTAACTGCGCGATACATTTTTTTTTCGAAATTTCAAATGAAATTGCTAACATAAATTTTCTAGCTTTATACTGTCGAGATATAAAAAAAAATATCCAGAGTTTAATTACTTATTCAGTTAGCCTTTAAAAAAGGATAAATGTTGAGGTATTTTGTATAAATAGATATTTTTGAAGAATAATTCGAATGTTTTTGAATAGCTCGAAATTAAAATTGATTTTTATATTTATTTATATGCATAAATGTCTACTGTAAATGTTTCCGTATATCTTTGATTACCATTTATTCAAACATTCAAGTTATAAAAAAATGTGTGAAAATTTTCATTCATGTTGTCTTTGATGTAAACTGAAGTTCAAGACTTAAAATTCAAATATAATTCGGTATATTTTAACAATATATATCTAGGCACGGTACGCAAACTTCCCTGAACACTTGGGCTTTGAAATCTAAAAAAAACTAATATATCTTAATTAGTTATTTTTAGTTATTATTTTTATCAAAGTGTAAGAAAATGTTTCAAATTATTTGATGAAGTTTGAATTTATTCATTTTTAGTGGTTGGAAAGTTGAAAAGATTTAAAATTTTAAAGTGTTTGGTGTTTTAATATTATTTTTTGGCATCTTATAATGAAATGAAATAATCATGTTTTAAAAACTGAAAGCATTGATTAAGATAAGAAAAATGAAGCGAAAAATATACTTTAAAAAAGATAATTTGTCTAACTATATAAAATAGCATATTTCCCTGACACGCCCCAACTTGTTACAGTTTCAAATTAATATGAAACCAAAAGGGAATTGTAACATATTTTACTTATGCGTTAGGACTTTTCAAAACTTTTAAAATACAAGCTAACAAACAACCACTTCCCGGGTTCTAAATAATTTTCCCCCGATTTCTTACGATTGCTCCAGGGTCAAAACACGGGGTTCCCTGCGAGCCATAAAACTTCCTATCAGTGTCCTGCTGTGTTGCTTCCACCGTCCCTAATTATCTTTCAAGATGTTAAACCTTTAAAAGGGGGAAAGGATTCAGAAAAGTACGGCTAATCCGCTTTTGAAAGTGTTATTTGAAGGAAAAAAACCCTTGCAGTGCATTTTTGAAGTATCTTTACAATGACGGAAATTTCCGTGCTAAACGCTTGGAAGGTTAATTTTGATTTTATGGCCCTAAGTCATGTCCCCATCATTTTCTCAACATGATCAACACATTCTAATTGTTCAATATTGACATATCTTTAAATTTTAAAACTGCTTTGTATGCTTTAGAGTTCCCATATAGTCCAAATATTGTGTATATCGTAAATTGTATAATGTCTGCGAATGATGAGAGATACAAAAAAGTGCACCTCTTCGATTTCCATTCCCCTACTATTTTCAATGTAACTTGCCGAACACTCATTGCTATATTTACAACGCTGTTAAAATTACATGAAAATTTCTGCGATAATATTTTAGCATCAACAATATTCCCAGTGCCCATACTAACTGCCGTAACAACACCATTTAGAAATATATAGCTTCTTTTTAGCCAGATACCATTGATCGCCACTGGTACATTTGGTTATCCATTATCAATTATTGTTTCGGCAGCAGCTAAAGCCATAGACACTTTGGTTACGTTCTCTGTCCCATTATTTAATGTATGCATGGAATCGTAAAACCACTATGATGTAAGTGACAAATGCATAACTCCGCAAAATATTTTTGCAACTGCTTCTTTTTAAATAGACCTCATAGCATATGAAATTCTATTGTGTCCACTTCATATAATTTTGTATCTTTTTTTGATTAACTACTGTTTTAGTAAACCTGGTAATAAGAAATGTTTGAATAAGACCACAAAAGTTACAGCATATTAACAATTTTGTAGCCAAACCCTAGATTTGGTGACCAAAATTTATGTGAATACCTTGGTTTTTACATGAATTTTATGTAATTAAAATGTTGCTTCAAAGCACAAAAGAACAGTAAAATGTCAGGAATTTCACAGAGAAACATTCAAATGAATCTAAAAAAAAAACATACTCTTTATTAAATTTACCTAACTTAGATTTTAAAGCTGATTTATTTATGTTGAAATTGTCTGACTTATCAACATTTAAATCCATAAAAGTTTGGATTTTTGTACATTCCTTTCCAAACACTTTCGTTTTTTAAACATTTTATTACTTAACAGAGTTTAAAAAACATTTTGTAAACGTTTTATAAATGTTTTTGACGGAAAACACTATTGCGCACTATAGCAGAAGTCCGTTTCAAATGACGAGGTAAAAAATAGGCTGTAAGTAAACAAACATCTGCAACTATTCACTTCATTTCTTTCCTGGATAAGTTGCTGATCAAAATAAATTTTAATCAATTTAAACCATTTGATAAGACTGAAAAGTAGCATGTGTCTTTTGTTTTGATTTGAGCGGGCGTGGCAATCAGCGGTTTTGGGGTTTGACAGATGTAAACAACTTTTTTTAAAAAAATATTAAAAATACTTCTTATTAAGCTAGAGCAAAACTTTAAACTGCATTAGAAAGAAAAAGAATGGTATTTTATGTTTCAATCAAAATTGAAAAATCGATTTTTTCATGGATTTTTGTGAAGTGACCCCCTTATAATCTATCTCAAAGTGCAAAGTATCAATATTGTGAAACACAAACTTTGAAACTGGATCTTGGAAACAAGTTAGGATTTTCATGTAATTTGAAACTATTATGTAGCAATTGTGATGAAAACAAAACTTTTGTGAATACTTCTCTAAAGTCTGGTCCTATACCAGCCATGATATGAACTTGAGAATAACTCAAGTTTTTTCACACATTGGGAAAGGTTATTCAGCCATAGAAAATTTTGTATTGTGATGAATATAGATCCTTTTTCATCAACTACATATGGGAAGTGTGCAAAACGGCTGGATAACGCATATACACTGGCATCTAAAAACATATTTGCAGAAATCCACCGAAAGATTAAAAATGCGTACAAGAATGGAACTGAAATCACCGACCTAATCATTAGTTTTGAAGGAATGTGGTTAACTCGTGGTCACACCTCACTCATTGGTGTAGGATGTATTATAGATATGCTCACACCGGATATGTCATTGATTTTGAAATCATGAGTAAGGTATGTCGTCATTTCCCCGTGGCAAAAAACAAGCTAGGCGAGTCAAGTGCTGAATTAAGCATATGGTATGAAGGACATAAAAGTGAATGTGATATGAACCACTTGGGATCCTCTACATCCATGGAAATGGAAGCAGCTTTTACCTTACGGAAAAGATACACTTCACTTGGATTTCGTTACATCACAGTTTTATCCGATGGTGATTGTAAAACGTTCATCTTACCGTTCAGAAAAAAGTATATGGAACTGACATTATGATGAAAAAGGGAGAATGTATAAATCATGCCAGTAAGCGGTTAGGAACAGCTTTGATATCTACTGTGAAAGACTGTCGTGCTCAAGGTATTTCTTTAGATGGTAAATATCATGGTGGTTTGAAAGAAGAAACGATTTCAAAATTAATTACATACTACCAAAAGACTATCTTGAGAAATAAAGGGGATGTGAATGCTATGAAAACAGCAATATATGCTACATTGTTGCATAGCACATCTACAGATGCTAAACCACAACATTCGAAGTGTGATGCAGGAGAAAACTCATGGTGTTTCTACCAATGTGCGATTGCTAATGTATGACGAATTTGTACGGAACCTTTCCACTAATCTTCTTAGGCATCTTTTTGGGGAATATAAATTCGCATTTATTTCCAATCAACTCCAAAAAGAGGAACGGGGTATTCAAATTAGATAAGGTATTTAAGTCGAGCGTTGTGAGAGAGCAAGGTAGATGATGGTAGGTTTTGAGCCAGCAACTTTAAACGTATTTTATGGAGATTAGATTCGTGAAAACGTTGTGCTGCTAGACGTACCAGAAAGCTGATATAAGCCAGCGGTAAATATATTTTACTTACGCTTAAAATAAGTGTCAGCTTAAGCGACTTAGCTAAAGTTAATGAAAGTTAAGAATTCGAGAACGTGTATTTCTTGGATTTCCTACTTCGGTAGACCTTACTTGATCTTGAGCTTAATTATTAATTAATTGCATTATTAGTGATTTAATTTAATATAAATGCAAATCCTTTTAATTGACGTAACATAATATTATTATATGTTATCAGAGATTTTTTTGAGAAATTATAATAATAAATATATATTATTATTATTCTAAATGGCTCTTAGTGGTTCTTTGCCTCAAATTAACCTTGGTGTTCAAGGTGAGACCCAGGGGGGTCTCCACAAATGGTGAAAAACATGGCAATCACGGAAAACCAGTAAATGAAAAATGTCTGCCAAAAAATCTCCCAATTTATGAAACACTTGCATCTAATGAATTGTTAGAAAGATGCATTCGATGTGGAACACAAAATGCAAACGAAAGTTTGCATAGCATGCTTTGGGCAAAGTGCGCAAAAGAAATTTTGGTGAACTAAAGACGTGTTAAGCGGGGAGAACAGAAGCTGTCTGCGAATACAATAAGGATACAGTGCGTACCATAGTAGAAACATAGAAAACATTAGGTGTAGCTACTGGAGGTTGTACCAAACAACTTTCTACTATCTTGGATTGTCAAAAACAACAATTTAGAAAACGTCGTCAAAATGCCAGTAATAAACTGGATCTTAAGCTTATTAAAAAACAATACATAGAAAAGAGTTATTAGCTGAGAGAAGAGAATCAATGACTTATGGTGCAGGGGTCAATTTTAAAAAAAAAACTATTTTTTTTAAGAATAGTACATTTTAGATTAAACTTGTTTTACTGTATTTTATATTAGATGCTGATTTACGTAGCAAATTAATTTATAAAAGCTTTTAAACTTTATATTGTACATTTCATGTACTTTCACTTCATTTATTTTATGCATTTATTTTATTTTTGAATATATTTTATACATGTTTCTTGCAAAAATAAGTCAGATAATGATATTTCCCATTTTTCGTAATGTTTGGCTCACAGACATGCATTTTATAAAATGCTTATACTTTTGTTTAATGTTTTAAAATTGAATTGTATTTTGATTTATTTTAAAGGTATATATCTATACAAGATACTGAAAAAATTATTAGAAATCTTATTGTTTTGATGCTTATTTACTGATTGGTATTCTTAAAACTGCGTTTTCTCAGTTTGAGTTTTTTCGTGAAATCATGGTCTTTAAAAGTACAAAACTTCTACAGATGTTTATCAAACAACTTGAATTTCTGTATGTATGTTTATTACAATGTGCTTAGTAAAATAAAGGATCCATTTTTCAATATTTTGAATACAAAACAATTTATAAAAGAACATGTAGCAGGAATCATGTTTTGTTAGCCTTTTTTCCATTCATTTATAAATTTTAATTTTTTTTTTCCAAAACTAATTTGTTTATTGCAAAATCGATCCCTAAAGTTATTACTCATAGACTTATGAGCCTAATAAAAAATTTCGGTGACAAAATAATGATAATTGGAAAAGAAGAAAAAAAAATTGAAAATCCTTAAATTTTTTTAAAAAAATTAACTTTTAAAATTTTTGTTAAATTTATCCATTTTTTTCCATGGTAAAATTTCAAATTTTAATAGTACTTTTTAATAATCTACACAAAAAATATTTCAGAATTCTTAAATAAAAAAAAATTGGAAAAGATGCCGAGTCTTTTTAATAGTGTAGATAGATTTCCTTAAAAAAATTATATCTTCAGAGATTCGAGTCTTCTTTAAATATATTTTCATTACCAAAACAATGCGCTTCTATAAGTTTTTTTTTCTAATTGAATTTTTATTTTTACTCTATTTGATGTATTGTTCGTTTCTCAGTTAAAATAAGTTTGTTTTGTTCTTTAGAAATACCGCAATCATGTAATCTTAAATGAAAAAAGCATAACCTCCTTAATAATTTTGTTGAGACATACTTCCCCAATAATACCTTTTTTGATATTAAAAATACCTTAAAAATGAAAGAGAAGGTTTATTAAAATAAAAGTAAACATATGTATACGTTACAAAATAAATATAACCTCTCTTGATTAATGTATTCAATGTTCAACTTTTTAAAACTGCTGTCATTATTTTTTTATCGGAAAATATCTATCTTCTTGAGTATGAAGGCAGAAATGGTAATGTTTAAGGGAAGAAGGTTTTAACGTAAATTATAATTCTGCGTACTTCTAGGTTACAATTTATAGTAGTATTAAACAACAGTTTAATATTCCCTCCCAGACAATTTTGCGTACCTCCATTAAATCCATACTTTTTAAAAGCTAAAAATAAGAAAGTAAAAAAGAAAAAAAAGAAGAAATTTATATTCTAAGAGACTAGAAATTTTAAAAGGCATATCGTGTTTTTGGTTACTTACAGGCATCTTATAATGCTACTGCCCCTTGATATTTTTCTTATGAGTATATCGTAGAATGCTGAAAACTGAAGTGAAAAATAAGAGAGAAAAGTATTTGCTTGATTTTAATTGTCAATTCCTTAAAAAATAATATTTTTTGCAAAACGTTTATTCCGAGCAATTGTTTTATTTTCATGCAACTGATACTAACAAATACTACATCCCTAATAAATTACATTACAATACATATTCATTTTTTATTATGGAATGTTACAAGTACTCCAAGTAATGCACTGGTTCTTAAACTGTGGGCCGCGGAATCTCAAGGGTTTCCTGCGTCTTTCTAAGGCATCCGCGAACGTCTCTTATATATTTAATGTTAATACTTCATCTTTTGTAGACTCAGGAACATGCACCAAGAAATAGAAATATGTGTCATACAAGATTAGATCACTAAATAATCTCAATAAAAAAACTCTAATAAAACATGCATCTCGATCAAAAGTAATAATTCAGTTAGTACTAAATGAGCATTTTCTAATACGTTTAATAAGATATTGATTGTTTTCTGAAAGGGAAAACATTTTAAATTTATTCGTAGTATAATCAGTAGTGGTATAATTCGTAGTAGGTCAACGTTTGGAAAACTTTCCATGAACTATTATAGCACCAAAGCCCATCCACCTTGTAAGTAGTCCCATTGGGTGATGATACACTTCTGTCAGCGTTCGTATAACTTCTGGAAGCACAGCTAGAAGTCATATGTCACAACCTTCCGTAATACCGCCTGTGTTGCTCCTTTCACCTCATCTCATATGACACAAAACGGCGCCCCTAGATTTTTTTTTCATTGATGGAAACCGGGAATTAAGTCTGGTGAATAGTGGTCACTCCGCCAGAACTGAGGCGGCTTATGACGAACAGATTCCCTCAAACGACGTTTTCGATAAGTGTGTATCTTCAGCAATATGTGCAAGTGTTTGACGACGATCTTTTCGAACACATGCAGAGACCAAAATGCAACATTTTCCTTATTCCGTTAAGTCGTCGTCGAGCGCGTTCATTGTATTCGATGAATTATCGACCCTCTTTAAAACGCCAATGACATTCTTAAACCTTGGATGTCACTATGGTAGATCCATCATGCACTTTACTTAGTATTTCCAAAATCTTCATCAGTGTTTTAACTAAGCGTTAACAGAACTTAATATTCAACGCTGTTCACTGCTGTTTACATCGCAGAACAAATCTAACTAGCTTCGGAAGATAAAAGTTGCATCTTCGGTTCGGTCACATGGCATAAACTAAACGAACCTGGCAAGGTAGGGGAAGACTGGGAGAATGAATTACAAGTGGTTTAAATTTAGGTTTTTACTTTCTTCGTCAGCAACGGCAGCAGTACCCGATTATTTGGATCGTGCTAGGTATGTAACAGAGACAGTCTTGGATTATTAAGGAACCATTAAATCATTCAACCATGTGTTTTGAGTTGGAAAGAGGTGCTCAAAATTTCTCTCTAGGAGGTCCGCGATGTGAAGCAGATACAAACAAGGGGACCGTAGACATCAAAAGCTCGAGAATCGCTGCTATAATATGTGTATGAGAGGCGTGGGATTTTAACAAATATTCATAAACATATATTTTAAACATTACAGAAAAAATATAACCAAGTTTAAAGTTAATGAATACGTAGATAATTATAGACAGGGACACGACCAGTTGCGAGATTAAATATGGGGGTTAAGATCAGTTCAGGTGGATAGTCAAGATAACCCTACCTTTATTGTCTTTATATTGCTGAGCTGTCCCACAATGGATAGATTTCCTGAATCAATCATTAATAATGACTCACGCCAAGTTCTTACAATGCATTCAAAAATACATAGATTACTCTTCAAATTAAACAGTAATTAGCCAGGATAAGTGATGTTTAAGGCAATTTCAAGTTGATAAGCAAGTTTGCATTACATATATTTTATTAATTTTTATAATATTTTTAAAACATAAGGATGAATTATATTGTTAAATAAAATTGCGAATATTTTTATTATCTTAGAAGAATATTTTTATATGCATTTTTATAATACTAATATTAATCCAAATAATAGTACATTTTTTTAAAAAAAATATTTCTACTAAACTGAAAGCGTCTCCTTTTGTTTGCTCAAAAATATGAAGTTTGAAATGTAAGATATATTTTAATAAACTCACACTGTTAATGTAATATAAGAATATTTTTGAAAACAACGGCATATTTTAGAATACATGTTCAAAAGCAAATAAGAAAATGCATAATCTCTAAGAAATAATTATTAAAATAATATATTTCCATTTCAGAAAGATATGCCTAAAGAATGTATGTAATATATTCAATATTTTTAGCAATTTCCCTAGTTACGATGCAAACAATCAGAATAAATAAAAATAACTTGGGGTTCACAGTAATTTAATTAGAGATCATTCTAACGAAATGGATGAAGATAAAAATAAAATAAATTATGTTTATTTATTTATTTCTATTTATTAATGATTCAAAGGAAAGAATTATTCAACATTTTATATTCTACTTTTAAAAAAAATATTTATATGTATATATATATATATATATATATATATATATATATATATATATATTATGCATATGTATAATTATAGATAATAAACTTTAGTTTTCTAATAAAAGTATATAATGTTTTACTCGTTGCAATTCCCCCTCCACAAACTTAAGATATTTTCTTCGTGCTAGTTTCCATTTGTATAAAGATATATGGTGTTTCAGGCATTTATAAAATAATCATTGTATGCTTTGAATATGTTCGGCTAAAATACGTTAATTAGAAGCAAACGCTAATTTACAGAAAAAAATAAGAAAGCATAACGTGTAAGTGCATCAAATATAACAAATTAATAAATCAATGTAGATGATTTTGTATTTTGTTCTTTTTCAGTGTATTTTAATACTTAATTTTAGCGACGTCAATAATTAACGATAAAGCGAGGAAAGCATGCAGTTTGTTCCTTAGCTCAACTCATAATGTAAGAATTATATCTAGACACAGCATTTGAGGAATAGTTCTTATGATATCTGTAATGAAACATTATACATTATTGTAATGAATTAAACATTCATATCCTTAAGTTTAAGGTAACATTTTTATCTTCAATTGATTTATCTTTCTCATTTTACCAATTTGTATTCTTAATAAAGTCCAACTTTAAGGTATGTTGATGTAAAAAATTTAGTCAAAATTCAAATTGTTTTATTACTTTAGAGATTGGTTTTTCTTTTAGATCACAATTTTTGAAATTATATCAAGTCTATGGATGTGTGGTACACCACGTTAAGTTTACACTCGGTCATGTAAGAAGGGTAACACTTTATCCGGTCCCTAAGTCTAATAAATTCCGCTTTAATATAAGGACTGACAACTTAACATGATTAACATGTCCTAACGTACCTTACATGACAACATCAGGACTCAAGCCTATGACTCGAGAAAACGATTTAGTGATTTTAAGCTTTTGGCTAGCACTACCAAAGGCTGTAGTTGCTAAATATGATTAGAATATTAATTATATTTGTTGAAGTATTTGAAGTTTCAGTGGATATATTTCATAATGTTTTCGCCGCTATATATATGTATATATATATAAAATCCATTCCTGTGTTCAGAGAAATACATATTTCTTATGACTTCAAAGAATAATAGTTTAACAATTTAAAGCTATTGCTATTTTTTGTCCAATAGAATTTAACTTTTATCCCCATATGACTTCCGCCACAAAAGAAAGCTTACACTTTGCACTTTTATCGACTTTGATGCACGGTCATCAATCATTTTCAGATGACTAGTTCAAACGAGAAGACACAGCATCTACACACATTGGAGCAAAAACATGACAGGAAAAATGGTGGTGGAAGAGTATTCGAAAAAATTACCGCCTTTTAAAGAAACGAACTTCAATTCGGCTTAAATGTGTCCAAAAGGAATCTGCACATACCAATCGAAGCTCCGCAAAAAGAAAAAGAAAAATTCTTCTCGTAAAAGTTTTGAATGAGAGAGAGAATTACGATCCACATTCAATAGTAGTATTTATTTATTTTTTATTTACATTTTAAAACTGGCTTTCTCTTTTTCCAGATTATTTGGTAAAATATTTGAACAAATGTTAACCTTAATTCGCAACGGATTATTTTAATAAATACATTTCATTTTTATTTTAACTTAAGGATTTTTATTTTATTTAAAAAAAATATTTTAAATATACACAAGACATCTCATCTATATGTAACAATCACACGCACACACACAGAAGGATACACACACACACAGACAAGCACGCATACACAAAGACACATACGCACACACGCAGACACATACGCACACACGCAGACACATACTACACCCACATGTTTATATATCTTTATTTATAAAAATCTTCTGTGCGTGTGTATATGACTAAACTTCTCCTAAACGGATGGACCAATTTTGATGAAATGTTTTGTGTAGGTTCAAGTGGGTTCGAAAATGGTCCAGATTCACATTTCGGTCCGATATCGCAATTAGTTAAAATATATTAATTAAAAACATTAAAAATATTCAGCTCAATATTCACCTGCATTGTTGTAACAACGTTATTGATATAAAAATGATGTAAGTTGGCGTCGAAAATCGATTCTCAGCCAAACTGGCTAAACCGTGTCTTTACTATTCAAAAAATGCAGAGGAATCATAATTTTTAGCGTTTTTAATTAAGGTATCCGACTACGTTCGGAACCGTGATTTTAAAAAAGTGCATAATTGGATAATTTTCATGACATTTAGTATCAATTAGATTAGAAAACATGCATAAAATTGTTTTAAGGACATTTTGACAAAAAAAATTATTTAAATATAATATTTTGGCAAAAAATTAACTTAGAATAATCTTTTTTTACAAATGTTGTCACGACCACATTTAAATTTATATGTACTTGTTTTGAATATCAATACGAGATACAAAATTGTAGTTAAGAATAACATATAATTTTTGTATAAAAAAAAGCCGAAAAAGTTGGAAATTTTTATTTTTGATCTAATATGAACACTCCGATAATAAGAAAAAATGCATAAATTTAACTCAATAAATATCTTAAGCACTATTGAAAAAAATTAAGACCTTTTAATTATCACATATATTTCTTTGTTTATCTTTTTTCCACTCAATATGGAAATAAATGCTTCATGTGATTCAGACTGAAACATTTATATAAAAAGACTTTCATGTACAACTAATATATACAGAGCCAGTTTAAGCTCATTTTGGTCCCTAGATGCTGAGTATTTACAAGATTCCTTATCACTGGGAATTAGGAGTATGGGCTCTTGGATCCTGTAACAAATGAAACAAAAATTTAATGTTTAAATTTTAGTCTAAATATATATATATATATATAAATGTTAAAAAAACAGTTTTTTCTTATAAAAATATTTAAAATTAAAACACCATTATTAAATATAACATAAAGAATTAAAAACAAAATAACATTCTAAGATATGACGTATTTCATGACAAATATTTTAACAATTTTTTTGTAACTTAATATTGGTAAACTGACGTATGATTGTATGAATATTAAGTTCATCCAAGGCGTTATATTCTATATGTATAAAAGTGACAATTCATCAAAGTTTTCTTTACACAAATTAGACCTTAAGTATGTTTTTATTCTTTTTTAGGAAATAAAAAATCGTTTGCCTGGCGTGTTGGATACTGGTACCATAAATAGAATTAGAATGTTCGGAAAAGTTGAGTTCACCGTCTGGACAACCTTCAATCTTTCATAAATTGTGTTCTTATTTAAATTTTTGAGCAATTTGTTAAAATGACTGGTTTCGTTTATTGAATATTTTTTGATTTCGTCTATACCAATCCTTTATTTCTCACAAAAAATTTCAATTGATATTTTGTTAAAAAATAGCCATTTAAACTCTGATATTACTTCTTCGTAACATTTAATTATGTTTTTCAGGTCTTGAGAAATATTGTCGAATATAACATTAAATGCTGCATTCTGAACTTTTCTTTAAATTGGTTTCTCTCTCATTTTTAGTTTTTTCATTAACAAAAAAAATAATTTTCACCTTTTTGCATCTTTAATTTCCTCCTGTTTGATCATAGTATCCTCGTCTTGGAAAAATTATTTCCTTTAAGAGTGTTCTCTTTTTTTCTACAACAAAGTCATCATCAATTCTGCTTTAAATTATACGTTCAGAGATCGACAGTATCTAAAGTTTTGCTGGTTGAATTCACTCGTTCCAAATTCCTTGTCCAAATGGATGCTAATAGAGCTGTTTCGGAGGCGTCAATTTTATTGTACACAACATCTACTTCGTTTCTACCTGCATATTTCTCTTCTTATTACTGCTTATTTGAATTTTTTTTTCTACAGCCTTGTTATTTTTTTTTTTTTTTTTTTTTTTGCAAAATGTTAACTGCTTCAAAACGGACAGACTATCTAGTTTCAACCAATCGGCTTAAAGAATATATACAGTTTTGCAGTAATTGCCCTTATTGATAGGAAGCTGGAAAGAACGTGTAAGTACTTTGGTCAGCTGTAAAATAGTCAGTTGCAGCCAATTTTTCCTCTCATGCAAAGTTAATTACAAGATTCAATGAATGAATTAAACATGGCACATAAATAGCATTAGGTGACCATTTTCGTATCCTTATATGTACTCTTTTACCGACATATCTGTCGCATAAACATGTGTTTGTCCTTGACAATTTTCAGTACTTAATACTAACCCATTCATTTTCCTTACAACAATTTCTGTTAAATATTCTGCAGTGTATCTCCAACTGAATGAATCCCAATAATTTCTCTATTATTGCATTGCCCTGCACATACCTAAGAATAAACGTAAGCTGGTCTTGATGACTTATGTTTGTGGAGGGAAAAGAAGCCTACAATGATGGAAAACTTTATGGCTGCTTTAATTTCTTGCATAAAATATTCTAAAAGTCTTATTTTCTTCAATGTCAGGAATTCATTGGATATTTGGTGAAATAGATAGGTTTCTGACCATTTCCTTTTACTGCCATGTCGCTGCAAATGTTCGTATAATGATTCATCAAATTGAGCTAATTACACGTTCATATGTTCTTTCAAACCAACATCTAGTACTCCAATAACAGATTATCTTGTTCTTAACGCAACCATATAATTCAAATTAGGCTTGTTTTCTCCTTGAGATTTAAACAAAATTGTCAAATGTTTCAAATTGGTACATCCTGAATCAGTCAAATTGTGTTTTCTTCTGAAAACTATTTGCATGGATTAACAATAAACAGCCTTACTAAGCTCATCGTGTATCAGCCAGTCTCTATTTTATTTGTATCCACTAGCTTTTATTCTGCAAAAGTTTCTCTCATTTAAACTTCTATAATATTTATCTCCGTCATGATATAGATATTCATTATTTTTCGGGTATCTCTTTTTAATTTCTGAATCATCACGTTTGTAATAAAATCTTTAATTTTAATATCATGCCATTTTAATAACACAGGTGTTTCTTTAAATCTTTTGAGCACATCAGGTTTACTTCTCTTTTTTCTGATTCATCTGGTTGCCTTTAGTTTCCTTTTTATTTTATAAGGATACAGATTCAGGAATAATTTCAGTTACGTCTAAAGAATAATAAAATTCAGCTTCTTGGTATTTATCATCTGTACTTTTGTTGTATTTACACACAAAATTGAATTTTTTTTGTAATTTTTTCTGAATCTCTTCCTTTCCTTTGTTCACATTGAGATGTTTGTAACTAATTTTAATCCTAGAAATAATCATCATTATTCGGTACGTTGGGGGTATGCGTGATACTAATTATAAATTGCCTTATTTCCTGCTCTCTGCTATCCCTAAACCAGTAAAATAAAAATATATAGCTTTAAAGTCCTACGGTCCATACTACTTTTATTATACATAAAGCGCGCGCGTTTGCGTCACGTTACATGTTTAGTAAGGTTTTGTCTCTCTCTGTAGGCTAATTCATCTGCTTGTATCTTAATGTACCGCATTATAGTTATCATACCCCTCTAAGCGCCCGAAGCGGTGCCGGAATTATATTTCGAAGAACAATACAGACGTCGACATGCAAGAAAGTGGCGTGGTTATTTTCACAAAATCATTTAATATTTTTCTAAAGAAACTTTATCTTCAACTATCGAAATCTATAACCAGAAAATCTGGATATTTCCAGCTTATCCGGGACATGGGTTTCCGACTCAAGTGCCAATTGATAAACCTGCCCTGATAATATGATACATTAAATACATGGTGATTCAAAAACCAGTATGCACCTTCCAGATGCTATAAATTAATAACAGTTAAGGACAGCCTCCACGTCAGTGAAGCATAGGGTATATGCACTCTTACAGTTTGTGTTTAGACCCTAACTGAAGTGAAGTAAGTAATAAAAGGTGTGTCACGTGATAAGTCAGTCAAAATGAGTCATCTACAGGGAAGAAGGTTTATTCTGTTATTTAATGAAATTCGCACATGCTGTGCAACACCGCAATTTCGATCCAGATTCGAACAAACTCCATCTAGAAAGTGTATCTGACAACAGTATGATAAACTTTTAGCTACGGGTTGTCGGTACAAGCGTAAAAGTTCTGGATGAAGCTGAAACAGTGTATCCCAGCCGCTATGAATGATGTAGTATCGTCATTTTGTTGAATTCGATATCAGTCTGATTTACCGGCTTTATCGTTTTTTATTATTTACCTTCAAACTACACCACTATGTTCACAATTATACATGACCTAGTGAACAATAGACATTTTCCTCCATTTGCATGCACGAGACCACCGACTTCCTCTTCTCTCCTTCCCGCTCAAAGGCCATAAACAGTCCACAGCAGCACCCTATTTCTAGTATATCGTGCACTATACGCCAGCCTTTACAATGAGCTTGATACCTTAACACGCGTTTGGGTGGAAATGGAGAAACAGCTGGGTGTATGCTGTGTGTTTAAGGGTTCTCACACAGAACATTTATAACTGTCTCTAACAAAACTTAAGATAGGGTGGAACGATTTTTTTTGCAGGTGACATATAATAATTTTAATAGTTCTTGATTTATAGTGTATGGAAACTGAATATTTCTTTATGAATCACCCTGTATGTAAATATAAGTAGTATACGGTGGCGCTATGACGAGCAAATCCACCTTGTGGCAAAGGCCGTACTATCGGGTTGCCTTAAGAGCAACACTGGTGCTTCGGAAGAGCCAGTGGAATTCTCCTTGATGCGCTAGCGTAGAATTTCACAGACACGTTTTATGGAACTGAACGTTGAGCAATTGTGGGAGAATCATTCGGACTTTGTCTGTTTCGCGCAGGAGTCGTGTTTTCGTGTGTGCTGGTATTTACATTTTTATTTTCAGTGAATAGCTTCTTAACGAATTTTTACTTTTAATTAAATCTACTTTATACAGTTTCTCCAATGGGAGTACCTTCCCCGTTTGTGTTGTTTTACACATATGCATATAAATTTAAAACAACAACAAAAAAAATCCTAAAAGGAATTATAGTCTTATGGGGCACAGTTACTTTTACGTTATTTCTTAGATTTTTCATGTATACAATTTACAATATTAAAATATCATGCTTTTCCCAGTGATATTTTCTTAGAATGTTTAAGTGTACTGCCATTATATTATTGACATTTAACCAGAATTATTTCTAACGTTTAAAAACCGAATTCTCGTTAAATGCACAAATTTTTTTTTTAAAAAATAAACCATTTCTTGTGTAATTACATTCTACTAAATAATAGTTAATATTTATACTATAATGATGGTGGTTTTTATATTATCGTCAGAAAAATAATATTTTTTAAAGGAAAATACACACATATTAGTCCACGTATTAATTAAATTACTTAATAAAAGATATTGATCCACGTCTTTCCATACATCGTATCGACACAGGCATGGTTGTTTTCCATTTACAAAGATTTGCTGGACTATTAATAGTCGGATTTTATTTCAGGTATACGTATTAAGTATCAGCTTCCTCTTTTTATTTCCGAGAATGAATCCATTCTGTTACATTCAATTCCAGTTGAACGCTTTTTATCGCTCAGATTACCTCTCTAGGTTCGAATTGCCAGGATTACCAGTGCTCCATTTTCTACAAATCACTTCCCATTTTCTCGTTTGGCTAGCAGAAATTTACAAATTTATGTCCATTTCTTATTGCTGAATATTGTCAAGAAGAAAGTTTCTGATAGTTTTTTTGTTCCATAAAAGGAATTTAGATATTTTAAGTGGGTTTTATTGCTTTGTGTGAGATGAAATAAAGCTTGGGAAATACAAAATTTTCTTTCGTCAAACATTTTTCTTCATAAATACAATTTCAATACAAATAAATTTGTACATTTTGATAATTGTAATTCAGAATGATAAAAATTTCTTGAAAATAAAAATGAATATTTAAACAATTCCAATAAATAGAAATTTGTTATACTGCATGCCATTCCTTTTAGTATTTTTTTTTGTTTTTTATATACACATTTTAAAGTAATTTACAATTTAGATGAAAACAAAATTAAATTAAGATAATTTTAGTGAATATACTGTTTCTAGGATTCCAAATGTTAATGACTCTGCATAAATAAAATACTTAATGAAAATTTTTATTTGTTATTAATCCCTATTTTTAGATTTATTTCTATGTGAGTCAAATTCAGATAAAGCGAATCTGTATTTTGATAAATTATTAATTTTTTATTATTTTCTTTAAATGGGATCTATTTGACTTAAAGTGATATTTTCAATTTTATGTAAAATATATTTTACAAAAGCCACTGCAGAGAATATAGTCATTAGCCTGCATAAATCAAAAATGTGTTGTACGATTAACTAGTTATTATAACTGTTTATAGTTCAGAAGAATTGTATTATCGCAAAGATACCAGCTTAGTGCAAACGAAAATCTTTCAAGCAGACCAATTAGTTAAAACTGAATAACATGATTAGACTCAGAATATCTGTTAAGGAGAGTGACTCAGAGTACCAATTACCTTAACAAACAATCACATATGGATTAGTTTACTTCAAGATTTCCCCATTTATGAAGAGGGTTGGAACAGATTGTTTTGCTTATGTTCATCATTTCTCGATACGCTTGGACGAACTTGGTTTTATCTTGTTTATCTTTTCGCCACAAAAACTACTACAACTGACATTTTAAAGATAGTGTGTACAAATTATGTGGAATATGGAAAATACATTAGAGGTACAAATGGCCAAACACTCCTGATAAAAAAGTTTGAATTAATTAGAGATATATTTTCACGAATTATGAAGACTTGTCTTATTTTTTTAGTGATATTACAGAAGAGAACAACTGCAACAATGAAGACTTAACAACTCATTTCTCTGGATTATTCATAAACAGAATTTTTGTTTTAAAATAATACATTCAGAAAATTAAAAATGAAATATGCTTCTCTCCTTGTTTAAATACCCAAATTAGAGATGCTTCGAATTCCTTGATTAAAATTTCAATACATAATAGCAGTTTAAAATAATAAAATACATTAATACGGAAAAGTTAAAAAAATAACGTTGCTGAAGTAATAAAGAGTGGTTTTTTTTCAGGTATAGAAGTTTAAGTTGGCATTACTTTCCAAGATGGCGACCGATTTAACAGTTGTCAAGTTATTTATTCTCAGTTTGGTTTGGCAATTCATCAAAACGATCATTAAGCAAGGCGTAGATACGACGAATGGGCCCAAAACGAGATTGCCGTTGTTTCCGATTTTAATAAACGAATTTTGTTTAGCGATGAAGCACACTTCTGGTTGAATGGCTACGTCAACAAACAAAACTGCCGCATTTGGAGTGAAGCTAATCCACAAGTGTATGTCGAAACACCGTTACATCCAGAAAAAACTGACTGTTTGGTACGCTTTATGGGCTGGTGGAATCATTGGTCCGTACTTCTTCAAAAACGATGAAGTCAACAACGTTACAGTCAATGGTGATCTCGCACGCGCGGTATAGAGCCATGATTAATAACTTTTTCATTCCTGAATTGAACAATCATGATGTCCAGGAGCTGTGGTTTTAACAAGACGGCGCAACATGTCACACAGCTCGTGCCACAATCGATTTATTGAAAGACACGTTTGGTGACCGCATAATTTCACGTTTTGGACCTGTGAATTGGCCTCCACTAGCTTGTGATTTAACACCGTTACACTATTTTCTGTCGGGCTATGTAAAGTCATTGGTCTATGCGGATACGCCACAAACGCTTGACCATTTGGAAGACAACATTCGCCTTGTTATTGCCGATATACGGTCACAAATGTTTGAAAAAGTCATCGAAAATTGGACGTCCAGATTGGACTACATCCGAGCCAGCCGTGGCAGTCATATGCCAGAAATCATATTTAAAATGTAATGCCACAAGATAATCTTTCGAATAAAAAAAATTCATGTCAATCGAATAATACATCGTTGTTTTATTGCAATTTAAAGTTCTATACCTCTAAAAAACACCTAATCTTCGAACAAGTCTGTTCACCTTCTATTGAAAATTGACTGTGCCCACGTCAACTTCTCATTGTTCTCGTCAACAAACAAGTCACAAGATAATTCTAATAGTGAAATCCAAAAACTGTAAAAATGCTCAAGAGGTACAAAATGATGGGACACAATAAGAAAATTTAAAAGTAATAATCAATCTAACAAATTGGTAAAATTTGAAGATATGATTTTGTTATTGATGTGTCAGAAGTATCGGAGCTACTTGTTTAAATTATAAGTGTTTTTTTATATTATTTGTCTTCTTTACGTCTGCTTAAGGAATGCATGCTAAATCTCATTTCGATTCAATTGGAAACGAGACTCATCAGAACAGGCAACGTGTTTCCAGTCATCCGCAGTCCAATGTTGGTGTTGACTAGCTGAGGCGAGGCATAAAGCTTTGGATCGTGCAGTCAACAAGGATATACGAATGGACCGCCTTCGGTTCCGAAAGTTTATATCGATGGTATTTCATTGAATGTGTGTGGTTCGCACGGTGACATTTGTTGATGGCCCGGTATTAAAATGTGCAGCAATTTGTGGAAGGGTTATGCGTCTCTCATGCTTAATGATTCTCGTCAGTCATTGTTGGTTCCGTTCTTGCATGATATTTTTCTGGCCGCAGTGATGTCGTAGATTTGATGTTTTACCGGACTCTCAATACTCACGGTACACTCTTTATGGGAAATCCAAATTTCATCGCAACCTCGTAATTGAAATGTTCCATCTTCCGTGTGATATCTATAATACCACGTTCAAGCTCTCTTAAATCTTGAAAACCAGTCATTGTAGCAACAATACCCTATCTAGTCTACCCTACCAGAAGTACCCTACTATACACTCGTTATAATATATAGGCTTTACCGGCCGCCGCACCGTACTCTGATTGGTTCCATACCTCTTTATCTACATATGCATATCTGCACCAGTTTTCTGGCTCTTCAGTGTATGTTAGATCTTCTGAGCGTTGAGATTCTTACCATCCTAGTACCTCTATTCCCTAAAAGTGAGCTTTGTTTGCTTGAGTTAGTCAGGAGCATTAAGCAGCTATTGGTTCTCAAGGCGTCCTAATCATATAACTCATTAAAAACTACAGTTACCCAACATCAAAAACGGTTTCTTCTATAATGAGCCATATTTACAAGCAGAATATAATAACACTTAGTCGTATTTCCGACAAGCCACACTTCTTCAGCAATGATAGTTGCCCTGAGTGCAGATTTCGGCGATATAACAAATAAAAGCTGTTGTTGAAAGCAACAATGCGGTATCATTATTTGCAGTTGGTATGGTAGGTGCCCTTTGCTCTTATAGTCAGTGACATACATTATGATGCACATTTATCATCGGTATAGGAAAGCTTAGGCTCATTGGGTAAGTCAACTCCTTCGTAAAGAACAAAAATGATCATGAAAATAAAATGTGCGTGGACCTTTTCATGTCATATAAGGAGGGAAGACCATTCGTGGATCTTATTGTGACTATTGAAGAAATATTCCCTATGTAGGTGGATGATTTGGTCTACCGTTTCCGACCACCAATGAAAGGGATGAAACGGACATAAAGGCATTCTTGAATGAAGGAAAGGACATCAATTTCTGAGGTGGATGAACGTGCGTAATTGAAAAGACATAAATATATAGCGCATTTAGGGGATTTATGAGATGTGAACTTTTGGAAATATGTTTGAAATAATTTTTTGTTTTATAACATTAAAATTTATATATTTTTTAAAATTCTTTGCAGGTAAACATCAGACTTTTTTGTAGTTTTTGTAAATTAATAAAAAAAACTATACCTAAATAATGAAAATTTCGATCTAATTACGAACTTGTTTTTGTGGAATAATTTCACTGTAAATCTCTAACTTTATCGTAATTTTCTGCAATTATTGCAGGGAATGGAAATTAATGTTCAAATTTGAATAGTTTGTAGTTAATAGAATGTGTAGTAATTATAAAAAGAAACTAAAAGAAGAAAATTTAAGTATGTTTGTAAATATTAGCCAAAACAGCAGTCCGTTTAATAATATATTATTTTTCTTAGATCTCAAAAGAGATAAATTCAATATTAAAATTATGACAATTACGTAATTAAATATTAAGAATCAAAGCACTGTTTTAGATTTAAAGGTTTGTTTGCTGTCTTAATACCTTTGAAATTCATTTTTAGCTTGTTAGCTGTTTACTAAAACCCTTTAAAATTTTAGCAATATCTATTTTAATCCAGTGCAAATAATTATGACTTGATTACAAATCGTATTAAAATGTGATTCAGTATTAATTTTTTAAACAATGAAAGAATAGCTCATTTATTATACTAATTTGTTTTTAATTGAATTTTTAATTAATCTTCAGTTATTAGGAGATTTAGCTAAAATAATTTTGTGGAAAAACACTTAAAAATGCATAACGTTTACTATTTTATTACTTGTCTTAGATTGTAAGTGAATAGCGAAATATATTTAGTACTAGTATTGGAAAATAGGCTTTTGGCGGTAATGAAAGTTGGCATTATGTTCGCTTCAAATATTTTCGATTTTCAGCATAGGAAAGCATGAGATTTAAGATCTGATTTCAAAATAATTTGATTACTAGAACATACCTAAAAGCTTTCTTATTGTGCATACACAATGATCAAAGATTTGAAAAAAATAGTGCTTTTTTAAGAAGTAAGTCTAGTTCTTTTTTTAGGGTACCATTTCGCTATTAAAATAAGTTCTAAAATCTCTGAAATATTTATACATCTGATATATCAGAAAATGCACCTAAGAAAATTTAGTATCATTCTTAACTCACGCATAAACATACATACACATAGTCAGACTGATACAAGGATGTTTTATACTATCAGTTCTTATATAATTCAGTTTCATATATGGCAGTTTTTATTATTAATTGTTAGTTAAATTTTTGCAATATTCTTTAACATATGGATGTTGGATGCTATTCTCTAATCACGTAATTGTAGATTAATTCTATTCCTCGCAGAAAGCAGGTATTGAAGGGCCACTACTCCGATTGTATTCATTTACACATAGAAGATACTAAATATAAGTTTAATAAAACATTAGCAGTTTCACACGATTTGTTTACTGTGCTAATTCCACATTGGCTCTAACAGAGGTACATTTTAAACCAGTTCAATAAGACAAAGGACCTACCATGCTTTATTTCCCCTTAAAATCAGGGGTGACATTGGTTGATGATTTTCTCATTACAACCTTCATGTTTATATCAGCCAACTTGTATCTATATTTTTTTATTGTGTATCTTTACGCAAGAGACAAATTTTAATCACTAGTATTTCATCATTCAGGAATTTTTTTTTCAGTTAACAAATATTTGTAAAGTACAGAGCATTAAACATTTTCTTTTCACTGGAATCTGATTTCAAGTCAATACGTTCAAGCTCTAGCTTCCCAGATATTGTTTCAACATTAACAGTACTGGGATAAAAGAGTAAAATCCTAAGAATAACTCTGAACAATAAAAAATAAACCCAATTGAAAAAAATTACGCAGGATTTACATGTGAAATAATTTTTGATACTACTTTTCTTTATAATTTTATTGCTACAATGAGCTACTCGACTCCTACTTCCTTTATATATGTATTTGTATAAAAGTAATATGTATTTCATAAGAATAAAAATAAATTAATATTTCCAAACGGTAATAATTTTGCAATTTGTATGTAATCATTCAGTTTACAGTGTAATAAGAAACACGGATCTGCGAACTGCCCTGTCAAATAAAGGACAATATATTTATAAGATATTAGTATTTTTGATGAATCAAACTATAAAAATAAAATAATTTAAAAATACACTCACATTTTTAGCTTCATTAAAATAACTACAAAGAAATAGAAAAAGGCGTAAAATAAATATGGATTTTATATTAATATAGATATAAATAACAAAAAAGACTGACATCGCCAAGATTTCTGCATCTGGTACTATGTCTAAAAGAATAAGTATATTTCTATTATATATATATATATATATATATATATATATATATATATATATATATATATAAACGATAAATTTCTATATTTTTGAATATTCAATTTTGATAAAGACCTGCAACAATTTCAGGTTATTTAAACGTATAAATAACTTTGTTTCGAATTTTCAATGGACACTTAAATAAATAATTTTAATATGTCGCTAAAGTAAATTAAATTTAATATGTCGCTAAAGTAAATTAAATTTAATATGTCACTAAAGTAAATTAAATTTAATATGTCACTAAAGTAAAAATAAATGTACTTTGTTTTACATTAAAAATGCATTCATTAAAAAAACAGAAATAAATCTTTTAATTACATCTAAAGATATTTTTTATTATAAATAGACTAACGTAGTTGAAAAAAGAAAATTAAAAATAACTCAACTTTCCATTTCTGCATTTATTTTCCTATTCAAAGTAAGTTAAATTTAAAATAATGTAAAAGTAAATTATGTTATTCTATTGTTTCATATAAAATCATGACATACTGTTTATCATTCTAAATTATAATGTAATTTAAGATATATTACAGATTCATCTATAGAAAAGGTCATTGTTAATCTAATAGCAAATTACAAATATTTAAGGAAACCTAAGAAATAATTTTTGTGCAGAAATTTGAATTTAAACATTTATATAAATATAATAAAATCCAAAAAGTGTATATCGACAAAAAGAAATACTTACATCAGGTTGAAGTCATCAATTTCCATCACAGGGAAAATCAATTTTGATAAAATTACGGCAAATTTATATAAAAAAGAAAAGATGTATGATTTCACCTTCTAGAAAAAAGTTGTTCTATGCATCACTAGATCTATGTTCATTAATAAAACCGAACTAATGATACAAAGCTTGAAGGAGCAATTAGTAAGGACCATTTTATCGAAAATTTATCATAACATCATGATTTCTTCTTTGACATTTTCATTGTCTCTCAATAACATCATATAAAATCATGGTGATTATCCTGAATGCTTCAAAGATATCGATATGCGAGTATAATAACTTATTCATTCCCCTTTTTCATAATAAATCCTCTTTTGCGTTTCAAACTGGTATAGTTTAAATTAGGCTTGTAAATCCTTATTTAACTATTGAAACTTATAAATGTCAGGTTCCATCCTAAGTTGTTCAAGATAAACATATAAATCTAATAGTTTCATAAATTTTGTTGAAACTGTTATTTGAACACTTTTAAGTAAATATAACACTTCTTTAAAGTAAATATAACTTGAAATGGGTAGTATATATATATATATATATATATATATATATATATATATATATATATATATATTTGTTTCACAGGAAACAATTTTAACAACTTCATTTTGTTTAGAGATTTGTTAATAAGGATCATTAATTAGCTTACACCAGTGTTTCTCAAACTGAGGAGCGTGCCCCCCTGGGAGGGCGTGATCATATCGAAAATAAAAGATTTAAAGAATAATTAATTTACTGGCATGAATTAAAACAAAATACTTTCAGACATAGTAATAAATACATTTTTACTCAGATATAACTGATAGGTGTGTGTGTGCGCACGTGATATTAAGTTATCAAAAATAAAAACTTCTTCAATACCTAATTAGCTATCTTTGATCATATAACCAAATAAAAAAACTTTTATTTGATTTGTTGTAATCCCATGAGATATTTTTTTACTACACTTTCAGATAAAAAACAAATTCCAGACCCAGAACCGAAAAAATTTAGGAACATAAAAAATTCATCACTGTGATTATTTTCGAAATACTGCACATTACAGCTGTAATATGTTTTTGCTGATAATCTGTTTGACCTTCTAAGTTATTGGTACAGTTAGTTATGACCCATCTCTTACGTGTATGTTTCTCATTTAGGGAAGTTGCAAGTAATTTATTTCTCTGTTGCGCTTCTTTCTATGCAAAAGAGTTTTATGATATTTGGAAAACCACGGAGAGCACTTTGAAGGATTATTTGACCAAGACTTATTTTTAAGAGAATTCTTAAACATATAACGCATAATGAAAAGCGTTTTAAACAATCTTTTAGCAGTAACATACATATTATCATAATGAATACACTTTTTACTCGGAATTGGTCACACGGGACACACAGATCACGAAATTGTTAATTCTTGCAAAACTGTTTAATTCTTACCAAAGAAAATTGAAAAGTCCTAGAAAGTAGGTAAGTTTAATTTCTCTTAATTAAATTATTCACTAGAATCATGATATGTATCCTGTACCATAAAATAATTATAAAAAAAAGGGTTAGGGTGACTCAATAACCCCGCTTGACCGTATCGAGTGCGCGCCTGCTCCCAGGTTAAAACATGTTGAAGTTTTTTCGCTTATATATTAAAAATAATACAATTATTTTTCATCGGAATTTTATATTATTAACCTCAGTTATAATCATTATATAACGTCAATTATAAATTCTATTTCTGTGAGGCTTAAATTACCACTCACTTAAAACTAATTAGAATTTCAGCAATCATTTTACATTTTTTGTAAACATTGTCGCGCACTTGGCTTTACTCTCATTACAATTCAGCTATTATATCAATAATGTTTTATTTTCTTATAAATGAACTCGTGCAAAGAGCATGCACTTCAGCCGGTATATTTTTAATGTGTCAGTGCTGCACAGAGTATTTTATAACTAATTAATTAATAATAAATTAAGAACAAGTTTAATAAGTATTAGCGACTTCCATGGGCTTGTCTTACAGAGCAAATTTTTCAAAGGAATGCTTATGATTAGAAATTGACCCTCTGAGTTTTTTTTTCTATATTTAGCTGATATATCTTTATTTTGTCTTCTAAGCAGCACCGTGTTTTGCAATATGTTCAATTTAAAACTTAGAGAAAGGAAAAATAATATAAAAACTAGCCTATTACTTAATTTTTTTTGCTTAACAGTAACTTATACAAAATTTAATACTTATGTTATTAATTTGTATGGTTTAAAATTAAGTTCGCACATTGTAGCCTTAGCGTCAAAAAAAGTGCACTATTATTGCATTCAGAACATTATTAATGTTTAAGGGGGACACGATAAAAAATGTGATTGAAACGGGGGGCGCCAGTATTGAAAAATTGAGAAGCACTGGCAGTGTTTCTCAAAATGTTGGGCACGCCACCTAGGATGGTTCGAAAAACCAACGTGGGGGGGAAGGGCCCGAGCATATCGAAAATAAAAGGTTAAATTTTTTCTCTCGAATTAAGCATAGCAAAATACTTTCTGACATAATAATAAAATACAGAATTACACTGATCTGTTTTATATACACTCAGGAACATTGAAAATAGTGACGCAAGAAGGAAGCTAAGTAAAATCGCGAAACTACAAATAAGTACAGCGTAATTTGATATGCAAATGATCCAAGTTTTGTGCCAAAGCGCATGCTCATACACGCCGAGTTGGCGCTACAGGGAGTGCTATATAAACTTGCGCAAATTCGAAGGTTCATAAACGTAACGATTGCCCAACGATAATAGGAAGACTTTGGAAAAGGAAACATGTCAGGTAAACGTGTAAGAAGACATTTCTCACAGTTAAGCGAGTTTGAGAGAGGCATGATCTTTGGGATGAAATTTGCAGGCTGGTCGACGCGCCGAATTGCTGGCAAGGTGGATCGTTTGGAGTGTGCCTTTAGAAATTGTTGGAAGGAGTGGACACGAGAAGGTACCCACGTGCGGAAAACTGAATCTGGAGCGACCGGGAAGACCACGAGGAGAGAGGATCGAAGCACAGTGCGGCAAGCACGTGTAAACCCCACATTGACTCGTTCAACGATACGAGCAGATGTATTCGTAGCAATTGTTCCACATACAATTTCCAGACACCTTGCAGAAGCAAATCTTAAATCCAAGCGCCCTTTCCGTGCACTCCCTTTAACACCGGAACATCGGCAACTGCGTTTACAGTGGTGCCAAGCCAGATCAATGTGGAATGTCACAGATTGGCAAAAGGTTGTGTTTAGTGATGAATCCCGATTTGTTTTGGGGACAGATGATAACCGTGTACGGGTGTGGAGGCGCCTAGGTGAGCGGTACAATTCCTCCACACTGTTCTACGTCACACTGCCCGCACAGCTGGTGCAATGGTCTGGGAGGACATAGCCTATGATATCCGATCCACTTTAATTGTGATGCGTGGAACCTAACGGTCCAACGTTACGTTGATGATTTTCTTCGACCCCATGTAGGACCTTTCCTACATGGTCTCCCAGAAGCAATTTTCCTGCAAGATAATGCTCGTCCGCATACAGCAAGAGTTGCTCTAGACTTCATTCCTCCTTTTCAGACTCTTCCTTGGCTTGCCCGCTCCTCCGATTTGTCCCCTGTAGAGCACGTGTGGGATCAGCTAAAATGGCAGACCCCATTGTGTCACTCTGTACATTATTTAGAGTTGGCTGTTCAAGATTTGTGGTCCCATGTACCTCAGGACATCATAAGGTGTCTAATCTACTCAATGCTGGACCATGTGATGGCATCTTTTGCAGCTGGAGGTTGCCCAACGCGCTATTGAAGTTGCCCAGTATTTGTGTCGTTGCGCATCCTGTATTCGTTTAATTGTCTTGTTTTTGAGATCAAGTGGATCTCTCATCTGTGTCATTATGTATATTAAATTTACTCTCAATACGATGCTTTCTTCTTGAGTCGCTATTTTTAACGTTCCTGAGTGTATATCATCTGGCAAAAATTTCGTCATCAAAAATAAAAGGTTCTTCTTCAAACGCTCATTAGCTATTTTTGATCCTATAACCAAATGAAAAAAAAATTTTTTTTTGATTTACTATAATCCTACGATGAGAGATTTTTTATTGCGTTTCTTTTAACCTAAAATATTACTTTAGCTGATCTTCGAACTTTCTGGGATGGTTATCTCCGTTCCTTTTTTTTAGGAAATTTGTAAATAGATATTTCTGTTTCACCTTTTCCGAGTGAAAGAGTTTTATGATATATGGGTAAGCATATTGAGCACTTTGAAGAATTATTTGGCCAAGATTTATATTTATAATTATTCTGAAACATATAATGCATAATGAAAAACGTTGAACGCAATTATTTTTTTGAACTATTATCCATATTTTTATATTATATATATTGAATTGAATATTAGCGGAAAATGTCTGTGATTTGTGTCCTTTATTAAAGTCACGCTCATTTAAACAATTTAGTTCAGTTTTATTGGATTTATTTGCAAATTATCATAGACAAATTGAAAAGTCCTTGAAATATGTAAGCGTATTTTCTCTTAATTGAATTTTTCACTGAAATTGTGATTTTTATTGTGTATAGTTAAAATAATTATATAAAAAAAGGATTGGATGAGTCACTCCGTGCTAACATTAACGACAGTATCAAGTGCACAATTGATCCCGGGCTAAAACATTTCGTAGTTTTCTCGCTTAAAATATTAAATATAACACAATTATTCTTTATTGGAATTATACATTATTTTTCATTATTTAAAATTAATTCTGAATGCTAATTCTGTGTGGCTTAAAATTACATTTCGTTCAAAACTATTTGTAATATAAACATTCATTTCAAAAAACCATTTTACATTTTTGTATACATTGTCATGCACTTGGTTTTACTCTTCTAACAATTAAGCTATTATATCAAAAATTATATATACTTTTTTAAAAAAATAAACTCCTGTGAACAGTGGGTACTTCAGCCAGTATAAAAACAAGTTTAATAATTATTAGTGACTTCCATGGGCTTGTCTTGCAGAGCAAAGTTTTTCGAAGGAAGGCTTGCTATTAGAAATTAACACTCTGGGTTCATTTTCTATATTTAGCTGAGATCTATATTTTGTCTTCAAAGCAGCCACAGCAGAAAATCCAGTTTCAGAAAGGTAGGATGTTAAAAATGGTAATAGTATAGGAAATGCTTTTGTTTGCAGTGCAGAAAAAACTCATCATATACCTCTGCCCAAAATTCAAAGAGTTATTTATTTCAAAAATGTTTTTAACTATGCCACTGGATGTGAAATGTATGATTTCTTCTTCGGCAATTGAGAGCTCTTCTGAAGTATTGTGAAATGAATCCCTAACCCACTCGTAACTTGCTATCAAGTTGTCCTCAGAAACAAAAAAACTTTTAAAATTTTATTTTGACATGACTAAATGATTTTCTATGGTCTTAAAAATAACTTCCGCATGTGGTTATTCAGATTTGTACGTTTAACACATAGTAAGTACATATGTAAGTTTTACACGGGATTTTTCAGTAATAGTATAGTAAATCCAAAATATAAATATTCTTCAGAATAAATACTTGATTTAATTTTCGGTCCCTTGCTCTTCGGTGTACTTGTTGATACTTTATTATCATCGAATGTTCTCTAAGACTTAAAAATGTATCTATGATTTTGTTTTAAACAAATGCCGTAAATACTTAGTACCGTGATTTACAACTAAAGCATAAATTATAAAATGTACATTCAAGACAGATTCGGTAGCTATAGAAGTATCGACTAGACCAAAACTGAATGGAATTGTACCAGGTACAGTTTTCTAGATGTTTTGCGCAGACGTCTGATAGGTTCCCCAGACTCACGCAAACGTTCGCCAAAATTTTTCCCAAAATGGGATGAATATGATAGAGAGCAACATAGACTACACTATTTTTCTAATGATATTTGTACCTTTAGAAATGTATGACGTGAGAAAGGAATAAATCTTTAATTAAATATCATTTAGCAATCTGCTCTAATTTAAAAATTAGAGAAAGAAAAATAGCATAAGCGCTATCCTATTACTTAAAAGTAATTTACTTAAAATATATATTACTTAAAAGTATAGAAAAATAGCATAAGAACTATCCTATTACTTAAAAGTAATTTACTTAAAATATATATTACTTAAAAGTATAGAAAAATAGCATATATAAAAACTATCCTATTACTAAAAAGTAATTTACTTAAAATATATATTACTTAAAAGTATAGAAAAATAACATAAGAACTATCCTATTACTTAAAAGTAATTTACTTAAAATATATACTTAAAAGTATAGAAAAATAACATAAGAACTATCCTATTACTTAAAAGTAATTTACTTAAAATATATATTACTTAAAAGTATAGAAAAATAGCATAAGAACTATCCTATTACTTAAAAGTAATTTACTTAAAATATGTATTACTTAAAAGTAACATATACAAAATGTAACACTTATCTTGTGAAGATGTACGGTTTATAATTATGATGGTATTGCAGCTTTAGAGTTAAAAAGGGTGCATTAGTATTACATTCAATACATTATTGTATAAGGGGGATGCGATAAAAAGTATGATTGAAAATTGGGTCGCCAGTACTGAAAGTTTAAGAAGCACTGCTGTAAATAATTTAAGCGCATTGAAATTTCTTCGCCACAATTTGTTGCATAAAGTGTCAAAGAAACTCCACTAAATGCTAATTTTAGCCACAGAGTATATTTTTATTCCACAAATAACACAGCATGAAACATTTTGCCATTGTAGTTCCTTAGAGACACAACAAATTAAAAACTTCAAAGTTTTCGATGTCCTTATAACCAATTGAGCAGATTCAAATAGGATAGCATATTCGGAATATATGAAGATCACTGGTCATGCCGAGCAATCGACTGTCTCATACTGTGTGAAGAAACAAATGTACAAATTTGATCTCAGCAATGGTTGCTGCAATAAACTCATCCAGGAAAATCAAGGTAACAGGTCTTGATGAATGTATAACAATCCCTAATTGCATTGACGTCATCATTGCCTCTTATTCAAAAGACTGTAGAACAACGCTCATGGAAACAATGAAAAAATCAGCTGTCGCAGAATTAAGCACACAGTGGTTAAACTGGCTTAAGTAAGCGAAGGTCAACTTACAAGAATGCAAATAATGATTTGATAACATTAAGACACATCCTAACTACTTCAACACCATCAATAATTCAACACCCTATGAACTTTTCAATAACAACCGGATACCTTAAACCACTCCTCATCGTTTTGTGACGATTTGCAGTCGTCCACTCTCAAACTCTTGGGCGTAGGAATGTTCGTTACCCCAGTAGTAGGGTAAAAGTGTAATGAGAAAATAAGTACCCCTCCTCCCCCCATAGGGTTGAAGATAATTTCCCCACCTAGCTGTGGGAAACTATTTAATCTGATCAACTTCTGGCTGTTTGTCGAATTTCATTCACTAAAAGTATTTAGTTTTTACAAGGAGTCACTTTCCGTAGCGATCAATCTGGTTAAAGTTCCAAAACCTTCGTTTATGTGAATAACGTAAGTACTAATAACACTTAAAACTATTATATATTTCATTTGCTATATTTTTTTTAATTTCGGATGTTTGTCTTTATTATGAGCTGAATCAGCAATTTAAAAAAAAGGAAAAGAAATGAACCCTTAAACAGTTTGGGGCAGTATATTCTTAAACAATCTCGCAAATTTTCTTATTTAATATTTTTCTTAAACATACTTTCGTGTGAGATTTTTACATTAATATTTATTTATACTTATGTAACAATAATATAGCAATTTCATATGCAAGGAATGTGGACTATACGAACAAAATATCATAAATACAAAAATTAATATTTTTAACTTATGCAATTGATAGATACTTCGGCAGTAAATGAATTCTCAAGCATCTATTTTTTGGAAGTAACATTAGAGGAGTAATTGAGTGAGTTAGTAAAGTCCATGTGAGTTGAGTCCATGTGAGTTAGTAAAGGAACATTTATTTTAGTAATTATTTTAATGTGATTGTTTTTCAAATTTTTTATATTAACAAGATTTTTAATTAATAAGATTTTTAATTGTAACATTTTCTCCGTGTCGTTAACAACGTTTGTGATTTTATGAATAGTATTAATTTTGGAATATATATGAATGAGTTTTAATTTTGGAATAAATATGAATGAGTTTTAATTTTGGAATATATATGAATGAGTTTTAATTTTGGAATATATATGAATGAGTTTTAATTTTGGAATATATATGAATGAGTTTTAATTTTGGAATATATATGAATGAGTATTAATTTTGGGATTTACATTTATCTCTACATCAAATAGTAATTATTGAACTTATTTGAAAATAACTTGTTTTTTAATGTTTTTTGGATGTGTGAGATATATTTTCGGGAACTTCGTAAAGGACAATTACATTCCCAGAAATGGGAAAAAACCGAAAAATCAGAAACTGTGATGCAGTTCTTCTCAAACTTTCAATACTTTCCACTCAATTTTTTCAGTCATAATTTTCTTCGCGCCCCCTCTCCCATCCAAACAATAACAATGTATTGAACTCAATAATAATGTTCTTTGATGTAAATCTACAATACGAATTTAATTACAACCCGTACACATTATCAAGATAAGTAATACATTTTTTATATATTTTATATGTGACAAGCCCATGAGGACACTGGTAATTGTTAAACTTGTTCTTAACTTGGCATTATTAAATTAATTATTAGATGGTCAGTACTGATGCATTTATAAGCAAATTATGTCATTGTAAATGCGTATCTTTCTCTTTATTATACCAAAAAGTATAATTTGTTTCTATTTCCTTTCAGTAAATTAATAATATTTTTAAATATTTTTTTATTTTCGACTTTTCAGTATGCTCGCGTCCCCCCCTGTTGGGTTTTCATGCCACCTGAGGGGGGCGCGCCCCACAGTTTGAGAATTACTGCCGCAATGTATATTCACAGTTGATTGTGAGATGTTTGCCCTTGCCCACATACCTTTCACAAAATCATAAGGAGTTAAGTTGCTGGCTGACAATAAGCTGCCAGCAACTGGAATGGCTTTGAAAGCACTGATAAATTCCACTCCAGTTTTAAAGTATGTAACCACCGGTTCTGTATATAAACAGGAAGGGGGAGGGCTTAAATTTTTTTAGTTTTTGTTTACAGAAACCTACTTTCATCACTTCTTGAACAATAATGTTAAATGAGGTTCCATACAAATTACTTTTACCAATCTGCAAACAATTTTAACACATTAACACTATATAGATGATCCGTTGTGAAAAGCTGTGTTATTCTTTATGGAATATTACAATTTGATCCATCCCATGAAGATAATGTCATACATCATTCAACAGTGCTTCTTAAGCTTTCAAGTTTAGCTACCCAATTTCCAATCATAATTTTCTTCCACCCCTCCCCTTTTCCATACAATAACAGTGCATTGAATTCAATAATTATATACTTTGTGGTAAAGCTACAATAGGACTTTAATTATATATCGAACAAATTATCGATAAGTATTAAATACGCAAAGGGGGTCACTGGTACTTATTAAACTAGTTCTTAACTTATTAATGTTAAATTAATTACACAAAACACAGTGTGCAGTACTGATACATTTATAATTGTATTATATCATTGTAAATGTGTATCTTATATTCTTTACTATGTCAGAATGTATTTTGTGTGTGTTACTTCCATCTAGTAAATTAATAAATATTTTTAAATCTTTTTGTTTCGACTTTTCGGTAAACTCGCGCTCCCTTTGTAGGATTATCACGCCCCCCAGGGGCCACGCTCTCCAGTTTGAGAGCTACTGATGTACAATGATGCTAAAACTACAATATGTTCTAATTACAAACCATATAAATTCTTAAGAAAAGTATAACTTTTGAAAATGTTACTTTTAATATTTTATGGAAGTTGCGTTCACAAGTAATAGGAAAGTGTTATTTTACTTTCCCTTTCTAATTTTTAAATTGGAATAGACTGCAATATAAATATGCAACTATGTTTTATCTGTTATTATGCCAGAATAAATATTGTTTTACTTACTGTCAATAAATGATTTCTTTTTTAAAAAAGCTGTTTTATTTTCCACTTTTCGAAATGTTCGCGACCCACGTAATGTTATCACGCTTTCCTAGGGGCACCCCAAAGTTTGACAAACGATGCCAAGCAATTCAAATTTTTTTTTTGGCTGTCTGTGTTATTAAAAAGCATACGTGGTCTTCAAGTAAAATGGGCAAATATAATTAGTTGCATCAGGTTTCCATATTCAGTCTCCCCTAATGTCACAGATCCAGAGCAACATTTAATAAATGCCGGGCAGAATGTATTGCAAGTTGACATGTTTTGGAAGTAAATATCAATCTGCATATGCCAACAATGTAAGCATCCCGCACCATAGGATGGAATCCTCTAATTAATATTTTTAACATTTAATATGTAATAGTTAGCCTTTGACGTATCTTATGATTTTGAATTTTGAATTTTTTCTTTATATAAGAATGAACTTTATTTAATATTATTTTTTTTTAATTTTTATAAACCAGGCATTTTCTACCTGTTTACATTTTGCATGTGTCGCCCAACCAGTATAGTGGTTAGTGACGCTGAATTCTGTGCCGTTGGGCCTGGGTTCGAATCCTTGAGAAGTCGTGGATGTTTGTAATTGTATAATGCTTTCACGGCATGGGGGTACTTTAAATAGCCGTCGAGCTGCAAATCCTCTCATGTGGTTGGTGGAAAGGGAATAGAAGCGGGAGGCGCCTGACCTCTTTCAGGATGTTCTTCCTCAAAATTGGGGTGAAACTGAGAAAAATCGTTCTGCCACCTGTGTGGGGCTCAAAGCTACGGCTAACGATAGACGTCACTCAGCCCTTTGCCATCATGAATTTCGTGGGCCTTATTTTAGCCTTTGTCAATCAGATGGCATTAGTAGCAATAACAAGAAGGAGAAATTATTTCAAATTAGTAAATCCACTTGTTTTAAAACAATAATGATTTATTCTATATTTGAAGTATTAATTTTAAGTGTATTCAGAACTCGAAAGAAAACTGAAAATTGGTATTGACATCACATTATCTCCTCCTCCCTTCCACAACGCCTTGTCATTATTATTTTAAGAAAAGTTCTCTCAAAGAAATTAGACATATTAATTGCCACAATATTTGACTAACTTTTATAAAATAATGGTTACCAGTAATAAGAAGACATACATATAGCATTTAATATAATTAAATAGATAATATTTTTATTAGAACATTTAATTATTTTTTATGTAAAATAAAGAGAAGTAAATTATACTTCAATGCACATTTAATTAAAATTGTGCATAATATCAGTTGAAAATAGTTTTTTTTTGTGTATTCAAACTTTTATAATAATCCCTAGTCAAACCATCCAGTTTATTATTAAAACGGGATTTAAACAATTAATACTACCCAATTAAAAAAGCTTTCGGAAATGTCCTGTTTTAATAACTCGTAAGCCTTTTAAAATACCATGCATTTATTCAAATAGTAATTAGGTAAAATTCTTAGACAATTTTTATTTTATATGATTTCATATCATCTCAACATTGCTTCTTTCTTTATATAAGTTCCATTTCTAGACGCATTCATTTTTCTAATTTTTACTTTTACTTTTTATAAGGAACTGCCGAGTTTATTGAAATAATTATCTCTAATTACGATATATTTAGGCTTTTTTAAAATAATTTTGCATTTTTTAAGTGATTCTTAAGAGATATTTTCCGCATCAATTAATTTGCCATCTCATCATCTCAGCACAATATTATTGCAAAAAAATATATTTCTTTCAAGAACTTGTAAGCAAATTTTATTTATGTAATCACTCTTCTAATTATTTTGATCTTTGCTGGAAAATTTTATTTTTAAAATTAATAATAAAAAAACTATTTTTCATTTGCTAATAATAATTTTTCGGAACATTTTAAGTATGTAATATTTCAGAAAGTAGCTCAATACTTTCTGAAACATTGAAAAATATATGAAATTTTGAGAAACAGTTATGTTTACCTGTTTTCAGAAACTACTTAGCTCATTAAATATTGAAAGTTAAACATGTATGACACTCAGTTAGTGAGAGTCATATTCATTTTGAAATCAAAAGGAGGACTTTTGTTTACGAACGTCGTAGTTTTGAACCACTTTCAAATGGCAGGACAATACCTGAGCTGACATTCCTGTCTCCAAACTACCACATCTGACCAATGTGTGCTGAAGAACGTTTGAAACTCAATTTAAAGTGCAGCTGCTCTATCTAAACAGCGGATTTTCAGCTGCACTAGGCTGGAACTCATGGCATACCAGCCAACTCATGATCTTGACTACTAGGCTACCATGGCCAAACATGCAAATTATCAATGCGTTTACATTAGCATTTAAAATCAATGTTATGAGCAAATATGTTACCGATAAGATAATTGTTAAGAAAATAGTAAGTTTTAAGTGCTTTGAGAACCTCATTTTCGAATTATAAATTTTTTTAAAATTCGCTTTTCGTATAAAATGTTAATTTCAGATATATCAGTGATTTTCCACCCTACGCGGGTTGCATGAGCATGTCGAAAATTAAAGATTATTTTAAAAATTAATAATTCTCATTCTGAAATGAAGCTTGTTAAAATACATTATGTAATAATTTAAAAAATACATGTTGCATCTTTATTGTAATTCTGTTCCGATTTAAAAATTGGAAAAGAAAATCACCATATTACTTATTCTTTACTAAAAAGTTACTCCAATTATCTATCACTGATATGCAACATGCACAACATTTAATAATTATCTTGATAATTTGTAAGGTGTACAATTAAGTTCACACAGTAGCTTTAACGTCAAATAATATTTGTATTGTATTCAAAACATTGTTATTATATAGGGGGAGTGAGGAAAATTATGATTAAAAATTTGGTCACCCATATTTAAAAGTTTGGAAGCCCTAAGTTACATACAGATATTTTGAAGCAAACTGTTTGATATTAGGAAACTTGCTTTCAGAAACATGAGTCATTATTAAAATATAATAAATCTATGAGAAATTTAGAGGATATTTAAATTTTTAATCAATCATGCACAGTTTTAATCGAAACATATAACGATATATGTTTAAAATTAATAATTGATTAATCTGTTATTATTACATGATCCTAAACACTAACGATAATATAATTCAAAAGTTAAATGTTTTCGAACATGAACTGATGAATAGAATTACATTTAATGTTTTAAAAATATTTGTCAATGCAGAAAATAAGCAAATTCCAAAAATTAGTGTATTTCACTCGTATTTTCGTATTAACTGAAATAGTTTATTTTTATTCGAAATTCAAATATATTTTTGAAGTATATTTTGAGAACATGTGTTCCTGAAAACCTGAATACATCAAAAGTAATAACTTTTCCATTATAAATGTAAACATTCTAATTTTTTTAAAGTCTGCAAATGAAGAGTTATATATTCATGTTATTAAATTGTACACAAAATTCAATAAGTACACATCCTCTAAAATTCACCGTAAACATTCAGCATACATAAATACTTCATATGCTAGTTTCGAATATTTTACCGCGAGTATGAATACATATAACATGAAAGCGTATGGAAGCTTGTATTCATCAAGGGTTTGTTCCTAAGAACTACATGTTTTATTCAACATTTCTTCTTATTTTTCCATCACAGAAAAATCTATCATTTTTCGTTTATGATCAAATAAAACGTGTTTTAGTATTTAATAAAAACTTTCTATCCCTTGCTTAAATCGATTTTATAAGCTACGACACAATCAATTATTGAAATTTTGAAGGTTATTCTAAAAGCGCAGAGCAAGACTTCTTTTATTTAAAATATACACTCTTATTGAATATTCTGTTAGAAAAGTTTATCTGATTAAAAACTTTACAGGTAAGAAAATTGAAACAAACCTATTTTGTAAATTGTGTAATGCAAAATATGCGCCAATTTGAATAATATTCCTGCGATGACGAAAACGAAATTTGACTTATTGAAAGTAGCTTCGAAACTTTCCATTGATATTTCAAAATCCCTCATACATCAACACACAGAATGCGCAATTTTAGATCTTGTATTTATAGCACACGGCATTTAATATCCAACATAAATATTTTTCATTAAAGTCATGATATATTTAATTTCAGTATGAAATAAATTTTGAGCCAGAATATATTTATTCTAATGTTACTTTAGCTAAATATTCAAGTGGATGCAGACAACTCATCTTTTTTTTTTTTACTATTTTTATAAAATTGTCATGATTTAATCAGCGAACAGTTTGTCCAGCGGGTTATTTTTAAGTATATTTTAAAAATGTGCACTATCAAAAGATTTATTTGAAGCTTTCATAAACGTATGTATTATAATAAATGGTGAGTAAAAGAACTCTGAATGTCTCTAAGACTTAAAGTATATTTTATTTATTACATTAAAATAAACTGTGTTTAAAAATGTCCAATGGAAATTAATAAGGGGTAAATGAAAAGGGAAATGTCATTTTTTAAGCAAGATGCAAATAAATGTAGTATATGTGAGGTAACAAAAAATACCTATAAATATATAAAAGGGTGAATGTCAGCATACCTCACACAATTTTGGAACCTTGTTAAATCATTAAGGTTACATAGAAGTATTACCATATGGACCAATGTCCACGTCTAATGATATCGGTTTCTTAGAAGATCATTATTTATCATCATACTTCTTTAAAGGGGCTACTTTTTTCCAAGATTCAAATTATAAACTATTCAAACTAACTTTCTCAACCATGAGAAAAACTTATGAATATGAGCATTAAATTATATCAAACATAAAAATCTTGAATTATAATATAAAGTTAATAATACTTTTCTTTAAAGAATAGTTACATCGACTTTTTGTTTCAAAAATACTTTTAAATAATTTTCTTCTCACAACATTTTTAATGATAATTTTTAAAAAGCTATTTTTAATGATAATTTTTAAAAAGCTTAAATTTAACTTATTACATCTTAGTGCATTTCATTTTTAAACTTGCAAGTTATTTCAAACGTTTTCTATAAACTTTCATAGTAGCAAACTCTTAACAAGCATTTTGAAGGAAGTCGCAGGATGAAGTCCGAATGCCACTGAAGATTTACCGTGTAGATGGGCTGATACATGTTAAATAATTGGAGGAAGAGAGTTCTTAAGTTGGCGTGAAATGAAATTTGGTATACGGAGTAGCTTATGTGTTGCACTGTTAATTAAGTTTGTGATGAGTCTATCGGCATTCCTTCAACTAATAATCTTTCTTGGGAATATTGTGTCTTTAAAAATTATTATATTATAAATCTACCCCCAAAGAAGAAGACGTGATTATATAAATTATGACTTGCATATAAAAATTAAACTTTCAAGTTAGAAGAAGAGAGGTTATAGACTGCTAACAGATTTGCCTGAACGTAAGTAATCCGATTAATTATTCGATTCATTTTCTCGTCTACCTCGCTATTGCTTTCCATATTTCGTAATTGGTGCAATTATTAGCGTGGCATATAGAATTTGTGTCTTCATTGATTAAAGTTAGTAGTATTTAAATAGTAGTTATTTTGAGTAAGGCTAATATTCTTTCTAATTCTCCCTCACTAACGGACGCCGATGGGCGAACTTTACAAAATTCAAACATCGAGTTCCGTAGCCAATAGTTCTCACTTTGCTTTAGGACTACTCAGTACCCTAAAGTTTTCATATTAACCGAAAAAAATATTTTTCGCATTTTCTTGTGGCTCATATCATTGAGAAGCTTGCCACATTTCAGGTCTGAAAACAAATTTGTTTTTAAGATGTTTGAAGTTTTCTGAGCTATGGTTTTAAATTCAGTTTAATCTTAAAGCAATTTTTCACTCGTAAATTGAATTAATTGAAATATTTTTGAGCACAATAAACCCTTTTCATGTGAAATGTTTATTAATTTCAGTTTTCAATACTAAAATCATTTCTGCTTGATTATGCAATTTAAGTTTTTGTTTTTAGAAATTATTATAAATAATTAATTAAGATTAATTTCCAAGCCAACTTTTGTTTCAAAAAAGTAGTTTATATATCTTCTTTCTTTATCATTAAATTTCCCTGATGAAAAAGTGTCATGGTGAAAACGATCTCAGGTTGCTGTGAGTAGCAATATTTATAAGATATGGATTACTACTGATAATTATGTATAGAAATACAGTCCTCAGCAGATAATGCAATTATACTTCCGAATACAAGTATTTTGAATTCAAGTGTTGCAGATAAATTTGGATATTTCTTTGATGTACCGAATTAAGTTATACTAAATATATTGTAGTGCTATATTTTAGTATTTTGAAGTCTTACAACAAGAGCTAAAACTTCCTAAATTGCCCGATTTAAAACTGAAAAAAAATTACATTTTAGGAACAAACTGGCTATTTTTAGCTGAAATTACTATCATTATTAGTCTAAGAGCTAGCAACGTTTTCGAGAAAGAATTTTAGAAAAACTGATTCTTTAATATTTCTTTCTCTATGACTTTTCGAACATCGTGCGGGCTATCTGGCTGCCAGTAAACGTTGCGTTTATTAATGCGCATCATACCTTTACAGGTAAAAATATTGATTTTTTAAATAATTTTAGAAAGAAAGGTTTTGTTTTCACTAAATTTAAAATGTTATTAACAACATGAATTTATTAATGCCAGACATTTTTGTTGTTGAAAATAATGTTCCAAATGCCATTTTGTATGAAAAAAAATCATTAATTTCAAACCATTTTAGAATGTCAGTAATTTTAATATTATTTTATTTATACATAAATAAGTGCAAATTTAAATTGCCAGACATTAATGCGGTTGCATACTTAACATACAGACCGATTTTTACCGCGGTATTATGCCTGTCGTTAGAGAGAGACAGTGGCAAAGTAGGTAGGCTGAAGAGTGACCGATGCGTTGCTTCCGTTTTGTAATTCATACAAAATGCAGTGTCGTAAATACGCTTTATCTACTGACATTTTATTTCACTTTAAATATTACAAGTAAATGATGAGCGGTAAAAATGACTCCTTTTACATTATACAACGGCTAAAAAACAAAGAAAAATCCGAATGACTCACTAGCCAGATGGTTTTTTTATTTACAAGAAAAATCACCTGCCTATTTAAAATACGACAGAACTTTCCCTCAACCCGATAGTTTAACTATTTTACATACTAATCAATAATTGGCTGCTGGAGAAGATATTTGCTGCAGGGCATGTTAGCGGCGCATGACGACGTCAGTCCCAAGTCATATGTGTACGTTTGTTGAGATAAATATTATTCAACTCAACAAAGAAAAATATAATAAAATTATACAGCATTATTTTTTGAAAAGTAATCAATAAACAAACAAAAGTGTTATAAAATTATAGAACATTATAATTTGAGATCGAAAGCAAATTAAATGTAAACAACAAAGTTTACATTCTTCCAATGATGCAAAAGTGTAAGATAAAATAACAGAATGGGTTACCAAATTCCAAAATCAAGAATTAATACAAACAACCAATAATCTAAAAACCTCATATGCTCCAATTTTTTATCACCATTCGTGTGAAGTGAGATATTTCAATGATTACAAGAAAATAACCGTGAATACTGTACGCACCTCCTGGCATAATGTACGAGATATTCATAAGGATATTTTTAATAAAATTGTGTCAGTAATTGAAGAATATGTAGTTAAAAAAGAAGTTATTTGTCATTAATTTCCCTTTGTGACATGTATAATAAAGAATTGCAAGAAGAGTTAATACATCAACCTGAAGCAGATGTAAGTTTAATGACAAATCATCAACTTAAAGAAAAAATAGTAAAACAATTCAAGCAAATTAAGATCGTAATAAAAAAGAAAAGAAAAATTATTATGCGTAAGAATAGTTAACTTATTGGAATAAGAAGATCTAAAAAAACTCGAAGAGAATGATCTCATTGATAAAGTTGCATTCATTCTACAAAGTACTATTTTAAAAATGGATAAAACAACATTACCTGCTGTAATGAAGATGGAAGATTTGATTAATGGTGAGTATACTATTCCAGAAACACTAGATCGCTTTTTCCAAGCATTAATTGGAGGTAAAGATATTCGTCGCCTAGATGGAGTCAATTGTCATAGGTTAAGCAATTCATTGGCTTCTGATGCTATTTATTGTGTAAGTAATGGTACTGTTAAGCCATGAAAGCACATAACACTGGGTATGACCGTGAAAAGTCTTACAAGTAGTAGAAAAATGATTAATAAATTAAATCGACTTGGACATTGCTGTAACTACAATACGCTTGAAGAACTAGAAACTGAAGCTACGATCTCATCTGTAAACCGTTCTCAAATTTGCCCTCCTGACATTATTCAAAGTCCGTCATTAAGCACAGGTGTAGCATTCGATAATTTTGATAGATACGTCGATACTTTAACTGAAAAGGATACTTTACATGACACCGTAGGATTCATTTACCAAAATGTAAGTCATGATTACGATATTGAATTAAATTCAAGTAGTATAAGTGGAAATATTGACATACCGCTACCACCAACAAAAGAAGACGGACTTTTAACGAGGGAATTCCAGAACTACCGTCGTTTAATCATGGATTGCAAATGTTAAAAAAATTTAACACCAGTTGAGAATGAACCAACTCTTCCCACAAATTTACCTTTGATATATATATATATATATATATATATATATATATATAGAAACAATAATCTGTTATATTTACTTTCACCCTTCTTACATGTGCCAAATACCCCAATGGGGACAGGTTTTAATTCTAAAATTAATAAAGATACTAGTCCCAAACAAAAAGTATCTTATCTTACACATATTAATTTTTCACCGACAAATGTAGTGGTAGTTACACATACAATGGAACAGGGCCAAGTTGTTGGAAAGGAATGTAATCAAACATATGTGCAAGTTACTTATGACCTGGCAATATCTAAAATAGCATATAAAATCCAATCAACGTCAAAGCCACAATTCAATAATCTTCTCATCCATCTTGGTTCATTCCATTTAATGATGGCTTTCTTCAAAGTCATAGGAGTTTTTATAAATGAGTGTGGTCTATCTCATATGATGATTGAGAGTAATATTATTGCTTCTGGCTCAGTGAACGGTTTAGTTGAAGGTCAAAAATTTTAATTGTTGCAAACGTCTGCATCCGTTGATGGCTTTTGGTTTGAAAATGTTACATTTTGATCATTTTTTGACAATATTGAATACAATTTCCTGAAGGAACAAGTTATCGACGATCTCCTTAATTATCAAGAAGTTATAGATTCCCACTCGTCTATGCCAATAGAATTAAAAATAATGTATTATGGAGAGTATTATCTGCATATCAAAAATTCGTAGAAGAAACAAGACAAGGTGAGCATGGGAAAACGGCTCAATTCTATTTGATTTACATATCCAGCTTGTAAACTATTATATAACCCTGTCAAGAAGCATACTCATGGGAGATTTCGAAATGTTCAAATATGTTATTCTAAAAATAACCAATTTATTTTTCGCAGTAAATCAACCGAATTATGCTCGATGATGTGTTAAATATTTAGACAATATAAATAAAGTAGATGAAACACATCCTGGACTAAAAAATGATTTCATAAATGGATGTTTTGGAATAAAAAGAACCGACAAACCATTTTCGAGCATACCAATTGATCTTACACTGGAGAGACTATCAATTCTGAAGCGGCTAGATGCCTAAGTGGTATTGCACATTTTACTAATTCCTTAGCTGCCCGTCAACTCTGGACCAAAAGTCACAGTATTAAAGCTTTTATAATCTCTCACGTTCTCGATGTTTATGGATTGAAGCAATTACAAGACGTGTCTGCGGATTTGCAACCAAATAGAATTAAAATTTATAGCAAACAACTGTCTGATTTCAATGAAATTTTTGAAAACAATATTAATCCATTTGATGAAAGTTTAGACAAAGATAGTTTATATAATATTGCAACTGCCAAGCCTGTACCTGAAAATGTAGCGCACTATTTGTTGAACATTGAGAAAAATGGTGAAGATTTACGGAAATGGTTTATTACTGAATGTGCTGAAGATCAGAATAGATTTGATGAGCCAATAAAAAAAAAACCAAGTGCTTAATTTTGCTGGTGCTCCAAAGAAGAAAAAATAACTCATGTTAACAAAGTTATTGAACTAAGAATGCACAACAAGGTCTGTTTGGTTGACTCTTAGGTATATCTATGACCAACAAAGTCGATATTTAAAAAGTACTGTGATTTCCACTAACGTCGATACCAACATCGATGTGTCATACAGACGGGTAGTATTTGTAAAACAGATAAAGTACAATTATAATTAAAGTTTTCGAAAAAAAAGTTAGAAAGGTCAATCAGCAATCCTTATTTTTTGATATTAGTATTTTAGACGGTTTCTTCATGTTACACATCATGAAAGAAGAGCCCCAAACTTTCGATCCATATAAAAAAAATTCCTTAAAATGATTTCACAGTTTAAATCACCTCGCATTGATATTGTATTTGATCAGTATTTCACACCATCTATAAAAGATTGTGAGTGCTTACGTCGCAACTAAACAACCAGTACAGTTTCCATCGGACCTAATCAAATTCGGCATCATAATTTTGCTGGTGAACTAAAAAGTACTCAGTTCAAGGAAGCTCTCGTAAAGCTTCGATAAATGTTATTCGTATCGCGTTGTAAATAACCAAGTTATTAGAAGTATTGAATAATCATTTCATGTGATCAGCATGAAGCTGATACTCGAATTATATATCATATTTGCCAGATAAGCGTTGACGCTCAAGTTGTTGTACGCTGCTCAGACTCCGATATTCTGATTATATTTCTTGGCTATTTGGATCATCTGAATGCATCTTTGAAGCTAATAAGCATCAATGATTTAAATCAAGATCTTTGTATTTCTTTATCGAAAGCTCTACCATGTTTCCACGCAATAACAGGGTGCGATTATACCCCAGCATTTTTTCTGAAAGGTAAACTAAGGCCCTTGAAGCTGCTCAAATATCTGTCGAGTATCAGTTAGCATGTCAAGAGATTATAACTGATGATGATGATGAACTTAAACGTATATTTGCCACTTTGGAAAAATTTATATGTCACATGTATGGGGTGCCTAACTCTTCAAATGTTAATGATGTTCGCTTCTATCTATTTTCCAAAACTTATCAATCAAAAGAACTCGATGATAATTTCAAAAAGAAATGTCAAAGTTTCAATTCATCGAGTTTACCACCATGTAAAGCTGAATTATATCAGAATTTATTAAGAGTGCGGTATGTGACAAACTTTTGGAGAACTGCTCATTTAAAAAATCCGTCATCTTTATCTCCGTTAGCTTCCGGGTGGATCGTCAATGATGATAAATACGATTTCGTTTGGTTTGCTGGGGAGCAGTTTCCGTCATCAGCTGCTGACATTGTCATAAAAGTAAAGTATTATTTATAATAGGATAAATCGAAAGAGTAAATTATTATTTAGACCATGATAACCTAATAATGATTTTTTTTGCTCAAGAACCAACACTACTAGAAAACCGAAACACAAAGCAAGATGATGATTATGATGATATTGATAATAATGGGAGCAGTGACAATGATGACGACTATGAAGATGCATCGGTTATTTGTGACACTTTTACGGAATGAAAATACATATTTCACACATGGAAAAATGATTTTGACCATATAAACATAATATGTATAAATAAAATTGAAAATTTTGTTATTGTATCAATGGCAATTTTTCCTTCATCTTTTATAAAATCCTTTTATTCAGTTACAATTAAATGTATATGATATTTGAAAAACGATATTTTTCCTTTTGTTATAAATACTTTAATCAAGTATTTACTATTCATTTTTTTATTACATTCATCCTCGAAGACATAAAAATTAAAAAAAAATGTTTCGAAAGTATTCCTCTCACTCTTCCGTCTACCTACTTTGCGACTGCCTCGCTCTAACGACAGGCATAATATCGCGGTATATATCGGCCTGTATGTTAAGTAAGCAACCGAATTAATGTCTGGCAATTTAAATTTGTATTTATTTATGTATAAATAAAATAATAATATTAAAATTACAGACATTTTAAAATGGTTTGAAATTCATGATTTTTTTTTCATACAAAATGGCATCTGGCACAATATTTTCAACAACAAAAATGTCTGGCATAAAGAAATTCATGTTGTTAATAACATTTTAAATTAAGTGAAAACAAAACCTTTCTTTCTAAAAGTATTTAAAAATCAATATTGTAGGAAAAATGTCTATATTCATTAATAAATGAAATTCAGGCGGTTCGAGGATAACGAGTAAACCAGACTGGAATAGAACGATTGCGCGGGAGACGACCGAGAGAAGCGACGGCGATAAGACTATGACGAGGGCGCTGGAACGAAACGTGAAAACTAAAAACTTTTTTCTTTCTAAAAGTATTTATATTTAAAAATCAATATTTTTACCTGTAAAGTTATGATGCGCATTAATAAACGCAACGTTTACCGGCAGCCAGATGGCCCGCACAATGTTCGAAAGGGCATAGATAAAGAAATATTAAAAAATCAGCTTTTCTAAAATTCTTGTTTCTCTGACGTTGCTAGCTCTTGTACTGTATTATTTTGTACGTAAATGATTTGTGTTCAAAAATTTCTGCGAGAACTTAGTTTAAGATTAAGCTGAATAAATTTTAATCGTAAAAAAATGCTATCAATATTATGCAAAAATATATTTTGAATTTAAAAAAATAATTATTTTCAGTCATATTTACCTAAAATTATGTTTTAATTTAGAACATACATTGATAAATAACATATTATAAAATTAGAGCTTTACGGGCATTATAAGCCTTTGTGTTTTATGCTTTTATAAACGTTAAATGCGTTTTTCTCAAATTTTTAATTTTAAAGTTATAAGTGTTTTCTAATTCCTTAAGGCTTTTTTTCTGTCCATCATAGAGACTTAAAGTTTTTTATAACGACTCCTAAACGTATGTTCTATAAAAGTTAGTATGGGTTTAGTGCTGAGATCGATAGTTATTCTTTTTAAGAAATGCTTAATTTGCTATCTAAAAATGTTCGTGTTTTTTCTAGGTTTTTTTTAGAAAAATAATTATTAGAAATCAACGAGGAAATAGATTTGCAAATGCATACTAACTTTTGTTTGCAATACTTTAAGAAATATAAATAACTAAAAACGATTAAATAGTTTTAAAAGTTGAGCAATTTTTATACAAATTTAAAAAAACTTCAAAAAATCTGAATTTTTTTTTTTTAAATTACAAAACAACGGCTGATTAAACTGACTTTTTACTTTCAGAATCATTTTAATAATATAATATAAATATAAAACTTAAATAATTTTTACTGTTACTGTCTTCAAAAATTCTTGAGAAAGGTTTTTTTTTTATAGTTGAAATGTTCTTTAATTTTATTCTTATTCATTAGTTTACTTTTTTGATTGTAAAAAAGGGACTAACGGAAACATTTTTTGCTGGCAATTACAAAGAATTATTTATTAGTAACAAATAATAATTTAGAGAAAAATGATGTTATTTTGCATATACCAGACTATATAAAATATTTTAGCCCATTTACAAAATCTGAAAAGGGAAGAAAATTAATTTCCTACAAGACCTTAAAATGAATACAGAAAAGAATATGCTATGTTCGTAGCGCATCAGCAACGTATGAGGTAAATTGCGAAAGCATAAACAAGTTGTTAATTAATTTGTTATATGTATAAGTTTTCGAGTATTAAATATCCAATAAGTAAACCTATATACATAAACATAAGCCGCTTCTTGAGCATTAGGAAATCCAGTATCATTAATATACATGTAAATATCAAATGGATTAGGACGTGTTATTACAAAACCAACATTTTTTTTCATTGTGAAAAGAAATTTGATACATATTGTACTGAAACATTCGCGTAAAGCCTTGGATGATGAATATGCTCGCAAGAATGTCATCTTATTTTTCGATTGATACAACTGCATGTAACTGACCAGATAGATGAAATTCAACGCGCTTATCCATCATAATTATAATCCATCATCCGTTGTCAAACGAAGGAACTGAACAAGACTCTAATATCTTACGAAGACGAAAGTATAACAGGACGTCAACAGCCGGTATCTCCCATAAGACACTAAACAGAAAGTCACCAACTTCTAAGGAAATGACAAGTTAGGAACTGTATATTTATGAGAATTTTTATATTTTTCCTCCTGAAAAATGCCCTTGTGTGTGAAAAGATGTCAGATATTTGATTCTATTCATGTTCACTGACAAAATAATATGATTCGCAAAGAAAACGTGAAAATAGAACATACAGTGAAAATTGGATGTTTGTATAAAAGGATAAAATAAATTTTTAGGCTTCGTAGGCGTGAAAAGGAATTGAATTTCTTGTTATACTGGCATGCTTTAAGCAGAATAACACTTATTAGAAGTATTTGATGATTGAAATGCACTGTAAATGGAGTTAAATATTTTATTTTATTTGTATGTATTTTCAGATACTAATATTTTGTTTTAATGTTGCTCGTTTTAAATCAAAGAAAACCAGACATTTCTTATAATTATAATAATATAGTAATGCATAATTGATTAACAGGATCCCATAAATTAAATAAATATTTTAAGCAAATACATTGTCATGGATTCGGTGCCAGACTTACAACAAGCAATGAATACGATTCTTAATGAAATAAAGATATATGAGAAAACGATGCTTTTAGCCGCTTTATACACACACACACACACACACACATATATATATATATATATATATATATATATATATATATATATATATATATATATATATATATATGTATTTATATATATATATATATATATGTATTTATATATATATATATATATATATATATATATATATATGTATTTATATATATATATATATATATGTATTTTATATATATATATATATATATATATATATATATATATTGATTATGAAGAAAAATAGCTAATATATATAAATAATGTTATGAGAAGAAAGGCCTTTTTCAAAAATAAATAAGTCAATGAAAGTCAAGAAACTTCATTATTGTGCCTCAATTAGTCGTTTCACATAAAAAAAAATTCCGATTTTTTTCCCATGGGTACCGAGGTTACTTTATTTCCGGTGTGAAATAATTCTGAAGAAAATCACTGCACGTAAATTGTGAGAGTACTCAACATGTGACATTACGTAGAACAAAGTGAGTAAGAAACTGTATAAAGATCTCATGGGAATTATCCAGAGTCCGAATACAAATTTCGCCACGTGAGGAAGGGTAAGGTACCAATTTTAGAATAGTGATCTAGACTATACGATAGTGATTCTCAGACGCTCAATATATTTGCGAGGCCATATTCAATTATATTTTTGTTACACCTTCTTCCTTACAATAACAATGTATTGATTTCAAGAAAACTATACTTTAACTCTAAAGCTACAATACGACTTTAACCTTTTAATTGCCACTAGTGTATATAAACGTTTCACTCAGGCAAACCGTTAGTTGTCTTGGACGTATATATACATCTTTCCGAAGAACGGTCCTTTATGTGCACTGCTATGTACAAAAATTATTTGCGAAGGCTTTGGAATGTCAAAAAATGACCTTGACAGTGTTTCCGAAGGATTTACTTACTTCAGAGGATTTGCTTAGTAACTCCTTTTGTATACCCTACATTACATATACTTCCTTACGAGGAAAACAATGCCATTGGGGAACGATTAAAATTTATTGAAGCATAACTTTTAATCAACAGCTAAGGGATTAATTATAAACAGAACGAATTTTTCGATAACTGTTAAATTTTTGTATATAATTTTATATTATGATAAGCCCACTGCCTAATAACCTGATGACCAATGGCCTGGCATTTGATAAATATATGACAAGCCCATGGTGTAACTGATAATTTTTAAACTTTTATTTACTCAGTATAGTTAAATTAATTACAAAATACAGTGTGCAGTAATGATACATTTGTACGAGTGTATTATACAAGTGTAAAGAGGCGAGGGTTTTATTTTATATTCGGCCATAATGTATTTTGTTTTTTATTTCTAGTAAAATAATAATTTATTTGAATAATATTTTGTTTTCAACATTTCAATATGTTCGTGCCCCCTTTTGCCGGGTTATCACGCCCCTTTAGGGGGGCGCACCCCCCAATTTGAGAAATGCTGCTATATGGTAAAGAAAACACTCTAAAAACTTGTTTTTATATGAAGGAGTGACTTAACTAGCTCTTCGACAGAGAACAAAAGAGTGAACATGCTGATTCTATGATGAGATCAATCAATATCTAGATTTCAAACCAGTAATAGACTTCCCATTTTCAGTCCTGCGCATGTAATAGACATTAGATTACTAACATTGGTCTATAGCGCGCATCTGCGACTCTCAAATAGCCTCTTTGCAATACTCAATTGTGTGTGAGCATCTCAACACTTTTCATTAAGCCTGGCATACATGAATATCAAGAATGCGTAACTAGAACTTTTTAGTTTAACGTAAGAAAAACATTAATTTTTGTTTCTAAAAATAATATTTCTGTGACAATAATGACTTGAATCTAAGTTGTGACAACAAGACACTGCCACGCAACTCATTTACATCGAATTTTTGACTACTAAATAAACATGAGTAAAAACAAAAAAAATGAGTGCCTTTCAAAACTTCCATAATTATTTTATTAGATATATGCAATGTGTATCAATATAAATGACTAAAAAAGAACTTGATCATAAAATTTAAAAATTAATAATGTAGATATAAAGAATTAATCAACTTCCAAAATAATATTCTGCTTCTCGATGAAAATGACTTGCCTATAGTAAACTTAATTTTGAAATCAGCATAAATAATAAATTCTGAAATTTTATTAAATTATAGAGCTTAATACTGAATAACAGTGTCATGCATTTGATTGTAGAAAAAAAAATTCTTTCCCTGCTATTATATATTTACACGCTTTGTTCACCACATGATATTTAATTTAACCCATTAATAAAAACAGCTACATATTATGAATAGTGCAAATTACAAAATACTATCAAAAATAATTGTATTATACATATGTATAGTCTAAGGGGGTTTATATATTAAGCCCCTTAAAATTAAAATTTTTTTCAGTTCTTTAAGTTTCGAAATATTCAATGCTAAATTATAAAAATAATTGAGTTTCAAAAAGAATTTGCTAGATTTCCTTATTTTTAATTTTCGATTTGCTTATCAAGTGGTGTGAAAAAAAAATTAAAAAGCGCATGAATCGCTTGCATAGTAGAAAAATATTAAATTACTTTTTAATGGTATTCTTTAAATATCTCTGAAACTAATGGTCAAATTTGTGAATGGAACTTAAAAAGTTCCATTTTTTTTTCTTCTGTAGATTAATCTCTATCGAATTATTTAAAAAAAATGAATTTCTTTTTCGGAGAGATATAGGTCTTTCTCCGAAACTAATTAACTTAACTAAACCATTAATATAACAATTTAGTTATTCTTACATCATTAGAAATTATATTAATTTTAACCTAATGTGATAGTAATTTTGAATGTTATTAAAGAAAAAATCTTATTTTTCGACGACTAATACTTTCCAAAGTAATACTATGCATTTAAGAAAAAATATGAAAATATGTTATGGTTCTTATGTCCTTAAAGACTGTAGTCAAAATAATCAAGAAAATATTATAAAAATCTTTTCTGAACTTCTCTAAAAAATATTACGAAACAAAAGAGGTCAGAAAAAAAAAGCTTGAACTTAAAGCATTCGTTTCCTTATCTTGCTGATTATTGATCTATGTGTGCACACTCCGAAAGTAAAAACTACACACACACACAAACACACACATATATATATATATATGTATGTTACTATTCCCGTATGGAATAGTAATTTACATATATCAATTTACAGAAATATCATTTTGATTTTTTTATTTAGAAATGATAACTTAACTACCCACAAAATATATAAATACAATAATATAAAAAAATTTTCAATGTTGTTTAGATCATGAATACCCTTTTAATTTCTTAAGAACTTATATTCATCACAAATACATTAACCGTCTTGCTACTTCGAATTCCAAAACCACCACACAACAACAGGATTTCAAAGTCAGCATGTTAGTGGTCTTGCTGTAAAGATTATATCATAACACTCATATCACAGTTTACATTTTTTTCCACACACATCTTGAACATCTTACACATTGTTGGCAACCAACCAAATTAGAGCCTAGCAAATTTACATTTTTGACAATCAACCAATTTACATTTTACTATATTTGATTGACGTCATTTTATACTTGTCTTTGCTGGCTGGTTTAAAAGTCAGCTCAAAAGATGTGTTTATGTATTTTCGAATTTTTTAACTTGGTGAATAATTGATTTTCATTGATGGCAAGACGCTTGATTCTCTTCGTAAAAGCTTTGTGAGTAAAGAAATTTTGTTAAATTATTTTTTGAAAGATACTTTTCTTATGTTGTTTTAGCATTTTTCTACTTTTCTTACGTAATTATTTTGTGATTTTTCTGCATTAAGAGTTTGGGAGAGTTTGTTACATAATAGTAGTAAGTGGTTTTATAATGCTCTCTGAGTTATCCATACTCTGAAGTTTTGTTTATTTTATTTTATTTGGTTTTCCTACCGAGTTGCAAAGGGGGAAGGTTGGTGCCTTCAAACTAGTTTAACCCCACTTATTCGGTCCTAAGTCCGAAATTGCTTTCTGACTCGCTAGGTTCTTCTTTTTGTAGTTTTTTACTTTTTGTTTTATTTCTCTATAATTTTGTTCTTCATGTTCAGCTTTTATATTTTTATTACGCTATTTCTTGTTATGTTCTTTATCTATTATTTCTTGTTTTTGATATATATATACATATTTCTTATATATATATATATATATATATATATATATATATATATATATATATATATATAATTTAGACTCTAAATTGACACTAATTCACATATATATTTTAATTTTGCTCTATAATAACATAGTAAAAACATCCACTTATATTGACATTATACTTCATTCGCTATTTTGAAATTACAAGAAATATTTAAAAAATTAAAAGAATATTATAACTATGTCTTAAAAATATATATTGTACTATATATATTAATACGAATTTTAACCTCAGATTTTTAAATGATAATGTTAAAAATCGTGCTTAGATAGGCATTTGAATAATGTAAAAAATCATAATCGTTATATATCAATAAGGACACCAACTTTTCATGGAACTTTTAATTAGAACTTGTAAATCTTACCTGATAAGCATAGCTTATCACAACACTAAGTGTTTAGATTTTGAAAAAATAACTATATTACTTCTATTCAGTGTAAAAATACTTTATCAAGCTCATGCTTCGGCTATGTATCTAGTATTGTAAGTTAAATGATCGTACTTTCTAGTGAAATTTTTTTTTTTTAAATTTTAATTTAATAAAATTTAAATTGTTTTAAAACCATATTTTTTATGAATTCCTCCAATCTAAGGATGGAAACTATACAATATTTTTCTTAAAAAAATAAAAAAGAAAGAAAAGGGAAAAAATGCATTAGTTTATAATCTTTTCATATTTAAAGTCTTCGTTCTATTGTATATTGAAAAAAATATAGTATTAACTTGGTAGTAGTAAGAAGTAAAAGAGATAAATGCTAAAAAGTTCTAAGAATATATATATATATACACTGGTGTGCAAATATTAAGGACGATACGGTTTTTTCAATATAACTTTGTACAAAAGCTTTCCAAATCAACACATTTAATACCGTAAGATCGCCAATACGTAAGGACATGTGTAATATGTAAGCAACACTTACTAAAAGAGAAATCAGAGGGATAAAAAGAAGCTTGATTGAAAAAGTAGCATGGAGCGCAATGCGACTGAAGGCTGAAACATCCCTGTGATGGGTGTCCAGCAAGAAACATCTGGTCTTTAGTAGGGGATATGATCTCCCCTGAGTGTTAGGCAGGTTTCACAGCGTCTACCCATGCTGAGAATGAGGGTGTCGATGAGTTGTTGAGGCATTGCTGCCCATTCGTCTTGCAGCTCCAAACGAAGCTCCTGAATCGTTACTGGTGGTAAGGTACGAGCTGCCAAGCGTCTGCCTAGAAAATCCCATACATGCTCGATGGATTGAGATCCGGAGATCTTACCGGCCAATCCATACGTTCAATATCCTCACTCTCTAAGAGCTGTTCGGAAGCTACTGTGCGATGCCATGGTGCATTGTCGTCCATGAAAAGGAACTGCAGACCCATAGTGCCTCTAAAAAGACGCACATATGGAAGAAGAATCTCGTTACAATAACAGGTCCCGTTAACTGAACCTGCGTCGAAGATGTGAAGGTCTGTACGACTACCAAGCATGATGCCTCCCCAAACGAGAACACCGCGACCTCCATACCTGTCCTTTTTAATGATGTTTGAGGGATGATTGCGGCTTCCCCGCTCTCTCCAGATGAGTATGCGATGAGAATCGCTACTCAAACTGAATCTGCTCTCATCTGTAAAGGGTACTCGTCCCCATTCATTGTCTCTCCAATTCCGGTGTTCCCGGCACCAAAGAGAACGCCTTCTCCGATGGACAGGCGTTAAAGTTACACACCGTACAGGGCGTCGTGCAAACAGACCACCACCGTGCAGTCTTCTGGCCACGGTAAAACGCGATATCGGTCGTCCAGTCGCCTGTGTCGTGTGTCTAGCGATTTCTCCCGCTGTCTGCCGCCTGTTTCTTCTGGCCACGGTAAAACGCGATATCGGTCGTCCAGTCGCCTGTGTCGTGTGTCTAGCGATTTCTCCCGCTGTCTGCCGCCTGTTTCTTCTGGCCTGTAAGACAATGTACAGCAGTGCTTCTCAAACTTTCAATACTGGCGCCCCCCTTTTCAATCACAATTTTTATCGCGCCCCCCTTATACATAATAATTTACTGAATGCAATAATAATGTACTTTTACGATAAAGCAACAATATTTATTATAAATCGTACAAATTCATGACATAAGTATTAAATTTTGTATATGTTACTTTTAAGCAAAAAAAAGTTAAGTAATAGGATAATTACTAAGTTATTTTTCCTTTCTCTGATTTTTAAATTGGAACATATTACAAAATGCGGTGGCTGCTTAGAAGACAAAATATAGATATCAGCCAAATATAGAAAATGAACTCAGAGGGTCAATTTCTTATCTTAAATCTCCTTTCAAGAACTTTGCTCTGTAAGACAAGCCCATGGAAGTAGCTAATAATTATTAAACTTGTTCTTAATTTAGAATTAATTAATTAGTCATAAAATACTCTGTGCAACACTCATACATTAAAAGCAGTGTTTCTCAAACTTTCAATACTGGCGACCCAATTTTCAATCATAATTTTTGTCTCACCCCCCTGTACAACGCTAATGTATTTACTGCAATAAAAATGCACTTTGAGAGAGAGACGCTAAAGTTACAATACGATCTTAATTATAAACCGTACAAATTAATACGATAAGTGTATTAAATTTTGTGTATATGTAACTTTTAAGTAATATATATATTTTAAGAAAATTACTTAATATATATATATATATATATATATATATATATATATATATATATTACTTAGAGAATTATATGTTATTTTTCTTTCTGTAATTTTTAAATTGGAACAGATCGCAAAATGATGTATTTAATTAAAGATTTATTTCCTTCAGCATTCATTTCTCAAAGTACAGATGTCATTAGAAAAATAGTCTAGTCAATGTCGCTCTCTATCATATCCATCACATCTGGCATTATAGGGTACGTTTGCGTGAGTCTGGGCAACCTATCGGACGTCTGCGCAAAACATGTAAAAATGCTTTTCCTCGTACAATTCCAGTCAGTTTTGGTCGACTCGATACTCCTATAGCTACCGAATCTAGCTTGAATGTACATTTTTAAAATTTCCACGTTAATTGTAATTCACGGTAATTAAGTATTTACGGCGGTAGATTAAAACAATATCATACATACATTTTTAAGTCGTAAGCAAACATTCGACCATAATAAAGAATCAACAAGTACACAGACGAACGAGCATGGTTCCGAAAAATTAAATCAAGGCGATCTTCTCAAAATACTTAAATTTTGGATTTACCACTACTGAAGAAAATGATGGAAAAAAACCCAGCTCGATATGTGTTAAAACTTACAAATCTGTAGAACAACATGTGAAATATGTTTTTAAAACATGTAAAATCATTTAGCTATGTTGGCAAAGAATTTTAAAAAGTATTTTCTTTTATGAGGACAACTTGGTAGCAAGTTACGAGTGGATTAGGGATCTATTTGAAGATACTCCAGAAGGGCTCTCAACTTCCGAAGAAGAAATCTTCATAGATTTCACATCCAGTAAAAAATTAAAAGGCAATTTTGTACTAAATCGCTCTTTGAATTTGGGGTAGAGGTGGATGAGGAATTATCTGTACTGAAAACAAAAGCACTTCGTATACTAGTACCATTTTCAACATTCTACCTTTTTCAAACCGGATTTTCTGCAGTGGATGCCTTGAAGACAAAATATAGATCTCAGCTAAATATAGAAAAATAACTCTTTAAGTGTCAATTTCTGATATTAAACCTTCCTTTGAAAAACTTTCCTCTACAAGACAAGCCCGTGGAAGTCCCTAATAATTATTAAACTTGTTCTTAATTTAGTAATGAGATTGATTGAATATTAACGTCGCACTGTTCAGCTGCACGAGGGCTTTTGACGACGGACCACGTAATTTTGAACCATGGTCAAGTGACGTGGATGACACCTGAGCTGGCACCCCTCTCTCCAAACTACCACACCACACAAACGGGAAAACGTTTCAACTCTCAACAGATTTAACGTGCATCGCTGCCCTACACGGCGGGTCTTTAGTGGTACTGGGCTCGAACTCGTGACAAGGCAAGCCACGATCTGATACCTATACCACTCGGCTACCGCGGCCAAATTCAGTAATAAGAAATTATTTATAAAATACCTTCTTCAGTACTGATACATCAAACGTATACTGGCTGAAACACCGACTCTTCACACTAGTTCATTTTTTTAAAAAATAAAACATTATTATTGATATAATAGCTGAACTGTAAGGAGAGTAAAACTGTGTGCACGACATTATATACAAAAATGTAAAATGATTTTTTTAAAGATAAATGCTATAATTGTAAATAACTGTTTAAAAGAACTGTAATTTTAAACCTCACACAATTAGCATTTAGAATTAATGTTAAATTATGAAAAAGAATATAAAATTCCGATGAAGAATAATTGTGTTACTTTTTAACATTTAAAGCGAGAAGACTTCAAAATGTTTTAACCCGGGAGCAGGCGCGTACTCGATACTAACATTAATGGTAGTGCGAGGGGACTCAGTCACCCCAATCATTTGTTTAGAATTATTTTTACTGTACACGATACAAATCGGAATTCTAGTGAATATTTTAATTTATAGAAAGTATACTTACCTTCTTTCAAGGACTATTCAATTATTTGATGATTTGAGAAAAAATCCAACAAAACTGGACTAAAATGATTCAAAAGTACAAGACCATAATAAAGGACGCAAATCAGACACTTTTCAATTATCCTACAGAAATGTTAAACCAATCAATTCTTTTCCAAATATCGCAAAACTCAATAATTTGCAATTTTCCTAAGCGAAAAGCATACACATAAAAGATGGGTGGGAACTAATATTGATAATAACCATACCATAAGATTGAAGGTCAATCAAATGATTAGCAAACGTACTATGCAGCCTGGCTGAAAAGTGAATCATGACTTCCTATTATTTTCTACAACTAATGTACAGTATTTCACTAATAATTACAGTGGTGAATTGTTTATCTTCTTAGAATTTTTTTCAGGGTCTGGGTTTCGTTTTTTCTTTTAACGAGTAATATTTTATGTTAAAACGTAATAAAAAATCTCTCATTGAGGAAATACAGCAAATAAAACAAATTTTTTTTTCTTTAATTTGGTTTTGGGATCAAAGATAGCTATTTGATGACGGAAAAAAACCAGATAATAAACATAAATTATGTCAGTGTTGTGTGTATTTTTTTTATTATGGAAGAAAGCATTTTGTTTTACTTCTCTTTCCGGTTATTTTTTTAAAAAAATCTTTAAATTTTCGATACGCTCGCGCCCCCGTTGTAGGGTCATCGCGACCCCCAGGGGGGCGCGCCCCACACTTTGAGAAGCACTGATGTACAGGTAATCTGCGGGTGTGGTTCCTCGTGGACGACCACTACTGAACCCCCGGATAGCTGTTTCTGTAGTTCGAAATTGTCTCCAAAGTCGTGAAACGATGCTGTGAGCAATTCCGAACTCTGCAGCCACACTTTTCACACTGCGGCCTTCCTCCAACTTCTCAATGATTCAACCTCGGGTAAAAGCATCCAGATGTCGTCTAACAGATTGATTATTAGCCATTTCTCGCTGAAACAGCAACTCGGTGTGATTTTAACTGCTATACGGAGTGCACACACAATCTCTTTGCCAGAAATACTGATCTTACACCGACAACATGCTTTATACTACTCAGACTCTCCCCCATTACGTCTACCTGCATATCTGCGCATGTGCTACCGTACATCACCTTACTTAATCTCCTGATTGGTCTTTTTGTCCGCTCTGCCTCTTCGTTAAGCTGATATGCTTATTTTTCGACTTCGTCCTTAATTTTTGCACACCAGTGTATATATATATATGGGTTATTTAATTATCCTTACAATAGTTCAGCAAGTATCTCTGCTTGGGAAAATATTATTTATGCCTCTTTAAAAATTAAACAGCGCTTAGGCTTTTACTGACACTGGTAGAAAATATGTTAAAGAAAAACAAGTAATAAAAAAAAAATTCCGTCAATTCCTACTTAGTTCAAAATAGAAAAAAGTAATTTAAGCTACTTTTTTATTAAATAGTTACAATTAATATATATATGTTGTTACGTAGATCCGAGGGTTCCAGGATTTTATGCAAAAACAATCACAAAGAACAAGTAATCTGTTCTATAAGAGCAATGCGAATTTTTTATCGAAAATCCAATCCTTTCGATACAGGATTAATCGGCAATATTCACAGGGTAAATATCCGAAGACACAACTTCAACAGCAATCAAACACTATAAACAATGTTTAAAAATACATGTAAGTAAAGATTATTCACAAGCACAGCTGAGCTAATTGCTAGTCAAAACAATCCTCACTACTCGTTGGCTTAATCAAGACCCATCGCCATACTGGAGAGCATTTTTTTATAGGCGCGACAGAAACTTCTAGAAATATAACCACTAGTGTCAATGAACGTGATACTAGTGGAGAGATCTACTACTTTCTAGAAGATTCAAGAGGATTCCAAACTCGCCAACATGGTCGCCAATTACGCCAAAATGGTCACCAAAAATGATGTCAACTTGGCTCTACCGCTAAGTTTCGCCAAGTTCTCATTCAATCACCATTATAACGTAAGGAGCGGCATTGCTTGTAAATAGTACAAATTTCACATGAAATAAATATAACATAGAGCTATATAAATGCATTAAACACTCAAATACAAATTATTTACACTATTTACCCAAAATTTGTAACACTGCTTCCTCCTCAAAGACTGCACGTCACGGGCAGTACAATCCTTGAGAAGAGGCATCTATTTACAGGTAACTACTCACATAATACACACATATAAAGTAACAAATGTATTCCACAGCATGTACAATACAAATAAATTAAAAGCACATAAAGAGATGCAAACATAAATTTCAATATTAAAATAAAACTAAGGAATTAGAAAAGAGAAATAATTTACATTATTTACAAAATAAATAATGACCATAGTCTACACTTAACTATCTTATTCATCTTGGCCAAAATATGAGGCTAGCCTTTTTTAATGTATTACCTTCAGTTTTGAGTTGGGTGATTTCTGTATCCACATCACGTCATTCCGTCATTTTAGGACTGTGTAAGGACCTTCCCAGTTGGTCTGCCGCTTCGGAAAGAGTCCTTTGCGGCGTTTCGAATGCCATAACCACACTTTGTCGCCTTCGTTGAAGTCGTGTCCAGTTGCTCTTGCGTCGTATCGGGTCTTCATCTTCTCGGAAGTCATGTCCATTCTTTCTCTAGCCCGATGATGCATTTTCTGCATCTATGCCTGGATTTTTTCTATATACTCCTCAGGCACCAACGGTGCATCTTTTGGCGAGTTAAACAGAAGATCTGCAGGCAGACGAAGATCACGTACATAGAACATCTGAGATGGGGAATAGACGGTGGTCTCATGAACATCACTCCTGTAGGCAAGAAGGAAAATGTCAATTTCTTGTCCCAGTCCGGTTGATTACTGGATACCAGATGAGAGAGGCTGTTCAGGATGGTTCAAATGAACCTCTCTACCATGCCGTCAGACTGAGAATGCAAGGCTGTTGTCCTGGTTTTGTCGATGGCGAGTTTTCCACACTGTCTCTTGCAAACTGCTGAATCGAAGTTTCTCCCTTGAACGGATTGCAGTTATAGAGGGACCCCGAATCGTGAGATCCAGTGTCGAATTAGAACCTCTGTAACAGTCGAGGCATCTTGGTCGGGCATAGAATAGGCCACTTAGTGAAGTAGTCCATGACAACCAAGATGTTCTTGTTGCCATTTGATAAAGTCGGAAGTGGACCTAGGATGTCAAAAGTTATTCGTTCGAAAGGCGCTTCCACAATATAAAGCTGCAGTCTTCCTCTAGTGCATTTTCTGGGACCTTTGCATGCAGCACAAGGATCGAATGTGCGACAAGACATTTCCACGTCTTTCCGCATATTTTTCTAGTAGAAGCGCTCACAAACTCTTTGTAAGGTCTTTATAACACCAAAATGAACTTCAGTAGGATTGTCATGGAGTTCCTTAAGGATTGTTGAAACTCTTGTCTTTGGGAGTATTAATTGTCACCTGAATGTTTTTCCGTCGTCAGATTCCCAGTTTCTACATAACTTACCATTTTTCAGATGGAGAGTGTCCCAAAGATCCCAGTAACGTTTCGTTGTAGGATGGAAAGGAGCGATGTCTTGCCATCTGGGTTCTTCGTCGAACGGCTCTTTGAATTCTATGATTGCTTTATCTCGGCGTTAGCCCGTTGATCTTTACGGACTCTCTCGTCACTCCATGGGTCTGGTTCTGATGTTGATGGCGTTGTAACTTGGCGGACTACTGGAATTATCAAGCCAAATTTATCTTCGACTGTCCAGCTGTATTTACTGTTCTCCTTAAAGGGTCATCTTGAAGGGACATCTCCATTCCCCTCTGCTGATCCTTTTAGGTTTACACACACTTCCTTAGACTCGATTTCATTTGCACGGTGTGGATGTTTCTGATTTACTCGAGGGCAGTTATTTGTTAAGTGCTTTGCTCCACCGCACCCCCAGCACTTGGTGCTGCGATCTTCCTTATTGTTTAGGGAGTAGTTACTTCAGAGATGCCCGGGTTCACCACAGTCCCAGCACGTGATGCTACGTCTTCTCCAGTTCTCACGTTGAGCTACTCAATCTTGAATTTCCTCTTTTAATTTCTTTATCTCCTTCCTCCATGGAAATTCACAAGGTACATCTGCAGTCACTGTAGCTTCTCGGATGGAATGGCGGTCTATGCAACTGACTTAGTGGCGGACGCAATTTTCGGGGCATATAACTGTGCAGATTTAAGGTCTTTGACATCTGCCACTCTTACAACCATCTGGATTTCTTCATCATTTAGCCCGTCCACGAAATACTCGAGAGAAATAATTTTTCTCACATTTCCTGAGAAATCTGAAAAGGCTAAGTAGGTGAGCCTTTGCATTTCAAAGGCATACTCCTAGAAACTTTCATCGGGTTTCTGATGTGTTGTTTTCATCTGCAGACAGGCATAGTCTTTGGAGAATTTCCGGCTGAACCGAAGATAGAGAGATAAGAGTTCAAATTAAAAAGCAGTTTTGTGTCTGTAAGAGTCTGCAAAATTTCAGCAGTTGCTTCTTTAAGGGATGCTACTAGCTGAATTGCTTTGACCACTTCAGTCCTTCGATTGGCTTCAGAAATTATACCAAATTGAATCTTGTACACGTCCCAGTTCGTTTTTCCGTCATAGATGTACTGTTTCACTGATGTTGGTTAGGCAGGTACAGGTACTGGAACAACACACACACACAGGGACAAACTTTCTTTCGTTCGTAGCATTCCCGCAAGCTAGAAGCTTTTCAAAATCTTCTACTCGTTTTAAAATAAGGCTAAAATTTCCCGCCACTCTTTCATATCGTTCCTCACCTTGCTATATTTACTTTTCTAGAATATTTCTCAGATCTTCTTGTTTTTTCTCAACATTTCCAATAATGTTTTTCAAGGAATTGATGCCTTCCAACAAAGCCTTCGGTTGTTTATCCATCGCTCTGGTTATTGACATAAAATCCCACTTCTGACACCAAACTGTTACGTAGATCTGGATTCCACGATTTTATGCAAAACAATCACAAAGAAAATAAACAGTTCCTTAAGAGCGACGTGAATTTATGATCGAAAATTCAATCCTTTAAATACAGGATTCAGCAGCAATATTCACAGGGTAAATATCCGAAGGTCTTCACACCTTCAACAGCAATCAAACACAATCAACAAGTGCTTAAAAATACACGTATTAAAGATTATTCACAAGCACAGCCGAGCTAATCGCTAGTAAAAACAATCCTTACTACTCGCTGGCTTAATCAAGACTCATCGCCGCACTAGAGAGCATCTTTTTTATAGGCGTGACAGAAACTTCCAGAAATATAACCGCTCGTGTCATTGAACGTGACACTATTGGAGAGATCTACTACTTTCTAGAAGATTTCAGAGGGTTCTGAACTCGCCAACATGGTCGCCAAAGTCGCAAAACTGCCCGCCAACGTTGTTTCCAAAGTCGCAAAATTGGCCACCAACTTGGTCGCCAAAAATGATGCCAACTTGGCTCTACCGCCAAGATTTCGTCAAGTTCTCATTGAATCGCCATTATAACGTAAGGGGTGGCATTGCTTGTGAATAGTACAATTTTAACATGATATAAATATAACGTAGAGCAATATAAATGCATTAAACTCTCAAATGCAAGTTATTTACACTATTTAAAATTCGTAACAATATGTATATACATATGACATAATCACAACATTAAACCATTTTATCCCACTGTCTTTTTTAGCGGACAACTAAAAAATATGTGAAAATCATTGTCTCGCATTTTGCGAAGATTTTGACAGTTTGAGCTTTTAGAGATATGTACTAGCTTCTTCCAGCGTGAGTTATGTGCTATCACCCCTTTCACTTCCTATGGAAATTTTGATTATTCATCGCATTTATGGGCGCTGTTTGTATCATCTCTTTGTCGTTGCAGAATTCTTTTTCAGTTTAATATGGACACTTTACTGGACATCCTTTATGTGATTTTACTCTTTCGTAATGACCCTGGTGGTTAATTACAGATATATTGTTCTTAGGTAAGTGTTTGCAAATTATTTTTAACTATCCTTTAAATAGGACAGTGGGACGATACGCATGCAATTGACGCGTTTTTTCGCTCTTTATAACGAAGACTAAAAAAGAAACATAATAATACTAATTTCATTTCTAGAGCATTATTCCTGTTTAGTTATGGCAGTGCAAATGTTTCTGAAGTTAGAGGAAGCACTAAATTATTAAATAGTGTTTAGATTCAGATCAGAGCGATATGAAATTGATGTGTTACCAAATATCAGCGAACTAACTAACGAAAAAGGGGATGATAATGAAGTAAATACAAGTTAGTGGGGAAAAAGAAATGGTTCGATATTTTCTTATCTGTCTTGTTACTTAACTCGATTTGGAAACACCATCTCTTGCTGCACCTGGACTTAGTTACTTCTTTCTAAGTAATTGAACTGGTCTGAAAAGAAATAGTATCTTGACAGCACAAAAGAAGACGACACACGAATGAGTTTGAACATGAACGGTTTATTTACGCTAAGGAATATTACAATGTAATGCGCAGAGAACCATCTGTGGACTGTAAGATTAAACATACCGCCCCCCTTGAAACACGGATGGGTTTCAGATTAATGAATTAACTTAAACACACTAAGTTGCTAGACATACTAATGAATTAAGTATAAGAATTAACATACAGATTGACAATAAAGTACATTTCTAAATTACTGAAATTAAACAATGAGATTTACAGAAGTATAGATGACCTCAACAATGCTGAAATAAAAAATTAAGTATTATTCACAAATGTTCAAGTGTTTATAGGAAATGGACTCAGTTAAGCAATTGGTCTCACAATTTAACTAGTTTGAGTTTTTACTTTAACCACACGAACCTTACCATCCTTACCATTGAACGTTTCCGTGACTTTTCCTAATTTCCACTGTAGTGGGGGGTGAGTTGTCGTGTTTGATTAAGACAAGATCTCCGATGTCAAGGTTCTTTTGAACGATGCTCCATTTCGATCTTTACTGCAGCAATATCAATCACTCAGAAGACCATCTATTCCAAAAATTTTGGGTCATACTTGTAAGCAAATGCCAATGGTTGCAGTAGCGAAGGTCGTCTGGAACTGTAGGTTGCGGGATAGCTGTTAATGCCTTTCCTATCAGAAAATGTCCTGGTGTAAGAACACAAGGATCATCTGGACTGCTAGATAATACACATAGTGGTCTGGAGTTGAGGCATACCTCAATTTGGCTTGATAGCATGGATAGTTCTTCGAAGGTGAGACTAGTGACTCCAACAACTCTGTTCAAATGAAACTTAAAAGATTTCACTGAAGCATCCGAATTCCCTCCGAAGTGGGGGGCCGATGGAGGATTAAAGTGAACGGTGATGTTGTCAGTTACCAGGAATTGATTAACGGCATCTTCCTTCATGAACTGGCGGAACTCCTTTCTGAGATCACTGCTAGCTCCATATAAATTGGTTCATTGATTGCAGAAGATCTCTGATGGCTTACCTCTGCTAGCCACGAATCTTTTTTAAACAAGCGATAAATGTTTTAATGTTAAGTCATTAACGGCTTCAAGAGGAACCGCCTTCGTTGCTAAACAGATGAAGACACAGATGTAGCACTTAGTATTTCCGCTTCCTCTTCCCTTGGAGCTTCGTATCCAAGCCAGCGAAGTCTGCACTCGTTCGCTAGAATACAGAAGAGGGGAAAACTCTGGATTCTGGAAGATCTCCCATGATTTGTTCGGCGAATTTTGGATGATTTCTGAAGCATGGTATACATCTCCTCACTACTCTTCTAACTGCATCTCGAGATGAAAGAATCCAGAATTTTTCTCTGAGAGCTGCTTGGAGAAGTTGTGTATCGGCATGAAGAAGTTTCAGGTGATAATCAGAGATAATTAAGTCCACAACATGGTCGGTTTTAGGAAGCAAGATGGAATGCTTCGGCGAATCGGCAAGTATTGAATTTTTCAGTCTACCACCGACACGAATTATTCCGGAATCATCGTAGAACGGAGTTAAAGAAATAAGCTTGTTGGTCGAAGGAAGCTGCTTACTTGCTGAAAGATAGAAGACTTCCATCGAGAAAAATGATCACGCTGTATGAACATAACAATGCCATTCTCGGCTTCGCTCAATCCTGCCTTTGTTAAGAAATACTATCTTCTTTTACACGTAGAAAGATATAATTCTTCACAAATCTTAAGCAATAGGTTACAACTCTTTTCCACTTGTTCCAAGACGAAAAGTTTTTAAAGAACTCAGCCTTGAAAGTCGCATCAACCACGTTCAGCACAATCAGCTTGGATTTTGTCTTCGGCAGACGTGTGTTCTTGTAATTGTGGATTATCTTCAAATTCCCCAATGGAAAAGTAGAACTCCTTTATCAATCGGGTCCGTTGAACCACAAGTTGGACTTTTCTAGTTTAGTTGTGGGTATTCCTCTCGTTCCACAGTCAGCAGGATTCTCCAGACCACTCACAAAGTTCCAGTGCACGTTAGGAGTCAGCTCTTGAATTTGTGCCTCTCGATTAGCTACAAACGGTTGCCATCTTGACTTCAACCATGCCAGTGTGAACTTGGAATCAGATCACGCAAAGGTCTTGAAAATTGGCACGGTTAGAGTTGGAAGGGTAGCTTGTAAAAAATTGGCAAGAAGTAAGGCAGAACAAAGCTCTAGTCGAGGTAGAGACTGATGTTTTACTGAAGAGACAGGTGTCTTAGAAGTTAGCAGTCTAGATACTACGGTTTGAGTTGCATCTTTGGAACGAATGTATATAACTGCACAATAGGCCTTTTCTGAAGAGTCACAGAACCCGTGTACTTGTACGTCTTTAGCCTGTGGAATGAGAATGCAGCGAATGATCTTGATATTTGTAAGTAGATGAAGCTGCTCTTGAAATACTCTCCATTGTATTGCTAGAGAATCTGGTAGCTCTTCGTCCCAGCTTAGATGGTGACTCTTGAAGGAAGATTTTAGAAATGATAACTGATGTGGTGCCAACCAGCGAAAGTGGTCAGATATTTTTGTGACTTCAGAAAGTACCATGCGTTTAGTCCACACATCAGTCTCGCTCACGTTGATGGTAAACGTGAACTTGTTTACATCTGGAAGCCAAGCTATTCACAAGAATTTGAAAGGTTGGTCATACTTGTTCATTTGTTTGAAATCAACTGCCTTTAATTCTTCTGGAATAGTTGCCAATACGTCAGGATCGTTAGGCACTCATTTGTGCATAAAAAATCCTCCTCTTTTCATCATCTCCAGCAGCTCCGACACTAGCTGAATGGCTTCCTTCTTTGTCGCACTTCCATTCAACAAGTCATCAACGTAAAAATGACTAAGGGTAGCTCTTGAAGCGGCTGGATAATTTTCTTGTTCGTCAATGGTAAGCTGTCGCAAGGTTCTCGTAGAGAGGAATTGGTGCTGAGGACGTACCATACGTAACAGTTGTTAGGCGATATTCCCTTATAGGTTCTGTTGGAGAATCCATCCAGAGAATTATTTGCCAGTCTAAGTCTTCCTCGTGAACTGACGAAGCATCGATTCGATATTTTCTTACCTGACTTGTTGTTACTTAACTCAATTTGGAAACGCCATCTTTTGCTGCACCTGGAAGTAGTTACTTATTTCTTAATAAGTGAATAGGTCTGAAAAGAAATAGTATCTTGACAGCACAAAAGACGACCACACACGAATGAGTTTGAACATGAACTGTTTATTTACGCTAAGGAATATTACAATGGAAGACGCAGAGCGCCATCTGTGGACTGTAAGATTAAACACTAGTGAGATTATTATAAAAGATGTGCCTGGATCTTTGGAGGTTAGAAGTGGTAATAGTTTTCAGCCTGGACCTCTAACAAGCTCCAGTGTTTCTACAACAAAGAGCTGAACAAATTTAAAAGGCATCAGCCATTATGGATAATGAATAAATCACCGCATTATCAAAATGAGTAAAACATGCTGACTCAAATGCAAGTGACTAGATCAAGCAAATGGTAGCTGAATTGAAACATGAAACCGCATTAGAGCTTTTTGAGCAGTTTTATTCCAATGAAGCTTACGATCTCCATGCAAAAGAAACTAAGCGATATGCAGCAGATATAACAAACGAACACGATTTGTTTACCACTGCTGCCAAAATACGTGTTTTTATAGGAATTTTGTTTCTAGCTGGTTATCATTCAAATACCTGTGAACGTGATTATTGATCAGCTGCTGAACTTAGCAAATTTCTAAACCTAAAAAAGCCCGAGAATTGGACGTGTATCACAAAACCTGACGCTTCATTCCCGCGCAAAAAAAAAGAAAAAAAAAGCTGTGAACAGTCATCAAAATACGCATGAGTGCTCGAGGCAGTTTGGTTAAGCTAAGGGACAGCTATCAATTGCAGAAGGCATTATAAATCGAACAAAATTAAACTATTATTTAAATTATTCTTTTGCACATAAGTGTTTTTATAGGAAATTGCGAATTGCATGCAAGATAATTTGGACACTGAAACCGGACGTACCATATGCTTTCAATTCCATATTTAATACAGTCTTTCAGATGTTCCAATTTTGGAAAAAGTACATGTACACTCTAGGTTTGAAATAACCCTAGAACCAGGAATTCATAAGTCGCAGGATTATATAGATGTATGAAATTGAAAATAATTTGATATGGACCTGTTCGCCAAAATTCTGTTTCAAGGCCCTGCGCGAACATAATCTGTTATATTTGGAGGTGCACCATTATGTATCCAAATGTTGTCATTGAGTGAATTTAGCAGAAGCAGTTCTTCACCATGATTTTGCAGCATAGCGGTAATTCGAGATAATGTTTTCAGACCCCGATGTATCATTGTTTGAAGAAATATAGGCCTAGAATAATTGTACCAGAAATATACAATACCACATTACACAAAAATGTTGTGTCTGCGCATTGCGCATAATTTTTGTTGTTGACTTCGACACTTACAATAACATGCGCCTCGTCTGTTCATAATATGCAATAAGAGGTTAGTCATTACCCCCATCATATCGGATAAGAAATTTATTTGCGAATTAAAAATGTTGTTGGTAACCTCCCGCGGGCAACACTAGACGCATGGGAGGTAGTATGGAAACATGTAGATTACCATTTTCTTAAGTATATGCAATTAACGAGCTTTGTAGATTTTGTGTCCATAAGTCTCTCTTAGAACATTTCCGTAAAAGAATAGTTAGAAAAACTTGGATTGGGGTCAATTACAAGTGCAGACAGTCTCTTTGAATTTTCTTAATAAAATACGCATAGTTTATGGGGCATAAGAGCCAAGTATTAGACGATGGTTGTGAAGGTAAGCAAGTAAGGCGATGCATTAATCCGTTTTTGATAATAGATGTTTCCCAATACGCCACACACTTAAGCTGCCAGTATCATTTCGTCAGCCTTAGTGAGTTTCTGAGTAAAGTACCCCACGTTTCATCAGTTTCCTACTCTTATTATCTGGCTAATGGCAATCTTTAAATGGTGTCTGATAATTCTCATGCATGAATTTCCTCCATGCATCTCCTTCTTTCTGTTGGCTCCTGTTTGAACAGTTTGTGTGTGCATGTGTGTGCTACACCCATTTCAACACTGCTTCAGGTTTTTACATGCTCTGAGCATTTTGCTTTGCAACAGGAAAAAGTGCGTATCGATATTTATAAAATTTCAAGCAACTTCAAACATTACTGTAACTATGAGAACCACATACTTCTGAAACATTGTGTCTCAAATATAATTTGATCAATAGTACGGAGCGTTCCAATAGAGTTACACAAGTACTTAGCATTCGTTGCATATAACAATCCAATAATTTAAGATAATTGAATTTTCTTCTGTTGTACAAATTGTGAACTATTTATCTTTTAAGCAAGCATTAAATATATAAATGTGCTTTTCGGAAAAAGAAATAACAGGGCTGACTTATATAAACGGAAATGCGACCTCTTCACACACAAGGTAGATATTATTTCATTAATTTCAAATAATAAAGTATAGCGAAAAATTCCTAGTATTTCTTAACCATTAGTTATAAATAGGTATGTTTTTGTTGCCAATGAATTGTTAAATTTATCATAGGATAAATGTCATTTTTAATCATTCATTCGCTGGTTTTCCGTAAAACTGTAATAAATAACCATTTTTAAAACTATCTTAAGAATTATCATGGATAAAAAGTAACGGGGCAGATGTTTCACGCTTTAATGTGTTTGAGTCCTTGTGAATTTTGTGCACCATAATTATTTTATAGTAAATATGTTACCGTGTTAATCTAATACCTGAAAATGGACCTGTCAATAAAAACACGTTCCAAGTCAACGCAGTTGCCCATTAATTGAACCAGTCAAAGCTGCAATCGGACTTGACGGTGTACAGATATAAGAAAGTGGCGCAGCAGTCGGTGCATGAGTAATTTCTGCTCATTACAGTCGTCTGTTGAGGGTCCTATTGGGTGTATGTGAAACACGATGGATAGCTGATAACAACAAATCCATTACCGTGACAGCTGCTCTGAAAATCACTCTTTTATTTCACTCTCTGTTGTGACCCTCGGTCGACAATTGTTGCTCTGTTGCATATCCTTATAATAATTAACCCACTGTTACCAGCATTAAGTGGTAATCGTCACATTTCTTTGACTCATATTACGGTCGATTCTTCTATTCGTTAACACAGCCTCCTTTAAACCAATTGAACAAATTCTTTCAAAACTCTGATATCTGCTCGTAATGTGAACGAATCCTTTGACGAGCTATTGTTCCAGCAGATCTAAGAGATATCGTAGTCGAAATACTACAAAAATTGTATCATTATATTTAGAATCGCTCCTTATATACAAGAACACTTGTGGAGTGTACACTTCCGATGCGATAGAGATCCTGAATGAGAAAAATCAATTCATTAGATAATTTCCTTCTTGGTGCGTTGCTTTTTTCTTATACATTGCATGTTCCAAAGCTATGCTTGTGCATCTTATATTTAACTGCCAACAAAGGTGATACCTTAACCCACAAACTGATCATAATAAGATTCTAACGTGTATATAGTAATTTAACTAAATAATATGCCCCTGTGTGTGTATTTGGTAAAAGTTGATACTCAACAAAGTAAATCAAAATTCCATAATGTGTGCTTTTTATGGCAACAAAAATATTACATTAATGTTTGTGCAATTTTTATTTTACCCAGACATAAGCTGAGAAAGTCATCAGTCGAATTGAAACATGTTAAATAAATTGATAATGTTAGTACATAAACTCTTTGCAAACAGATATTCGCTGACAACAATGTGTGACAGGTCATTACGCGACCTTCATACTAATCTACTTGGGGAATATTTCGGCTAACATTCGTGTTTAATTCACAGCCATCTCTCTCACAAAGAAACCCTCATATTCAGATTAGTTAGAGTATATAAAATCAGACTTTGGTAATTGTAAAGAGAAGTACCGGAGAATCTGTTGCAGTGTTACTAAGGTGAGGTTTAAGCAATTTACGGAACTTAAGTTAAGAACAGAGCTTTGTCAATATACACTGGCCTCAAAAAAAAGTTAAGGTACAACATGTTTTTCGAAGCTCACCATAAAAAAATGGCAGTAACAATAAAATGCATAGTTTACATGAATGTTGCTAACGAACTTTAAAAACATTAATGCAAAAACGATTGCTACAACTTTTATTTTATAGAAAAAGAACGTATATTTATGAGGGAGAGAAAATATGCAAATATCAAGCTTTCGTTCTTTTGTGTGTAAGTTGTGTTGATTTTCAACAGTTGTTGGCAGTTTTGGTGACAATAGTCAATAGAGTTTAGAAAATGTCTCAGAGACGTCGTTTACCCAATTCGTTAAGGTGGCGGGCAGTTGGATGGATGGAAATGGGATTGTCGTAGACTAATGCTGCTAGACGTCTCAATGTGTTCAGCGACTTTGGGATCAATACCAATCCGAAGATTCTGTGTCCAGAAGACCTGTTCCAGGCCGATCACGAGCTACAACACCTGCAGAAGACCGTTTTCTAGCTCTTTCGGCACGAAGGGAGAAGAACCACTACTGTGCCGCAGCTAGTTGCAGACCACTTTCAAGCATCAGGAAAAAGAATCTCGCTACTACGGTGCGAAATCGTCTTCACAATGCAGGTCTGTATGCAAGAAGACCAGTTGTGTGCGTTCCCCTCAACGGACGACAGCGAAGGAACCGCTTATGCTGGGCAAGAGAACATGTTTCTTGGACGCAGCAACAATGGGCTTCTGTGCTGTTCACAGACGAGTCCAGATTTACAATGGAGAGTGATTCAGGGCGTCTACTGATCTGGAGGGAACAGCGCACTAGATACCATCAATCAACACTGTTGAAAGACACAGTTATAGAGGTGGTGGAATCCTGGTTTGGGCAGGGATCTCGCTCGGTGGCCACACTGACCTGCATGTGTTCCATGGAGGAACCGTAACTGCGTCTTAGATATCGGGATGAGATCCTTGATCCATATGTCCGCCCATATGCTGCTGCTATTGGTAACGACTTCATTCTGATGGATGATAATGCACGAACTCACCGAGCTCGGATTGTTGAGGAGTATCTGGAGGATCACGGTTTGGAACGAATGGAATGGCCAGCTCGATCTCCAGACCTGAATCCGATAGAACATCTTTGGGACTATCTTGGCAGAGAAGTTGCTGCTTTAAATCCTCCTCCAAGGTCGTTACATGAGCTGAAACAAGGCTTACTCTGTGTCTGGTCTTCGCTTCCCTATTCCGGTGTCCGACAACTTAATAAACAGCATGTGAAATCGATACCGCCAATGCATTCAAGTTAGGGGTGGACACATTGCTTATTAGAACCCATTTTTGTATTGTTTTTATGCCATTTTACCACATAACACTGTGATGTGCTGTTTTTCTCCAAGAATGGACTTTTCCGCAGAGATTGCTTTTTTGTTATAAATCGTTTTTGCAATACACTTATACAAATTTCTATGACGCATTCAATAAAAACTATTTAAGGCACATATCCTCCAAATTTTTTGTTTCTACATTCATTCATTTGCAAATTAGACACAAAAACCCGGTTGTACCTTAACTTTTGAGGCCAGTGTACTAAATTAGTGGATTAGAATTTATAGGCTAAGTATGATTAGGTTAAATTGATATATTTACTTGCGCATGTTCACTAACGGTTTATTGCTTTCTTTATTTCTTTTTCCTAGGGCGTCGTCTTGTGGTTTAACTTGTGGTTGGTTAGTGAGCTTGAATAATAATAACGAAGAAATGTGTTATGGAAGTTTCTTGTCATGCTTTGTTTCCTTTAACACCTTTGGGAGGCAGGGTGGTGAGGGAGAGACTTCATGTGGAAGTTGCTCCCAAACGTTTGAATAAATATATATATATATATATATATATATATATATATATATATAATGATGTGATAAGACATACTATTTCATCAACTCTACATTATTTTATGAACGTGAAGTGCCATTTGATGGCCACAAAAATACATCTTATATTGCAAGAAGCTAGGCAAAATAGGCATTGCATCTACTGTATGATGGTTCCCCACAACTTTTGATTTCATAGGTACCTTGCAATGTTTACCGGTTGGGGCATATATATATATATATATATATATATATATATATATATATATATATATATATATATATATATATATATAGACTCCATACCTTAATTACAGAAGATAAAATCTTTGTAAATTTATCAACTTAAATGTCTTTTTGAAAGCTGATATAGAGCTACTTACTTAAAAAATTTTAACTTTTAGTCTGTGTAGTGAAGTATATTTTTTAAACATAAGAATTAAATGTTTCTTAAAATTAAAATTTATATAATACACGAAATAACTTTTACATAAAATGATTGAGAAAAAAACAAAATGCTTTTAATGTGAGAGGTCAATCTGGTGCTTCAATAACAAATTTTCAACATTTGACATTAATCTTTTCAGGTTAAACACTAAATATTTTTGGTTAGTAATGTTATCAATGTTCTGTTTTTTCTTCTTTGAAATTGGCAGCCCCGCTGAAACGCCTTTTTTTTAGAAAAAGCAAATAAAAACTTTCTCAAGACATTCCGAAACTCAGAATAAATAATAGATGTATCATTTTAAAGCCAAAACGCTGACATCAATTTCTAAAATTTATTTTTAGATGTTTGTTAGTGTTTATTTCAATAAGTTATTTTGACTTGTATAATCTGACATTTTTTTTTCAATGTAAACATATAAATTCATTGTCTACTGTGGTTATACCGTTCTCGAAGCATTCTCAAACCTAGTTTCCAAATAGGAAAAATAGTATTTAAATGGCGTGTGTAGGTTAAAATGTCATTTTCCTCGCATGATGTCTTTAGACAATTAAGAAACTGTGACAATTCGCTATAGCCAAATATACTCTTCTTTATGTTAACTCTGGCAATAAATGCTGAAAAGATGGTCTTTGTTTTAATAAACTTTATGCTGTGTTGCCCGCAAAGTGCAAATTAACTTTATTAAGCTTAGTAAATAAACCTGTTAAACATAAAAATTGCTACACCAAAAAGAAATGCAGATAACAATATAATATTTGTTGGACAAATGTATTATATTGGAAATAACAAGTGAGAGACATTAAATTTTCAAGAAATTAAGGCGCATATTGCCACAGCTCATCAAACGTAGTAATTTCCGTATGGTGATGAGCCAGTCACTAGGCAACCGTAGACCAGGAGTTTTCTATTGGTAAGAGATCTAGTGAACGTGCTGGCAAGGGAAACAGCCTGACATTTTACGTATCAAACAAGGTTCTTACAATACCGGTAACATGAGCTCTTGCATTATCCTGCTGAAATGTAGGGTTTCGTAGGGCTGAAATAAAGTGTAGAGTTATTCGCCATAACACACCAGAAATGTAACGTGCATTGTTCAATATAATGTCAATGCGAAGAAGAGGTGACTGAAACGTGCATCTTACAGTATCGCATAATATCGAACCTGTTGATGGGCCAGTATGACGAAGACGAATGCACGCTACCAATATGCCTTCATCACGACACCACCAAATACTGATGTGATCATCTTGATGCTGTAAACAGAACCTGGATTCCTCCAAAAAATGACGTTTCAACATTCTTGCGCCTATGTTCGTAGTTGATTTCACCAATGAATGCGCTCCTGTCTGTAATGCATCCTCAAGAGTAGCCGCAGCCATTGTCTCCGAGCTGAGAGTCCAAATTTCATCAACTGTCGTGCAGACATTTGTTTTCGAAACCAACCCCCAATTTTTGACTCAGTGGTCGTGACGGGGCTGCACGGCCCATTAATGTCGTGCGTGTAACATGCGTGTCTTCTCGGCTGCTTTTGATATAGGATCGTTGAGACCCAGCAAGGCGTTCGTATCACTGTCCTGAAACATTAATTACATAATATGCTAATAATCCTTGGATCTCAACCGACCAGAGCAGCAATACTGCAATACGATGAACTGCAATGCCGGTACGCTACAATTTGATCTGTATCAAAGTCCTAAGCGTGCTGGTATGCATTTCTGCTTTTTACACCATGCATCGCAACACCTTTTAACCAGGAAACAACGTTCAAATGCAATTTCTGTATGATGAACCAGATGAATTATTTTCTCATATTATCACAATGTAGTTGTCACTACCAGCGCCTGCTTGTTTGAATGTGCTGAAAGGCTAACCATTTAAATATCACAAGATGTTCTTCCTGTCGTTTGAATTTCACGTCTGCACCATGTCGATTTCTTGGTGTAGCAATTTTAATGGTCAATAGTGTAGTTTTCACTTGATCGATTTTTTTAATATAAAGGGATGAGATATAAGGTTTATCTATCCACTATCATAGGCCCCTAAATGTTTTCTTCGCTGATTTAGACCCCTAACAGGTCATAATAGACCCTGGTGTTGGTATAGACCATTTTGGGAATTACTGGACTGAAAGATTAGAATTTTTCATACTGCCAAAATATTTTGACATAATGCACGTCTAATCATAAAGTTGATTAAAACATAATGGGGCTCATAAGCTACATTCTTATAAGTTAAAAAAAATTCTCTTATTCGTTCAATAGTTGCTTACAAAATTATTTTAATATAGCATCGTCTAAGATATTATGTTAAGGGTATCAATTCTTTGAAGGTTCTTAAGACTCAGAAGGTTTTACTAAAAATGAAAGTTTTACATATCCAGGAATAAAATTCACATACATAGACTCAATTGGGTCCCATGATTTAAATTTATACGACACGTTAATTAACTACAGTGTCAGCATAAAAATTTATTTGTTTCTAACCCTTTAATTGAATTCCAAATTTGCCCAGCTACGTTAAAAATACCAAAAAAGTGTTTCTATCTTTTTATGATGATTGTACTATTTTATCTTACTTTACTAGTAATTGTATGCAAAGAAATGGATAATAATTACCCCATTTCCTTGCTGTCAAAAATTAAATAACTAAGTCACAGTATAATTAATTCCCCAATTCCCGTTTTATGGTAGGTGACTTATTGATGTTTCAGATCACCTTAAAACATTGATATTTTATTTATTGTTATTCAATATATTTTTCCTTCTTTGACTGCATAGCGTCGTATATTTTACCTGGATAAATCAATGTGCAGCACAGACAGGAAAATAAACAAATGGCAATTAAATCAAGTAAAGGACAAATAATTTATTGATTATTTAATTATTTATCTAATTAAAATTCTAACTAGGATTTTTATTCTATTTTACTTTTCTCTTTCAGAGTAAATTTCCCCAGATATATATCAATATTTTTATCCAAATAAATAATTTGATATTGTTTTTAAAGGAAAATATTTTCATGTATATAATAAATGCACGCACATTGACGAATTTGAACATATATTTTCCTTATTAAATGTCAATTTTCCTTACCCTGCTATCTAACAAAGCTTTTTCCAAAAAAGACATGTTTCATGCGATATAATCTAACGTTTCAAAATTATTTTTATTGAAAGGAAACTTAACAGAAAAAATAAATACAAACTGGATCGATTTTTCTTAATAATGATTAATTTTATCTCTACTTAAAATAAGTTTGAACTGGAATCGCTTAAGGTAATGCCGAACGAGGTAAGATATTGTTTGAGTTTATGTATAATATGACTTTTACTTAGATTTTATGCCAAAGAATCTTATATTCCATTCATATTATTAATACTACCAAACAAACAATTTTAAAAGTGTTTTACTCTTGTAATTTATTCAATTTAAATAAATAAAATAGTGAGACATGTGTTATCATCCTTATATTTCACTTATTATTTTTTTAATAACTAACTTTTTCCTTTCTATAGAAACATCTATTCTACTTTTACCAAAGGATTGTGAAACATTACTTTTCATCTTAGTCTTGCCGAAATATAAATGAGGCTAAGTATTTTAAGGAAATTTCCTGCTCTGCCCACAATTGTATTCTATTTTGATATTGCTTTAAAACTTTTGTATACAACCTGTTTGAATTCACATAAAATATATTTTCAAAATTGGAGATTATAATGAGCTAAACTATTTTTTGTAAAATTTTAATTTAAATAAAATAGCTCATTATTTTGAAATTTTTACTATTTTTTTAAAAAAAATGAACTAACAATTGTTCTCTTATAAATAGAAAATTGCAGGGAATTACAGATACGCTCGGTTATGTTCAAATATTAAGATTTAGGTTGCTAATGAAGGTATTTAAAATCAAAGAGTGTTCATGTATAAACTCTCGGCATGTAGAATATCCATTTGCCAGAAAAAAAACCAAATGATATAAATGGATATAGATTGTCGATAAAGGATACTTACACACCTCTCACATGTCACAGCCATCTTTAGATGTATAAGGAATCCCATATCACACCAATTACACATAGATATCATCCCATATTGATCACTAGATTGAACATGTAGGACTTATGATATCTCTATAACCATACACGACCATTCCTCGAATTCAGGTGGAAACGAGTCTTATTAGACCTATCAACATGTTTTTCATTCATCAACTGTTCAATAGTTGTGTTCTTGGAATACGATACGTTGTGAAGCTTTTGTGTTGGGCATTCCATAGCTGTGCACAGACGTTTGGCTCCGAAAACCCAAATCAGTAATAAACATGAACTGCTCTTTGGGCAACTCGCATGCTGACACTTGTTGATACGCCAACACTAAAATCCATATTAATTTCAAAAATTGTTGAATTGCTGTCCCATTTAAGTATTCTCATTAGTCGTCAATGGTTCTATCTTTCCAAGATTTTTCTCTGCCATCGTCTGTTACGGGTATTTGATGTTTTAGTGCATACTTGATAGTTATGTTATGTTAGTAAACAAATTATGAAAGAAATAAAAACATCAAATTCCCAAATCTAACTCGGATATGCTATAAGTACCATTTCTCTTGCGTCAATCATAGCACCACGCTTAAAATCATTGGACAACCATCATGGCAATATGTCATTATAGAAACATAAACCCCCCCCTAACAGCTGTTCCAGCTACCTGTTTTTCACCGTAATCTACATCGCGTCGCTGTAATTTAGATGTACTCCTACTTTTTTTCGTCGGTCCGCATGCATATCAAAACTATTTCACGTGGGTCACAACTAGAGGATTGATGGAGGGAGGGTGTTGGATTCAGGACATTTTTAAAGTGTGGATAATTCTTTAGAATACTAAAACTGATAATTTTCGGTTTTATTTCAAAACTATATCAAACATCATTTTTATCATATATATATATATATATATAATGTAGCAAATATTGTCGAGTTTTTATTTTGCCTATGAATTTTGTAGCATTAACACCGAAAAAATATGTTCTTAAGAAAGCCAACTTAACATGTCTTAAGTGAGATCCTTAAGAAAAATCGAAATTTAAAATGTTGTGCTTATTGGTATAATTACGCGCAAAATTATAATTTTAAATGCATTTTCACGACAAGTCTAACAAGTTATTGATCCCTGTTTGCTTTTCCCTACGAAATAGTGAAGTTTCTAATAGTCCAGAAACAACATGTATTTTTTTAAATATTGTTTTGCTTTTATGACATGTGGGTTAATTAAAATTTGGTTTCACCTATAAATACGCCACTAATGCATCGTTAATTTTTATGAATAACCATTGCAATAATAGAAAGAAAAAAAAATAACCTAGAAACCAATTCTCCTTCTTTCCAATGTTCTAAGTATTTCAATAAATGACAAAGCTACCTAAAAGCAGGAAAAACTCACATATTTAGGTTCAAAGTCAAACTTTTCAAGACACAGAACTAGGGATTGCTCCAGGATCCATATGACCGACAGAAAATTCTAAGCCTCACAATTCATAGCATCATAACATCGATAGCAAAAGTGATATATTTGATTGTTTAACAGATAGCACTTCTAGCTAAGTTTTTAATTTATTGTCCTAAATAATGTTATTTTTTAGTGCAGTGGACCAAGACATGTTCACTCAAAAATGTCCAGTGGGGCCACATGTTGTTCGAGGGCAGCATGTTGAGTGTCGCTGCTTTAATTGGATTGGTTGCTTACGTACTCACGGTTGTATCAGATTTGAGCACTGAAATGATCATATAAATATATAGCAGTAAATCAAATAAAAGAAGACCAATAAATATATATATATATATATATATATATATATATATATATATATATATATATATATATATATATATATTATAGCAGTAAATAAATTAAACAGAAGACTAATAAATCCTAAAAACATCTTAAGATCAAACAAAAACATGCAGCCATTACAAGCCAAAAAAGAGAAATATAGCTATAGTGGAAAAAAACTATTCTGGTTCTCGAGCTTTCACTGGCTTAGGACAGTGAAACAGGGTTAAACAGTGTATTGCGAGATCTCTACCTTCCTCTTCAGTGAAAACTTTCGACATAATAGCATAGGAGAAAAACCCAGCCAAAGACCCAACATAGGTGAATATAACATCAATAGAATATAATTGAAAAATAAATTACTATAGGAATCCGTACAAAATAGACAATTATAAATATGTATAAACATAAATAATTGCAAAAGAGGTTAATAATGATTATGAACAAAAGTAATAACAATGAAAATGTGCGAAAAAAGTAAACACTTACCCGTTGTATTCCAATTCTAATAGCATACTAACGAGAAGCACAAAAAACCGCTTAACTAAAAATAATGGCACCATCTATATATATATTTTAGTAACTAAATTTATTACAAAAAATTAAGTATATTATACTACAAACTAAATTGAATTGAATATATTAAATAAAATAATTAAATAGTTGTCATATATATATATATATATATATGTACATATATATTTAAATATCTGAAATCAATCACAATTGTCAATCAAAAAATTGAAATATATGAATCCTATAATACTAAATCTCATTTAAAAATATCAATGACGAATATAAAAGATAAAATTCCATCGTTTTCAAACAAAATTAAAAAAAAAAAAATTATAAAATATCCAAGTGCAATATCGGACTTAGGACCGATAAGTGGGGTTAAACTAGTTTGATGGCGCCAACCTTGCCCCTATTGTAACTTGTTAAATTAATTGGAAAATATCAAAATTTCAAAAATTTAAAAATAAAAATTAAAAATTAAAAGATAAAATTAAACCATTATACTTGAAAAATTAAACTATTTGCCATAGCATCCTGAAAATTATTACAACATTAAAATATTAAAATTTAAAAACAATTTTGTGCATAATATAAGTGAACCATCAAACACCCAAGATGATGCACCCATCTTTAAAATAGTTGTATAGTTATAAAAAATAGTTGTACATGTATATAAAATATTTGAGATCCGAAAGATCAAATTAAAAAAATATTTGAGATTCGAATGTTGAAATTAAAAAAATATCTAAAATCAAAAAGTTCAAACTAAAAAATCCGAAAGTTTAAAGTAAAAATCTGAAAGTTCAAACTAAAAATCCGATAGTTCAAACCAAAGCATCCGAAAGTTCAAACCCAAAAATCCGAAAGTTCAAACCCAAAAATCCGAAAGTTCAAACCCAAAAGTTCTAAAAACTCAAACTAAAAATCCAAAAGTTCAAACTAAAAAATCCGAAAGTGCAAACTAAAAATCCGAAAGTTCAAACCAAATGATCCGAAAGTTCAAGTTAAAAATATCTAAAAACAGAATGCTCAAATTAAAAACACAGTATATACACAAATGAATAGAGTAAACAATAAAAACTCACCAAAGAGTATCCTATCAAGAAATCAATCCATATCTTATAGAACGACTATATAGATGACTATATACATATATATATATATATATATATATATATATATATATATATATATATATATATATATATATAGGTAATATATATATATCTACACTCATGTCCATAAATTAAGGATAATTTAGAACCACACAGAAATTGAAGTCTAAAAAAAATTTCAACTGTAGAATTATCACACATATCTTGAAGAAAAATATGCAAATTACAGGAAACCACCAGATGCCGCGGATAGTACGTCACAATGACCAAAGTGTAGGAGAGGGGTATATAAGGAATGGTGGCAAAGAAGTAAAATTGTTCACAAGCGCTTTAAAAGCTTTTTCGGTGCAATAACCGCATAGTTATGGCACAAGGGAAGCATTTGGATATTTTTTTGCGTGGTAAAATTTTTTGGACGACTGGAATGTGGACGTACCCAACTGTAAGTTTTCGAGGAATCTGGAATCACCCGGAGTGTCATCTCCAGCCTTTGGCAACGATTCCAAGATGTTGGTATAGTGATTAGATGTTACTGCACAGTTTGCCACCGAGTTACAACGCCGAATGCGGATCGGTATATATTTGGCAGTTACTACCAAAAGAAACAGACGGAGCACAGCATCATACATGTCTCGTCAGCTCTCTTCTGCTACCGGTACGGTAGTTTCAATGCAGACAGTGTACAGACGCTTAGGGCACATTGGTCTATATGCTCGTAGGCCTGTCAGATGTGTTCCACTTACCGCAACTCACTGTCGCCTGCGATTAACCTGGAGTAGAGAGCATGCATTGTGAACACAACAACATTGGTCTTGTGTGATGTTTTTCTCTCCGACGAGTCCTGGTTTAGTTTGCAGTCTGATTCTCGCCGGGATTTAATATAGAGAGCGCCAGGTACCGGTTACCACAAAGAGACCACCATTGAACGACACTGTTACGGTGGTGAAGGATTGCTCGCGTTTAGGGAGGAATTACTCTTTGTTCCAGAAATGACCTGCATTTTCAGAGTGTAACAATGACAGGCCATATCTATCGGGAGGTCATTCTGGAACAACATGTGCGTTTGTTTCGTAGCGTCATGGGTGCTGAATTTCTTTTTATGGATGACAACGCCCGTCCTCACCGTGCAAACATTGTAGACGAATACCTTCCATCAGAGGATATCACCCGTATAGATTGGCCAGCATACTCACCGGATTGAATCCTTTAGAGCATGTGTGGGGTATTCTTGGCCGATGAATTGCAGCCCGTCAACCCCCTCCCACCTATCAACCGGAACTTCGGAGGGCATTGTTTGATGAGTGGTGTAAAATTCCCCAAGATCAGATTCATAATTTGATACTCATCATGCTTATTCGTTGTAAAGCCTGTATTGCATCGTCCAGGAGACATGCTCCGTATTAGCCATCATACTAACCATGTTATACTGTTTTTTGTAAATATGTTCTCTCTTTTTTAAATTGGCTCCAGAAAGTAAAAATCGCAATTTTTTTTTTAACTATGTCAAATTTATAGGATCTTTTTGCTCTTTACCTTTTGTTTAATAAATAGACTTTAAAATTGAGTCAAATTTGTTTTGTTTCTGTCTCTTTCTTTTCCTGAACCTTAATTTATGGACACGAGTGTATATATATATATATATATATATATATATATATATATGTGTGTGTGTGTGTGTGTGTGTGTGTGTGCGTGTGTGTGCATGTATACTTAGATGAGATACCCCAGTTACTCACACGGAAAAATTTGAAAAATATAGCAATCACAATGACAAAAAAAATAATAAAATTAAATTTTTAAATAATATTTGAATTAATTCTAACTGAACTTCTAAATAGCATGTAAAGAAAGAATGATTTTATAAATAAAGTATCAAAAATGTATTTATTTATATATGCAACTGAATTATTCCGTACTTCCAGGGTTCATTTGAATGGAAACGTAATAGAGTAAATATAAAAAGTCATAATAAAAATAGGAAATTATTTATTAATACATTTATCTTTATTGTTATTTAGTAAGCAAATCGCTTACAAGAAATCGCTTTTAAGTGTTTGCTTATGAATACAAGCCCTTTTTTTTTTGTTTTACCATTAATTCTGTAGGTGTATATAATGTTTTTTTGTGTAGCCAACGGATGAAAATCTGAGGTATACAAATAAATGAGTTTATTTTATACTGTCCGTTTTTTACTTTCACTTTTGAACAAAAAAATTTTAATTTCCTTAAAAATATTTGCCTTTTTAGCTTTCTTTGAATATATTGATAAAAAAATTACATACTAAAATGTATGCATATTTTTAAACTGATGATTTTTAAAAGATAAAAATTAGCTGCTGAAGTGATTTGCAATTATGTTTTCTTCAGTAAAAAGAGGCTGCTGACATTAGTTGATGCCCAATATAAAGATAAAAAATGGGATTTTAGAATTAAATTCACTAAAAATAAATTTAATTTTGGGCAGGAATACCTTTAAATAAGCTCTTTTGAGTCATCAGAGGAGATCTCTAAACATTCCTGGAGTGAGGCGATCAACGATGTGAATTCACATAAGATACAGATAAATGAACACAGAAACAAGCACTAAATTTATAAATGGGATAGTAAAAAATATATCTGCTTCTATCATATCAAATATAAAATTAGAAAATACGTGCGCTGATTCTACATGTAAGATTTGGTACAATATTTTCTGTACAATATATTGTACGATAAAAGGGAAAATTCATACCTTAAACTTACAAAATGTGCCCAAATTGAAAAAGTAAGTAACTATAAAAAATATCATATCCCTTTAAGATAAGTCATTTTATAATAGTACATGAAAAAATGAAAACTCTTTAAAAACTTGTTTTTGTTTTGAAAAAAATAATAAATAAAAGATCCGGAAAGTCTTGAAAATTAATTCATACTGGTGTATAAAATTCCATCCTTTTAAAAAAAGAATATACTTTCTGGAAGCCATAAAAGGTGTTACTGAACTCATATATTCTCCCGCATAGTTCCTCTCTACAAGAAAAATTCTTCTTTTGGGTCCTCTTATTCCCCGGATATACAGAATATCTCACTTTAAAATCTCGATGCATTTATCTCTTTTCGAACTTGAGGAGCAAAGAATGCACTTCAACGGATCTTTTATCACTCTAAGCCTCCTCGTTTTGGCAGCGCTTCCGTTTCCGGCACGCACCGTAAGATCACTTGACGCTCCTTTGTCCTGCTTTTAAGCGTAAGACGGAAGATTTAATTAAGCTGGAAAGAACCAGGAGAGTCTTCCCTTGGTGTTTTTTAATTAAAACGCTAAGACAGCGAGAAATAAGAATTCGAAATAAGTGAGAATTCTTCCAGTTCAATTCTCTAGAGTCTCTTCGGATCGATGTGCGGACATACCTGCACTAATTCTTTCCTACTAATCTGGTGTTTTCAGTTTTGGGGCGCTTTGTTACGGCAGTTTTAATAAAGGAATTTAATCAGCCATCTATTGAGAGTTTAAATGCAAACTATGAGCCTGGATTTAAAATGAAAGTCTGAATATGTGTGAAATTTTTGTATTTATATATATATATATATCATATTTACTTGAATTATAGCCTCATTATATTTCTTTAGTGCTACTGAAAATGGGGAGAAGCTTAGAATCGAAGACAAAATATTTGTTGGATGGGGGAAGTTGAATTACCAGCCCTTTCAAAAGGAAAATTGTAGGCATTTCTCTAACACTTGCATTGATGACTTACCTCTTTCTGTAGTTGATCTACAGTATTCAGGGGTTCCTAAGTATCGTTTTCTACTCGTATTTAGGATTTTTTTGTGTGTAGGCTTTCTTTAATCCACCTAAATATTAAAGATATTAGGAACAACATCAAGAAGAATTCATTATGACACATGTATGAAAAGGGAGGCAATTTTATATGCATAAAAAAGAAGAATCAGAGAGCAGCCATTGAAATTTCGACACGGATGAAAAAAAAATCATCGATGGGGTAAGCAAAATGAAATAATGTTCACTTTTAAATGTCCAACAGCTTTAAATAATTATTTTACATTATTTTTTTTCAAAAAATTGCATTTTAAATACATTGAATGACACGGAAGAAGGCACTGTGTGCGAAAATGGGGACTCTGGTACCACTTCCCAAGTTAGCAGTGACAATGGGAGTGATGAATCATTTCCGAAGCATGTAACTGGCAAAGTAATTATAGATTAATGTGTTTATTTGAATTTTTTCAAAACTGTTACAACGTATTCATTCTTCACTTCTTATTATTTCTCATTAGTTTCTTTTTCTTTTTCGAAATGTCTTAAGTATTGGGTATCGATGAACTTATTACACAAGTTTTCCTCAAAAACATATAGAGAATTTGATGTGCGGCTTAGAATATAAAAATATTTTTTTTTCACAAAACCATGTTGAGAATGTGGTGTGTGGCTTAGAATCGATGGTGGTTTAGATTGGATTAAATACGGTATATATATATATTGATATACAAATATTTATATATATATATTCTTATTAAGGAAATATAATTCAGTTCCAGAATACTTTCCCGTGTTTATATTTTTATCTTTACTCATGTATTAATATTGATACATTCATGTCAAATACAAAATTTAATGCTGGAAATAAAAAAAAAACCTTTAAAATAAAAGTATTTTTTGTCTTGTTTTATTCAAGATTAAGGATAATTTTAAGAGAATTCCATTTTGAGAATCTGCTGAAATGGAGTTCAGAGATAGAGTATGAAATATAGTTCACCCTTTAGCGTCTCTTTTATGTACTTATATTTTTAACGTCTACGATAGTATGGAGTCCTTTCACAATTTGTATTTCTCCGTTGAAATTATTACTGGAAAACGGGTAAATATTTTGTTTTCTTTGATTTCTAAAAAAAAATAAATACTTATTATTAACAAAAAAAGAATTGCTTATCGAAATTTTACCTGTAGTATTTTACATAAATTACACATGTATTAGAGGGTAGGCTGCTACTTATGTTGCAGTATCATTTTTTTTCCATTTTGAATAAGTTTATTACATTGTTATAATATTAAAAGAAGAGCAAATACAAGGAAATATTTAAGTATGATCCTCATTATTTATTCAATCTTAAAATATACATTTTACGCTACAGAAATCTGTAAAATAAATACAAAAACTGTAGTAGTGACATATATTTAGTTTTTCATAAATAATGATAAAATCGGCATATATATATGCTTGATTCTTAAAATCCATTTTATATCATTTTAGTTTTACCCTTTTAAATGACTTAGTTTTAATTCATTACGATTTTAAACAGAATCAAGAAAGCAAGTGTAATCAAAGCAGAAAATAGGGGGAAAATACCTTGCACACTATAGTGGAAAAACTTTAGAACAAATGGCGAATAAAATAACTATAAACTAATAAAGCGGCAGTATCTCCGGAAAAAATGCTGTCTTACTTCGTTAAATGTACCCTTAATTAAATTCATTAGAACTATTTTCAATGGAAACCGACTCCTTTAATCTTTGATTTAGTTGTAATGTTTTTGTTAATTATTTAATCGATGCTAAATTTCAACAGTGCGCCCTGAAATATACTATATATATACAATTTTATACATAGTCACAATTACAAAACATTACCCACATTCTGCTTAAAAAATGTAATATTAAATTTGTTTCTTTTTTTAAATAAAATGAAATTTAATCAAACATGATTTCAAAATACTTATAAGCATTATATAAAAAACATAACTGTTTAAAAGGAAATTTGTAAACAATTATTAATTGTAATAAGAAAGGGGGAAAAATAAACAGAGCAATATTTTTTTTTAAAAATCAGTTACTAAGATGTATAATACGTTTTTTGTTATTCTTTACATTAGGTATATATTAATAATAGTTGGTTATACAATTTTTTGGACAAACTTAAAAGCATCATTATTTAGTTATTAAAAAATACAAAAAATTTAGTAGGAAAAATACAGGCAACAAGGATTCTTCTGATGTAAGTTTGCCTTATACAAAAAATATTTCCTTTTTTTATCTTTTAAAATAGTAAATATTTTCTTAGAAAAATTCAAGCCTTCTTTTTTGGAGGTATTGAATATTTTAATGTTTCTTAATAGCATTATTTCCTATATGGATATGTTAATTTTTTCCGCATAAATTTCTGATAATTTATAAGTAATTTTAAAGAATTGTATTTTTTAATTTGCATTATGTCAACTCTGCAGATACCTAATTGTCTAATATTATTGGTAACTGGATTAGAAAAATTAGATTTCTAATTAGGGTTCCCGTAAGAGTGAACACAAAATGTGTGAAATACCTTAAAAAGGTTATCGCAAATTGACTTCCCATTTTCATTTAATGAATATTCCCCCCAAGCGTATTAATTGCATATTTTTAGCACCATTTTAGTTTTATATCCATATAGATGAGGAAAAATAATAATAAATGCTTGTTTCGTTTTTTCGTTATTTCTTATAGATTTTATTTTATTTTGATTTAATTATTTTATAAATTGTTAGAACACTAAATTAATTTTCCTTTGCATTCATAATTTCTCGGACAGACGATTTAACTAAAATGCAACATGATTCACTGTCATTTTATGGGAAGATTAAATAGTTTCAAAATAGTTTTCTGTTTTTAAAACATTGCATGTATATAAAAATGTAACATTTTTAAAAAAGATTTAATATGATGAGGTTATTTCCAATACAATTTTAATATTTTTCTTTATACAAAGTTTGATGTTGCTCAAATCCCAACACACACAATACAAATTTGTCTTCCACAATTATATTAACAAGCCAAACGACGTAACATATAGAACAAGGTCTAGAAAAACAAACATAAAACCACACAATAACGCAAAATATAGCAATCAATTGAATAAAAAAAAACTCAGTACAAAATGTATGGTTACCACACTACCAAATGAAATAATTAATTACTTTGTTTTTAACTGTTTGGTTTTCGCCATCTGTAGGGGAACATTCGCGATTAAAATAGATTTTTCGTGAGGATTATCCCAAGAATATGTGGTAAAAGTTGCCTCAACAATCTCTTTTATAACAATAAGTTATATGTTCCAATATTTATTAAAATTCAAACATTAATAAATACAATTATAATCAAAACTTGACCTTATGAAAGATTAATGTTTTCATGCGATAAACGAATAAAAACGAAATCAAATACATATAATGATTAATAGTCAAGAAAATGATCCAAATACATCCCGGTAGAAAAAAAATAACATTTTTTTTTCATCAAAAGTACTTAAACAAAACTCAAACTAACCTAACCAAGAATTACGCATTTTTGCATCAAATGGTTCCTTTATTAGAGTGAATGCTGATAATTCTACTCCTACTCTTCGAATAGTATGTTTTTGCTGAATTTCATTGAATATACACTCTATTAGAAAAAGAAAACGACGCACCAAGAAAGAGTTGTCCATTTGTAATAAAATTTTGTATGCAAAGACATTTGTACCGAATATGCAAATGATTAAAATTTGGGGTTGAATGAAAAAATGAATAGAAGGAGTTACAGCGCAACGGAACTGCGAGATCGAATGGAGAATCAGGTAGCAGAATCTAGTAACTTCAAATCTGAAGGCATTTGAAAGTGCAATTCATTGGATACCGTTTTATATTCCTCATATAGCTTACCGGCATCGCATACGGTCTATTCCAAGAAGAACTCATGCAGTATTCAGAGTAAATGATGGTATTATATGGCGAGGTTATAACAATTGGACAACTCAATGTATACATGTTAGCTAGTATACATGTTGGATACATGTATACATGTTACCAATGTATGCATGTTGTCTAGGCATTCTATACAATGCCTAGGCAAAGTATGCAATAAATCTCATATTTCATACTTTGCCTAAAAACTTCAGACGTTATATACAATGCCTAGGCATTCTATAGAATGCGGCATTTCATACTTTGCCAGAAACATATATACAAATGCATGTCACATTTTGTCCACGCTGCATCACTTTTGTTATCAAAGTATATTCGCTAACTAATGTCTCACAGGTATAGGTAGCAAAGTTAGTTAAATCAAGCTGACTAAACAATTTAAATATTATTTAAATAATTATATAAAAATTATTTCAATCTTTCAAAACCATGGAAGTAAAAATGTGCTCTGTTTCATTAAGTAAAGACAGGCGAGAAAAAACAAAATATTCTGAAATCCTCACTGTCAACTATAGAAAAGCATTCTTACGATCGTTACTTACAAACAAATACTTTAACAAGAAGTTGACAATTCACTTTATGCGTAATGTGAAAAAAATTCTAAAGAAGAAAATGAGAAAAAATATTTTCGGAAATATTTACAAAAAATCAATTGTGCAAGACATTTACTTGAATAAGAAAACAAATAAAAAAATATTGAGAAGTTCTTTATTCTAAAGAATCAATGTATTCGAAATGAAAAACATAGTGTGAGTAACCGTAACTGAAAAATGTTCTTGAATTCATCAAGAAAAGAAAATAAAAAAATGCAATCGTCAGCAAAAGAAATCTAAAAACTTATTTATTTATCATTTCTTCTTGTGAGTTTCTCTATACTTTCTCGTACTGGCACAACTCCGCAAAAGATGTTTCAAAACGTGGAAAAAATGCTCGGTTGCGATCGGTTCATGAAAAATGCATGTGTTAAAAAAATCTCTTTTTACTCTTTTATTTCAGCACGTCAACGTCGTTGAAGTAAACCTCACCCTAAAAAGTTTTTATTATTACCTTTCCATTCATATACTTCTTATCTTTTACTTCAGGCGAAAAAACCTCAGCTTGACGTTTTGACACACTTTAGAGGGAGGAACTATTTTAGTGCCACTTTCAATATTAAAAATAGATTAAAGCTACCGAGATTGTTTTTTTATCTTCTAGAAAGTTTGAGAATTGATTGAAATTCACCGATTTTAGATTTGTATTAATTTAGAAATAATGACAGTGGAAGGCAGTAGATATACAAATATTTCAATTCAGAAACAAAAAGAAGATGTTATATTTGAGTTACACATGAAAAGAAAATATTTTTGGGGGAGTAGAAAAATCAATTGTTATGTGGTAACGACTTAAACCAAAATTAAATTTTCTCTTTATATATTTCGAAATTCATGTATCTCGGTTTCAAATCTTTGCTTATAATGATACAGGTAGATGCAAATTATCAGATCTATGTTATATGGATATCCTTAAGGTTCTCACATAATTTTCACAAAATTCTGCCTTTAAAACATGTCATCCTTAACAAAGATATTAAAAACTCAATTTATTGCTCCTATATTAACAAAAATGAGGTGAAAAAAAATGATTTAACTCAAAAATATTACTTAATTACACCCCCTCCCCCCATTATTGCGCAGTTTAAAAGAAAATGCAAGATTTTAGTATTATAATTAGAAATTAAACTTTTGTAGTTACAAAATAAATATCGAGCGATGTGTACCATGAAAGTATAAGTAATTTTTTTGAATTAATTTAAGGTGTCCGACTATACATTCGGAACCGTGATTTTGCAAAAGCATATAAATGTATAATATTTATGATATTTAGTGTCACTTAGGTTAGAAAATGTATATAAAACTGTTTGAAGAATACTATTTCAAAAAATTATTTAAGTACAATAGTTTGACAAAAAATGAACATAGAATGACCAATTTTCAAAATATTCTCCTTTTGTGAAAAATGCTTCTATTATAATAATATTTTGCCTCTATATAATTCAGACCTCTCTACAGAGGCTCAACTAGAATTTTTGAAATGTATTGCTTAAAAGTGGGTTTATCCATATTTTACGACAACAGAGGGGAGCAATTTTAAGAAGAAAAACGCCAATAATTATTTCAATTTTTTTAAAATCACGTTTCCGAACGTAGTCGGATACCTTCATTTAAAACAAATCATATTTGACAACGTGACAAAAATATATTTAAGTGCATAAACACTAATCAAATTCTCGCACTTTTCAGGATGAATTTAGATAATAAAGTCTAATTCTCAGTACTCTTTTTCGTGTCACTTAATTTTGATGCAAACCTTAAATACAAGTTACTAATTAAATATTTTTATTGAAAAGTCCTACCTATATTTTTTCTGAGTTTATAGTTTATTTGAAGCTCTTAAACAATCATTTTTATTTTACGAGAAATCTAGAGAGGCAAATAGCATTTAATCCACTTACGGTAAATGCATTGCTTTCCGTTTCTTTCCATTAATTTAAGAAACGATGACATCAGTTGTTAAAAGAATTGTTTTCTTCGTGATTTATATTTTTACTTAAATATATTTTCTTCTTAAAGTTTAATGTTATCAGATGTATAAAAATATCACCTGTATCTGTATACATGCTGTGTTGAAGATAAATTTATATGTTTTTATTTAGTATATATAAATGTTAATTTATTTCTTTTAGACAGTCTCAATATTAAGCTTATTATCCATATCGATACCTCCACAGCATATTCTTTAACTAAACGTTGCCTTCAAGAAAATAGTAAGCATTAATATATATTAATTTATTATATCACATTATATGTACATCACTTCCCACATAGCTAAGGAAAACATTAATGCATTTTACTTTAACTATTACTTTTATATATACTCATTAATTCCATTACATCAAGTATTTTTATAAGAATTATATTTTCATGATGCTATGGAAGGAAAGTTAGCTCTTTTTATGGAAATATCATTGTGAAATTTACTTATATCACTTAAATGGGGATAAATAGTGATAAATAAATTATATACTGTTAAGAGTGAAATACTGTTTTTGTAATTTCCTTCCTTGTTTGAGTAGACAATACATCATTCTCACGTGTTAAAGGGAAACCGAGATTTCTGCTAATTATTTTTATGATTCAATTGTTTGATTTCATTAACATAAAAAAGAAAAAACTTATAAATCTTTATAACATTAAAGTTATATTCATTAAAGTACATAAACGCAAGATGTATAATTATTTTTTTCATTTTTTTGGTGTTGATAATTTTATAAATTAGAAGAACGTTCGCAATATATTAAAAACATACATTACATTTAACAAGTGGTTCAGTTATATGTGTATCATGGAAACTGAAATAGGGCAACTTGTGAAGGTCCCCTTGAACCTCCCTTTGAGAACGAGAATAAATTGGAGTCATATAAGAACCAGTAGCCATTTTTATAAATAACTTTCTTTATTTGGTAATCTTTCCCAAATAGAATCAAATACTTTTAATAACAAATATATCAAGAAATAGCTATATGAGGTTTATATAAACTAGGGTATTTACTTTAAATTAACTTAAATATTTAATGATACAATTAATTAACAATTAGAATATCGATCACGCAGAGATTACCACGATAAGAGATCCCAGAATTATATTCTATAATGTTCTTGTTGGGGTGAGGCGAGTGAACTATTTTTCTGGCGGAAGGATAACTGAGTGATCCGCCCACGCGCTCTTTTTCCCGCCTTCACTCCCGCGCATTCCTTCTACGAGGTTGACGAGCTGACCTGTCGCTGTGTGCTTTTGGGTCAGACTTGCTGTGTGCAGTATCCGCGATCAATATTTTCGTATGTATATAAATAAATGTGATGTCCCAAGATACCGTAGTAGAAGTGATTTCACAAAAGAACAACAAGTGGTAGCAGAGCGTGGTTAATCTGTGTGACGAGTTAGTTGACTTTGTGAACGTTTAAACCTTTCTACCTACAATGGATAAGATAACTATTCCCGATTTAAACGGAACGAACTATTTCATTTGGGAGCTTAAGATGAAAGCTGCCATTAGCTTAAAAAGATTAGCCCCCTCTAATCTTAGAGGATAAACCTGAAGACCTTACCCGTAAAGATGAAATGGACTGGATTACGAAAAACTCAGATGCAATAGCATACATTAAGTTATCGCTCGCAGATGAGCAAGCCTTACAGTTCGCGGCGGAAGACAACGCGAAAGTGCTGTGGGATAAAATTAGAGCGACTTTACATGGGCGAAGGTGAAGACCGAAACATTGACGCGGGCAATGAACTCAAGAACATCCGAATGAAAAATGGCGAAACTGTAGCAGATTATATTGCAAGAGCGCGGGGGATTTCGACTAAGTGTCACTCCCTTGAACTGGATGTGTCGCCGAGGGAATAGGTCTACCATACCGTTAGAGAATTAAATGGAAAATTCTCCAAAGTGCGCGATATTCTTAAGACACAAAGAGGAAAAAGCATGGACGAAATATTACAAATTTTAGGGAAGAAGAAGCAACTTTAAACTTGTCAATTAAAAACTCACATGGATGGAATTAATGAAGCATTTTATTGTAAGAAAAAATGAAAAGCAAACGAGACTGTGTTATATTTGCAGAAAATCAAATCATCTAGCTAAGGACTGTTATTATAGAAACAAGAACTCTCCAAGTACAAGCCAAAGAAACAATTCGTCTAGAAATGGACACGTATTTACAGCTTCCCATCGAGAAGAAAAACCTTGTGACAATATCTGGATTCTGGATAGTGGTGCATCCTGTCATATGGCTAAAGAACCTGTGTGGTTCAAAAAATATTAGTCCAGAAGTGATGGACATTTACTTAGCCGATAAAAATTCTAAAATGATGAGCCAAGGAACTGGAAACGTTTCAGCTAAAACTGTGAGTACAAAACATTGTAATTCTATTAATCTAACAATTACTGATGTCAGTTATGTTCCTCAATTAAGATGTAATTTACTGTCTGTAACCATGTTTAATGGATAAAGGTTGTAAGATTAAATCAGAAAATAATTGTGTATTGATATATGATAAAAATGATAAGTTAATAACTAAAGCATTTAAAAAAATAATGGTAGATTAGAAAATTAAATTAGAACCTATGTATAATTCTGAATGTTTTATTTCTGACCAATCTACTAATAATTATGAAATTTGGCATAACAGGTTATGTCATTTAAATTGTAAATATATGCTTAAAATGAAAGATTATATTGATATTGATAATGTAAATAATTTCACATGTGGAACTTGTGATATAAGTAAGGTAACCAGAAAAACTCATCATAGTATTGATATATATCAAAGCTCACAAATTCTTGAGTTGCTCCATGCCGACCTGTGTGGTCCAATTAATATCGAATCGCATGGTGGTGCAAAATATTTTATGGTAATTGTAGATGATTTTTCTGGCATGTACTTTACTTATTTCTTAAAAAATAAATATGAAGTGTTTGATATATTTTCTCAATTTAAAGCCAAATATGAAAATTTAACTGATAAAAGGATTAAAAAAAAAGATAAGAACTGATAATGGGTTAGAATTTGTAAATGAACAACTAGATACTTACCTGGCTAATTCAGGAATATTTCATGAAAAAACTATTCCATACAATAGTGAATCAAATGGCAAGGCAGAAAGAGCCAACCGTGTTCTTCTAGAAAGGGCTAGATCTTTATTATATGAAAGTAAACTTCCTTTAAAATTTTGGGCTGAAGTTATTAATTGTAGTACTCAAGTATCTAATGTTACACCACGAAAATGAAAGAAAAATCCCATTAGAAATTTGGACAGGTAATAAACCAAAATTAAATTATCTGAAAAAATTTGGCTGTGTGGCCTATTTTCACGTTCCGAAAGTATTGAGAAATAAATTTGAAGTTCCAGGAAGACGTGGAATTATGCTAGGATATGCTAGAGAAAGGAGGGGATATCGAATTTATGATATTAAAAATCAAAAAGTAATTGAGGAGAGATCAGTTAAATTTAATGAATATTTAAAAGGTAGTAATTATTTAGGTGAGATAGAAAATGAAACATGGGATATTGACTCGTTTTTTGAAGTCTCTCCCGAAAGAAACGAAATTAATCAAAATACAGAGAATGGAGTGTTGTATAATTTTGATATAAATAATGGACCTGGAGCAATTGAGAATGATAACTCAATTCCCCTTCAGACCACGTCATCACCTCGGACAGGCAAAATCCAAATTCCGGTACTTGAATTGAATGATGTGCAAAATCAAATCCCTGTTAGAAGATCGGAAAGACTAAAATCTAAGCTGATGTCTGTACATTTGGTGAATAATGTACCAAACTCTTATTTTGAGGCAGAAAATAGGGCTAATTGGAAAAATTGGAAATTAGCAATGGAGAATGAATTAGATTCGTTAGATAAACATAAAGTTTGGGAAATTGTACAAAAACCTGCGAAATCAAAATTAATAAAAACTAAATGGGTATATAGCTTAAAACAAGATGATGCTGGGAAAAATATAAAAATACAAAAAGCAAGGCTTTTGTAGCAGCTGGTTTTAATCAAATTAAAAACATAGATTATTCAGAGTCGTATTCACCAGTTGTAAACATTGAATCTTTTCGATTGTTAATTGCACTTGCAGCTAAATTAAAGTTAAATGTTAATTTCTTTGATGTAAAAACTGCATACTTATATGGTGATTTAGAGGAGACGGTGTATGTGTTACCCCCTCCTGGTTATGAAAATTAATTGGAGATGATAAAGTTTGTAAATTAAAAAAGAGTATTTATGGTTTGCCACAGTCTGGTAGAAACTGGTATATGAAAATAAAGGGTGAATTAGAAAATTTTGGTTTAAAACAATTAGCTTCTGATAATTGTGTTTTTTATTAAATCTGTTAATCAAAGTGTTCTTATATTATGTATGTATGTAGATGATTTAGCAATTTTTTGTAACAATGATAAAAATGTATGAAGATATTGTTAGTAAGATTAAAAATGTATTTGAAGTGGTTGAAAACAAAACTAATAAGTTTTTAGGCATGGAAATTGAAAAATGTGAAAATGGTATTTATTTATCCCAGTGTGACTACATTAATTCATTATTAGTCAAACATAATTTAGAAAATTGTAAAAGTGTGAAAACTCCAATTGTGAAGGGGGAAGATAAAATTTTTCCCTCTACAAATGAATTTATTGATATTACTATGTATCAGGAATTAATTGGTGAACTTTTATATTTAGCTAATAGAACTCGACCTGATATTTCTTTTTGTAATATCTTATTTATCCCAATTTAATCATAATCCAGAGAAGAGACATTACAGTTTGGCTAAACGAGTGTTAAGATATATTTGATGGGCTCAAAAGATAAAAAAAATTGTTTTATGAAAAATGAATTTGGTATTTTAAATGCTAGTTCAGATGCTAGTTGGGAAATGCAGAAAATGGAAAATCATTTTCTGAGGTGTAGTTTTACTAGGTAATTCATTAATTTTATGGAAATGTCGTAAACAAAAGAGTGTTAGTTTATCAAAATGTGAAGCAGAGTTATTTTCTATTTCTGAAATTTGTAAAGATATAATTTGGACTGTAAATTTGTTAACTGAATTAAAAATGAACAATTTATAAATAATGTTGTAACTTTAAATTCAGATAGCCAAGCAGCAATTAAGTGGATTAAGGGTCTCCGTTCTTCAAATAAATCAAAGCATATGAACTTACGTTTTCATTTTATAAAGGATTTAATTGAAGATACTGTAATTAAATTAGAATATGTCCAAACAGAATTTTTAATTGCAGATTTCCTTACGAAAGCCATGAATGTAGAAAAGTTGGAATATTCAATGCAAAAAATTGCATTACTCTCTTGATTTTATGTCACTGTGTTTATTGTTATATTTTATGTGTATTGTGTATATGTCTATAATGTTTGTATTGTTTGAAAAAATGTATCACTCGCAGGAGGGTATGTTGGGGTGAGGCGAGTGAACTATTTTTTCTGGCGGAAGGATAATTGAGTGATCCGCCCACGCGCTCTCTTTTCCCGCCTTCACTCCCGCGCATTCCTTCTACGAGGTTGACGAGCTGACCTGTCGCTGTGTGCTTTTGGGTCAGACTTGCTGTGTGCAGTATCCGCGATCAATATTTTCGTATGTATATAAATAAATGTGATGTCCCAAGATACCGTAGTAGAAGTGATTTCACAAAAGAACAACAGTTCTTATTTAACATTTAACTTTAATCATGCTCCTAATATAAATCTTTAATGAGACTTCAAATATAAATCAATATTTACCACACTGAATCTCAAGTCTTCTTGAGATTAAATTATCCAACAATAAATCTTCAATTAGAAATTTAACTTCACTATTATCACTTTCTGCTTCAATCTCTCTCTCCTAATGCTCTAACTTTACTATTCCGTTTGACTTAAATACTTTATCTAATCTGCATAACAAGGAATCCTGTCCTCTCTTTGGAGCTGATTGGAAATAGGTAGGGAATTAAATTTCCCTAAAAAAGACGACTCAGAACGTTAGTGATAAAGTTCCGTATAGATTTGTCACAAACTTCACGAAAGTTTTGCACTGATGAAAACTATTAAAGGGTGAACGTTTTTCTTTAAAAGAAAAACGAGCAAAATGATTGGCACCTACTGGCAAATAAGGTATCGGATGATAGCTAAGTTCTATGAGGACACGTCTCCCATTAATATGCAATGTGGCATCGTTTAGGAAGTGTTGTTGTGGTGGTTTTTGTACAGATGAACCTCACGTGTTCGCTGAAGTTTGAAGCATAAATACGTTTTGAAACATCGTATATTTGACCAATCATTGTTTTTTTAACTTTCTTTGTTTACCCATCATAAATATAACAATAGTCATTCTCAAGAAGATGCTACAAGGTGGCGTATGGTTGGGAGATTCGAGAAGGGCCAGTAGCAGGCTACCTGTTGTGGGAGCCTCGGTGATTCGAGAAATGGGTGTCCATTCTGTGGAAACAGTTCACAGAGAAAAGAACAGTGGTCCAGTAACCTAGTACTGACCGTAAAAGAGCAATAATATTGGCCCAAAACCGTCATTGAAGGCATCTATCCAAAAAGGAATAAATCCGTGATAGCAACACAACTGCGTTTCAACCTATTTAATGTAACAGGAATATCTATTTTACGGATAGAAGTCACACAGAGACTTAATGCATGTATCATGTATGTCAGATGCCCTGTAGTATTTATCTCTTTGACTGTTAGTCACAAAAAGACCAGCTATCATGGTAACGAGATCCCCTGCCTTGGACAGAGGATGATTGGAGCCAAATTTTCTATAGTGAGGTGGCGAAATACTCGAGACGTGTTCTCATCCTGGAGTCGATATCGGCCGTCTAAAAGTTTCAAGAAGACGACTAAGATCGAGGTAGTCTGAAGACCTAAACAAGCATCAAGGTAGACATACATACATACCTTCATGTGTTTTATAGGGGTACTCTGACATATTTGCTGTACAGGGATGAGATTCCTGCACCCTGTGTCAGATTTTTCGATTTTTCGTGAGTGCATGGATCAAATTCCATCATTATGGATGAAAAGATATGTTCACTCATGGTTCAGTTGGTGGACGAAAACCTCCAAAGGACAAAAATGCAATGTTTTGAGATATCTTGAATTAACCTTGATTTTAGTTCCTTCGAAAAGGTATAGGCTGTTATAAGGTTGACAATGGATGACCTCAAATGTGCCTTGTTACGAGAGGGGGTACGACTGTTACAAAAGGTTGGATAATAACTTTTGTAAGAAGAATGAAGCATCGATACAAGAGTTGTGAAGCAGTTACAGGCGAACATACACCCTATTAAACATGTTGCTCTGTTACTGATAGAGTGTTGTTTCGCTGTTATGCTGTAAAAATAACCTGTTTAATTATTTAGGGTGCAGTTTCAGCTCATTTTTGTTTCCTATACATTGATCTGATATCGAATGATTATTTATTTGACCAGATTTTATTTTATTTGATTTGTTATTTTTTATTGCAAAAAACTATTTGTCTCTTCAATTGTTTTCGGCAGTGTATGTTTCACGAGTAGACTTAAAATGCTATATCATCATTTTTGCAGATATTTTCAATTTTGAATCCAATTGCGTTGAAGAAGGAATACAAAAATTACATAGCATCACAAAAAGTTCATTGAAATGACATGTTTTGAGTTATACTTTTTATGCTTCCTAAGAACTTCATAAGCCAACCTAAATATTAAAATAGAGTGCGGTATTTCTAATTTGAATGTAGGATGATAATTATAGAATATTCGTAAAATATCCAGTTTTTTCTGTAATTTTTCTTATATATATATATATATATATATATATAGATATAGATATAGATATATATATAGATATATTTGTAAATTAAGGAAACTGTTTCCTCTTTTAAAACAAAAATTTTTAAAATTGTATAATCCGAAATGTAATTTTATTATTAAAACACGTATTTTGAAATAAATCATGTTATGAATTAAAGAATATATTTTTCTATTTACGAGTCCCTGTATATTTCGTTCTTAGTGATCATTTACAGTCATGTGCAAAATGTGACGGATATTGGAAAACACATCCTTATCTAAATTGTTTGTGAAATTGTATCATTTTATTTGTAATCGATAAAAGAATATCCTGCCAAAACATTGCTCAGAAGCATATAGTTTATTTAAACGTATCAGATATGTTCTTCTATGAAGCATAAAAGTGTGTTTTGTTCTGTAAAAAACAGTGTTCTCAGTCTCATGATAGTAACCAAATATAGTAATATTTGACAGAAGATAATTTTAAAGGTAATGTAAGTACTTTCTATTGGAAAATATGAGGATTAAAATGAAATGTAGAATATTATACTGCATTGAGATTGTTGGTCACTTTTATTCACTTGACAATTTTCTAATATGAAAAAAAATAGTTGTTAAATAATTAAACAAAAAAACTGGTACTCCTGCCAAATATCATGAATGACACCCGCGAGCATGTAGAAGTGCCGCCACATGACGTGTCAGGGATTCGATTAATGTCTGAAGAATTGCTGTAGGTAATTGGCATCATGAATTCTGCGGGACTGTCTATAAATTAGCAGGGGTAAGAGGGGGTGGAGATCTCTTCTGAAAAGTACATTGCAAGGCATCCCAGATATATTCAATACTGCTCATGTGTGTGGATTTTGTTGGCCAGTAGAACTGTCTAAATTCAGAAGAGTACCTCTGGAATCTCTCTGCAGCACATTTGGACATGTGGAGTACCACATTATACTGCTGAAATTCCACAAGTACATAGGAATGACCAATGGACATGAATGGGTGCTGGTGACTAGACAGAATGCTAACATAGCTTCTACCTGCCAGAGTAGTTTCAGGTAGTGTCAGGGGTCCATATCACGGCAACTGCACACACCTCATGCAATCACAGAGTCTCTACGAGCTTGAACAGTCCCCTGTTTACAAGTAGGGTCCATGGATTCATGAGGTTTATCTAGTACCCATGCACGTCTATTAGCTCGATTAAATTGGAAACGATACTCGTCAGACCAATCAATGTGCTTTCAGACATCAACAGTCCAATTCCGGTGTTGATGGGACCAGACGAGGCGTAAAGCTTTGTATCTTGCACTCAACAGAAGTACACGACTGGACCTTCGGCTCCAAAAGCTTATATCAAGATGTTTCGTTGAATGGTTCACGCAGTGAAATTTTTTGATGACCCAACTTTAATATCTGCAGTAATTTGTGGAAAGATTGCACATCTGTCAAGATTAATGATCTCGTCAGTCGTCGTTGATCCCGTTTTTGCATGATCTTTTTCCGGCCACAGCGATGATGTTGATTTGATGTTTCTCCGGATTCCCGATATTAATGGTACACTCGTGAAATAGACGTACGTGAAAATTCAAATTTCATCGCCACCTCCGAGGTGTTATGTCCCGTCTCTCGTGCGCCAACAATAACACCACGTTAAAACTCACTTAAATCTCGATAACCTGTCATTGTAACAGCAGTTACCTATCAAACAACTGTACCAGACACTCGTTGTCTTATATAGGTTTTTCTGACAACAGTGACGTACTCTGATTGGTTCCATATATCTTTATTGGGAAACACATGCCTGTATCAGTTGTTTTTTTTGGGGGCTTTTCAGTGTATATTTGACGAACAAACACATTTAAAGGATTCAAATGATCACCCGCTTAGGGTCGTGTACAGGAAATATTGCAAACCAGAAAATCAAAATTAGTTAAAACACCGACCGACTGTTATAAAAGTAAATGTACAGGTTGTTGAAAAATCAAGTGCGTCGTAATATAAAATATGAATCCAAAAAACTACAGCTAAACGGATATTGTGCGAAATGAAGGTGCACCTTAAGGCACACGGAAATGTGCAATTACCTGGTCTCGTTCTCGTTCAAAATTTGAAAACAGCAATCATTTTAGGTCTTATTAATAAAAAAAAGAAACATGTTTGTGAATGAGTTGCTGTATGTTTCTTATGTTGGCCGTATTGATGTGAATTGTATACGATTTTTGGATGAAACCCTTTTCCGTCTGGATAGATTCGTCGATAAGCAAAACTGACCAGTTTCAAAAACATAGACCCCGCCTGTTTGTATTCCACAATCATTATATTCATAAAAATATACTTTATGAGTATCTGTTTTAAGAAGAGTTGCTATTAAACCGTTCTTTCTTATTAATACAGTGATTTGAAAACGATACTTTCGAAGTTTCCACATATTTACATAAGTTTTAGTTATTTAAACATGGCTTACACAAAAATTAACAGATATACGTTTATTAATATTGGAAAAAATTAATTTTGGAACTACGTATCTTTGCTTTACTACTACGTGTCTGCATTTTTAGCGGAATATACTATACTGTTCAAATTAATTAGGACAAACATGTTTTTCTTGTTTTAGTTGGTATATAATTACTAATGATGTCCTTAACCATCGCAAACCCATTATTTCTGCTTTTAGGTAGACTGACATATTGACTTTGACCATAATTTATCCGTTTTAATGTATCAGGAGCTTAGTTGTGACACTTTCAGTGGGGCAGCTGGTAAGTTCGATTTTGCTTTAGGTATAAGGCCTGTTACTTTAAGCTGTTCAAAGATGGATATTAAGGAAAGTACCAATGTAGGAACCACCATTATAAAATAAATCCCTATCAATGAACATACTTCTATGACTGTGAGAGATATAATTATGCCAGTTGGTGTGATTGAATAAAATGTTTCAAGATTTTTTCAAAGTTCTGCTGATCATCGTCTCCAAAAAGGAAAGAAACATGTGGGCGCAAATGGAAAACTTCTCCAAAAATTGATAAAATTTCAATAAGTATTAAATTAAAAACTCAAGAAAGACAAGCACAGACCGTTGAAGGGATTTATTGGATAATGGGGTTGAAGTAACTCATTTGCACAGAAAATGAATTTGGAAGGAGGCCTTAAGACAAAAAGACTGAGGTAAAAACTATTTCTATCTCAGAAAATAAGGAAAAACATTTAGCATAGGCCAAAAAACACAGATCATGGACTGTTAACGACTGGAAGAAGGTGAATTTTAGCGATGGAACATTTATTCGTGCAGGTATAGAAATCAAGTGTATTTATACGAAGGGAAGTTACCAGATCATATCCAACAGATTGTAAAACACCCTACTAAACAGATGTTTCGAGTTGTTTTTCGAGATGTTTTTCACAACAAAACACCCTAGAAGCTTAGTTCCTCTTAAATATATTCTAAATTCTGTCAAATATGTAGTAGGATTGCCACATCCATGGAAACATTTGATGGAACATTTCAACTTGACTTCACCCCTTATCATAATTCGAAATTGGACCATACTTTTACTTGGGACATAAAATAAAAGTGCTCAATCAGCTTGGAAATTCCATAGACTTAAGTCTTATCCAAAACTGATGGCATATTCTCAAGAATCGTTTGCTAAGATAAATCACACGACAGCACACAGCAAATGACAAAAAGGACTATACTATTGTGTTTCCAGGTTGATGAAATCAAGAACATGTGTGCTGCTCTAGTAAAGTCAATGTCAAGACTGGTTGAAAAGTTTACTTCTGCTAAAGGAAGACATATTTTGCACTATACCGATTTTTCACTCTGCTTAAGGTATGTAATGATAAAAAGTTATAGTTTTAGAAAAAATCAATTTTTTTCCCTTTGTTCCTTTTAATTCGAACAGTAAGGTATGTACTTTTAACTCCGAATATAAAGCTGCCAATGAATATTATTTTAAAATTATCTTAAACAAATATATATTTAGACTATGCACTAATTAAATGGTTTGTTTAAATATTTATTTCATATAATACATTATAATTCATGAATGGTATCAGGTTATTAAATATTGATAACTATAATATAAGAAAAACGAAAATTAAATAAAAAAATACTACTGCATCTTGTGAAAGCGTTGTAATTTTTGAAATTAAAAATTATCGGTTACAAGCAAATCTCTTCTGCATTTTCCGCATTTCAAAAACGATAAAAGATTATCTTGTTTTCTGCTGCAGAAAATGTTCGTTTTTCAATTCTTAGTATGATTCAGGATAGTATAATGCGTTTTCTTTTTGTTAATATGGGATTAATTTGTAAAACTGTTTTGAGTCTGCTTAATGACTTTCAGGTATACATAAAATCCGTTTATTAATTTTGAAATTTTTTCAAATACTTCTTTAAAAAAAGGGTTATGTGCTATTACATCTTTTAATATTTCGTTGACAAAGGAAATTAAACGTTTTTTTTAAATTTTTCAGTTACATATATTACATCAAAAAGTGTGCAGCGGAAATCATTTACCGCGTTGTATTGGAAAAGTTTTATAAAATATGCTTTTTAATGCCATCGGTGCATAATTCAATAGTCTAATTTATCATAATTTTGTTACATACATGTAACATTTTAACGTGTTATAATATATGTTTAAAAATTTATAACTATTCAGAATACAAAGCCGTGTTTTAAAAAAATAAAAAAATAGGATATACTCTGACAATTAATGAATTTTATCAACTTTCTTTTTCATTTGACATTTTAAAAAAAGGAAAATAAAGAATATAGCTTTGAGAGAGAGAGAGAGATATACCCTTTTTAAGAAGTAGAGTACTATCTTCTGTCAATCTTATCCCCCGCGTAATTATCTGAAACTAATACTGCTGATGAATAGCCAAATTGAAATAAATTACAATGTAAGAGAATAATTAAATGTCAATTTAATTAAGTATAATTCAGATTTAAAAGTCATTCTCTCAGAATTTTACACTTTGCAGAAATTAGTAGATTTTTTTTTTGAAATTTATATCGCCTTCTATGGCAACTGTGACGGGCTGCGGTAGAACCCAGTGGTTAAATTATCCAACGATGGCAGGCATGTCATGAGTTCCGATCCCAGTACCATAAAGACGAGAATTTTGGGCAGCGATGCACGTTAAATCTGTCGAGAGCTGCAACGCTCCCATGGAGGGTTTTCAGTTAAGAGGGGGTGCCACTCAGGTGTCGTCCACGTCACTTGACCAGTGTTTCTCAAATTACGTGGTCCGTCGCCAAGGGCCCTCGTGATAAAGCGAGGGGGGCGAATATTGAAACAGTGCGACGTTACATAATGAATAAAACACATTTATACCGATTTAATATATTTATAACTGGTGACGGACTCAGTAATTCTGTCGCAAAAAATATATGCCCCAAAAGAAATCAAGCTACAATTCGGCAAAATTATGTATGCAAATGACGATAGCATATTAGGTGGCAACTGCATTTACGAGCGCCGAACATCCAAACTAATCCATGGTGATAGACGATATTTTCTAAGACGTAACCGGCGGCATAACAGACTTTGATAGGGGCCGTCTAATGTGCATTAGCACCGCTGCATGATGGGGTTTTCAGTGGATTACACCGTCGCGGAGGGTCAGGACGTCCCAGGAACACAAAGACAAATATTCACTACTCACATCGATCAACGTCACATCCTTCCAGACATCCGTTTATAACAACTCATCTCAGTGTTTACCACTCAAACATCATAGGCAGGCACGACCCCTCTTGGAGTGTGACAGAGGGGTCATCTTCAGTGATAAGTCCGACGAGCCAGGGCAAATATTGAAACGCTACAGCAACAAAAAAATATTTAAAAATATAGTGGTTTATTGAAAGAACGTGGACGAATTTTAAAAATTATCAATCGCCCAGGTCTGACATATATGAATAAAATGCGCATTTATACCGATTTAATATATTTATAAATGTATCAGTACTGCACGCTGTATTTGGATTTTTAAAGCTTAATTTAAAAATACTGAATTTTTAATCATTTGTTTATTTTCATATACACTACATGCATACCAAACGTGAATAGCTCAATTTCTTCTGGGTGCATATATTTTTTTTGTGACAGAGTGTATATATATATATATATATATATATATAATATATATATATATATATATATATATATATATATATATATATATATATATATAATATATATATATATATATATATATATATATATATATATAAAGCTCAAGTTTAACAGTAACCAGTGACACCATGCGCTTGTCATATATAAAATTATATAAAAAAATATAATACTCATCTTGAACATTTATACGGTTTGTTATTAAATTAGTATTGAATACTTACTTCGAAGTACATTATTATTATTGAACTCAATACATTACTATTGTTTGGACGGAGGAGGGGGATCACGAAGAAAAATATGATTGAAAATTGGGTCGCAGGTATCGGAACTTTGAGAAGCACTAACTCAACTACTGCAGTCCCAGAATTCAATGGAAATATGTTATTATGTTTTATATGTTTTGTTTTCTACATTTTCATTAACACTAGAATGTCCATCCGTGTAAATTTGGCATCGAAACCTGGTCAGTTTGTTCTCTTTTCTACATTTTTGAAGGGTATTTGATATTTTTCGTCAATTTTAAATATTATCCATGGTATTTACAGAGTAAATATTTTGTGGTTCTAGGTTAATTAGGGTAAATGTTACATCTAAATATACCGAGAACATCCGATGGTATCATTTCGACAGCAAGAAATTCATCATCATAAATAGCTGTCGTCCATGGTTACTATTAGTAAAACAAACTTCCGAAAGTAATATCGCCCATTTATTAGACCTTGAATACAACGTTATTGGGTTAAGAGGAAACGAATCTACTTTTTCTAAAACTGCTGGTTCTAATTGTTTCATTACATATAATTTATTTATTTGCTGAAAAACAAAATCATTAGATTTTCGAACTTTGTGCAGAGCAGACTCCTTGAAACGATGACTCATGGAAAAGGTCCAAGCTCTGATAAGACGACGAGAGATTTTTGAGAATGAATGAGAAGTGTGATGGTGAGCTGTCTTGATCTAATTTAGATAGATGATTCCGATGAAAACATAAGATTGGACGAAAGTGACTGCGAAGAATCTGAAGGAATCGCAGATATAATTGATAATATTCCAGTAATTCCTGGTATATGCATAGCTAGGGATGACACAGAATGGATCTCGAATAATAATAATGCTCCTGAAAGATTTGCGATTCGAAATGTTTTGCGATAAAACATTGGTTCAACAAGGTTCGCCGAACATAATGTCAACCTCAGTTTTTTATGATATAAAGGCTCATAAAATATGTTAATTACATGAAATAATATTATAAATTCTTAAAAGTAAACACTGCAGAACCGTAGTCCTACAATTGTTTTAGCTATTGCAATTGTTTTATATATTTTATATCACGGTGTCGAAACGACAACGGAGGACGTTTAAGGGTAATCGAAATCCCGGAGTTCTAGTGTTAATTCACACTGCAATACAATCCAAAGATATTTAAAAGAAATGCCAGATAGAGAGCTCTCTGTACTATACACATTTCTACATAAAATTAAAGGAGAACATTTTCAGAAATTTTTAACAAAGCAAAAAAAAGTATTCCTTTCATATAATTAATTTTAATTATTTTTATGCTAACGTCTCTTTTCTTTTTTTTTGTATACTTAAAAGTAATGCATTTTTTATTAATTTAAAATTTCAATTCAACAGTAAAAAAATATCATACGAGTGCATAAATATTGCAAGGAAGGGGAATCAGTGCAGTAAAAATATTTCCATAATCTCTAGACGTATTATATTAAACATACACTAATGTGAAATACAGTTTTTCTTAAGGTATCAGAAATTTGAAATACTTTCAAAGCATCATGTTGCAAAATTGCTTATATTAAAAATTATTAGAACATAGTACTTTTAATTTTTAATATAAATCAAATTATATTTTTAAATAAGTGTCTAGTACGTTCATTAAAAAATATATCACAAGGTATTAAAAGATTGGTTATATCACGTGTGTGTGTGTGTGCGTGAATACCTAATCCAATTTTAGCTACCCTGTGCTATTTCGAATTTCAATTAATAAATTGAAATCATACATAAAAAAGTTTAAACAAAATTTCTTCGAAAACATGTTCTGCATTCATATGCTGTATTAGACGGGCTAGTATGCTTACTCTTTAATATTTAAATATATTTTTGGATGAACATTATATAAAAATATATTGTTTCTTATAATCTCCCTGCCAAACGTATTTTAGCATGGTACAGGAACTAGTATTTGTGTATATTTGTTACAAATAGCAGATGGAACCATTCTGACAAATACAATTTGCATGACTTTATTTCATTACAATTTTTATATATTCATACAAGGAAGTCAGAAATTAAAAGAAAGAAAATTCTTGCAAAACAATTTACTTACGCATACAGATTTAAAATCGAAGACATATATATTTTTGAACGATTACCAATGTAATCATAAAATATTCTGTAATCACATTCTAATTTTGTTAAACTTTTCCTAAAATTTTAACGGTATACTTATAACAAACTGTAATTAGTTACCATTGTCAGCGATATATTTCATCTAAATTTGAAGAAGTGCAAAAATACACATACAAAGTTTAGGTTTCAATATAATGGACAAATTGAAGGGAAAATCAAGTTTACATACATTTTAATGACTACAGCAGTTACATTCTTAAAAGTAAATGATTTAACTTTATAAAAGCAAGGTAATGTAAATTCTGAAACAAAAAAGCATATTTTTATACGAGAATTAATCAGTGTTTTCAATAGCCTCACAGATCACCTAAATATATTTTATTGTAAGCATCCATGTGGAAAAGATGTTTCTTACTGCAAAAACGCAGAAATGTCTAGGAAAATGGAAGGATGAAAAAGAAAATTCGATTTCTTTCACATTGTTTCTTTTTCAACAGTTTCAGCAAAACAATACATATTTCATTCCATTCATATTGCAAACAAATTGAATAAAGTTCATGTCATCCTTCTGCCACTGCTTCCTTTAGGGAGAATTTGGTGCATTACAGTAAAAAAAAAAATATATTGTGTTCCTATGTATATGCAATGCTCTTTTCAGCGGCACGTGACAAAAAAGCGTCAAGACGTAAAAATCAGATATTCTAAAGATTTTTCTTATGCTTTTGCTTCGTATTCTGAACAATTTCCAAGAACTAGAATACTAAAACTAAGTTTGAATTTTTTATAGAAATCTATTTTACTTGTATCTTTGGTACTTTTTAAAAACCCAAGCCTTTTAGCATGGTTTTCTTTTAAAACATAACGGAAAACTGAAGCATATTTAAAATAAATGTATGCCTCTTAAACTGACCTTTCATTTAGTTAAATAGTTTTGAAATTTATATTTATATTTTGAATGTCTTGGATAAACTTGTGATACTTTCACTAACTTTTGATTGGAAATTGTGTCTCGTAAGAAATAAATTAATCTGCTATTCCTAAATCATTTATGAGAATAAAAAAGCAATTTTAGTTATATTTTAAACTTATTTAATTTAGAAATGCAAGTTTTAAATTATTATTTACTTCAGGAGCTTGGATATATATTTTTCTGTACTATACCTAAACTAAACAAACCTATTTTTAAAAAAAAAATATACCGAATTAATCAAACTTTAGTTACTTGACTGAAATTGATATTCTAAAATTATTCATTATTAAAACAGTCAGTAAATTCATATCTGTTATTTATTATATGCTTCAGTTAGTATAATATATCACTTTTCCTCAAATGTATTATGATAGATAATTGAAACATAGGATAGTTATTCTCATCTACTAAAAAAATGTCGTACCCGCAGAGAATTATCGCAGTGTCGTATTATTTAAAACTATTTCTTCAAATATTTTAATTAAATTACCATAGTTTGATTAACATCTTCAAAATAGTAAAATTATAAAACTCTCAGAGAAATTAAAGAGCATTTAAATCAATCAAGCCAAGGTTTTGTTCAAATGTAAAGATTCAATTCATATCTTACTATACAGATTTTTATTTAAATTTTTAAATTTAAATGCTTTTGGGTTCGCAATAATGCCTATCTCTTAAAATTAAAAAATAGTTCAAGAAATAAAATAAATTAAAGGTAATATCTTTAATCTCATATGTTCACATTAGATGTATTAAAATTATTTTAAATTCTGACATGTAAAATTTGATTTCAATTATTGTAATTTTAAAAGCGTCTACAAATACATTTTTTAAGGATTCTAGTAATATTTCCTTCTTGAATTTGAACTTAAACTGCTATTTATGATTATATACAAGCATCTACTTTGTAATTCTTACTCTAAGTTCACACTCTTCCTATATATATACAGGGTGTATCTAAACTCTTAGGAAAATTTTTAAAGGGTGATAGTACACATCAAGGCAATAAATATTAAATCTAAAACTGAGGATCCCAAGCGTCTTTCGAAGTAGATAAGCGCCATTATAGTTTTGGGTCCGAAATTTCAAATTGTTATGAAAACAGAAAAATAGATAGATTCATTAGCGGTTTTCGCTAAATTTATTATTTTTGTCAGTATTTTTTTGGAAAATAAATTTAAAGATAGGTTAAAAACATTTTGAAAGAAGGCTCTCTTTAGACTTTGGAATCAGGATCAACTTTTACAGTTATTTTTTTTTTGTATTACATTAAATGTTTTCAAAAGCTTAGACTTAAACTTAAATTTTGAGCTGAAAATCTGAATCGTTGGGTGTGGTTAAGTATCGCAAACTCAACTGTGTTCATGGGCTGAAATCTGAACCCCCCCCTTTTCCTCCTTGGGACACAGTTCAGTTATTCACGATCTTGGATGCTTGGTCATAGCTGGAACTACAACCCATTGCTACAACTAGGCTGGAACTACAACCCATTAAACGTAAAATAAACGACAGAGGGATGACAAAATTAAATAAAAACTTTATTCATAACAGACATGAGCAATTTCTCCCCCTCCCCGCAACATGAGCAATTTCTCCCCTCGCAAAATACCCAAATTGCATGCAAAGTGTAGTACACAAGGATTTAACTGCATGATGTTAACTATATGTAAGGATGTAAAGTGCTGTAAAAGCTCTGGTTGTCTGCCATCATCGTATTTTCGTTTTTGACGGCTGTAGGGATGACCAGCTACACTAATCAAGAGATTACCGATTTCAATTTCATTTATGGCGTTGTGGATGGGAATGCCTTGGAGGACTGGTTATTGTACGGCGAACGATTTCCTTCGAGACGCTTGCCGAATCAAAAAATTTTCAAACTCTCGCATTGGTTTTTCAGTGAAACCGATTCATTTGTTAGTAGGATACCCGACACTGGGCATACCAGATGTGCGAGGACACCTGAACTTGAAACAGAACCTTATATTAATTCGAGGATCAACTGGAAATGAGCAGGCGGACTGTATCCGCCACCGCAAATGTGAGTCACATGACTCTTTAGCGAATGTTCGGAGCCGAAGGTCTTAGACCCTATCATGCGCAGCCTGTGCACCCCTTGAAAGCAACCGACCATCAGCCACGTGTTGATTTTTTCAGGATGGGTTCTCCAACGATTGGCAGTGCAACCAGACTTTGCCGCACACGTGCTATTCAACAATGAATGCAGTTTCAGTCGGGAAAACACTTTCAATGCGTACAATGCACACAACTGAACGTACACTAACCCACACGCATATCTGTCATCATTCATATCAATGGCCTTTCAGCATCAAGTGTGAGCCGGACTTACTCACGACCATTTGATCGGGCCGAATCTTCTGCCAAGGCACCTAGACGGCGGAATGTATTTGATATTACAGCTAGAAGTGCTTCCGGTTCTACTGCAAAGTGTTTCAGCAAACATGATGACCTTAATGTGGTTCCAACATGACGGATCGTCTGTACGTTTCAGCGCAGATGTACGAAGTGCATTGGATACAGCATATCCAGGGTGAGCGATGGATTGGATGGAATGGTCCGGTAAATTAGCCAGCACGCTATTCTGACCTCTACTGCCTAGACTTCTTCCGCAGGGGCCACATGAAGAGTCTTGTTTACGCAAGCCCCGTCGACTCCGACGAGGCCCTGGTTTGCGAAGTTTGCCGTCGTAGCAGGTGATATCCAGGTGATGCCCGGGGTATTTGCTAATGTTCTACACTCCTTCTACCGGTAGTGTGAGGTCTGTCTCCTTGCTGGTGGGCGCTATGTGGAGCAATGTTTGTGATTCCACATGAAATTCATTCGTGTACCATTTTCTACGTGTCATCATTCATTCAAACTTCATTCATGCGCACTTCGTGCGTACATCAAATTGTTTCTTTTTATTTTGAGCAAAGAAATTGCTCATTTCTATTATGAATACATTTCTACATTGGGTTATCCCTCTTTGGTTTATTTTACGTGTAGGGGGTAGTAGTTGCTGTCTGTTCTACGGCACCAAGTCATACTGCACACCAAGATCAGGAATAACTGGCCTCTATTCAGGAAGGGGGGGGGTTAGTTTCAAACTTCACATCCTGAACACAATTCCTTTTGCGCTATTTAACCACCCCCAACAAATCAGATTTTCAGCTAAAAATTTACGTTTAAGTCTCAGCTTTTGAAAGCATTTAATGTGATACAAAATTAAAGGTTAAAAAATAGTTGCTCGCTACTCCAAAGTCTAATGCACCATCTATCGACATTTTTAAACTTTATCTTTAAATTTATTTTTCAAGAAACTACTGACAAAAAAAATAATCGTAGTAATGAATCGGCAACATTTTTACTTTTTTTTAAATAATCATTTGGATTTTCAGATCCTAAACTTTAATGGCGCCTATATCCTTCCGAAGACGTTTGGGACCCTAAGTTTCCTATTTAATATTGTTTGTCTTGATGTGTACTGCCACCTCTTAAAATTTTGGCCAAGTATACACCCTGTATATATCTTGTATGAATACATAGATAGTGTCGTGAAACCTTACCTTGTGCTTTCTCATCGAAACTAAGTTGAAATTAACTCTTTTAATTAAATTTAATGCATGTAACAATTGCTTTGTTTCAGTAGTGTGATTGTGGTTTGACTCACTTGCAAAATTATGTAAATTCGAAAAGTGATTTCAACCTTTTTTGAACAAAATTCCTTGTTCTCTTTAGTTGACTCACAATAAATTTTCGTGTTTTTCCCCTTGATTTTAATAACGCAACCATCCTGACTCGCAACATCACTATCGACCAGTGGAAAATAAGATATTCTTAATTATTTTAATTATTTGAGGTTAAACCCAAAAATTTGATTTTGGAAGTAGATATATGTGTTAAGTCACTGCTTTTCTGGAACTTACATATGTTTACTGATATATTTGGTTGGTTACACGCCTTGAATGGATGAATGAGACATGTTCATTTTAATTATGTTAACACACATAAAAATGCAAAACAAACAATAACACTAATTCACACAGGCAATAACAAAGACAATGTACAGGAGCGCACTATTTTTACTTTCCGGATGATAAACATCATTCCCAACCGGGAGTTTTTAGAATCACGGGATTTTTTCGGTTATTGAAAACCATTATTTGTCAAAATAAGTAGGTGATGCATATTGCACTAACTTACTTTAAAATCTTCCAATAAGGCAGTTTATGAGATGATATATATGCTTAAACAATGATATTTCTCATTAGGCGTTAAGATTAAAAAGTAATCAACACACGATGTCTTGGAAGGTTCAAGACAATCACGAATTAAATTAAATGCCTGGACATGTATTTTAAATGGTGAATTATTACATATTTATATACGAACTGAAATTTCTTCTGTTACGTGATCAGCTGAATGTACTTATAGGTACTCTAGCTGAAATAAAATCTTTAATTATTTAGGAAAATTTAATTCTGTTCTAGTGGTTTTGAATCGCACCTTTGAGAAGTGCTTGTATTGAGCTAATATATTTTTGCCGGACAGAAAAGAAAACATAGTCACTGAGTGTTTATTAGCGTCGGACTTTGAAGCTACACCAAGACTTTTACAAAATGCCCAAAATGAATCAATTATACCCTAACGGATTTATAGGTACAAATAGGTCCCACGAGAAACTACTCAACTAAACGGCACTCGGCCTTAATTAACCACGCCAACAAACATACCGAATGGACGTATATACTGAACAGTGACGTATATTACTCTATTTAAAGAAGCATACATACGATTAGCATTTAAATAGTTATATGAACTTCACGTAAAAAAATTATAAAAAAATTAACCCTTTATCTACCAGATTATGATTTACTGCAATATTTTATGTGCATTTTGTTTTATTTTTGAGTCCCTAAAGTGGAAAATTAAGGAGGTATACATAAGTAAAATTCTCAACTCTCAGAAATTTATTTTGCGTTTTAGTTAATAGTTAATTCATTATAAACCGATAATTTAAAGTACTGGTTTATGGCCCCATGGATGTTTAAAATATTTTCATAATAGAAAATGACCGTATGGATTTTTGAACTGAGTTTTAACTCTTAATAATGTTGAATAACTACAGAACACTAATATTTTACAATACAAGATATTTGTTTTTGAAAATTATATCTTTTAAGAATTTATTTACATTTTGGTACACATAAAACATGTTTTACACATATGCTTTGTTTAATTATATTCAAAGGAACTGTTTTTTTTTATCAATACACAAAAATACAATACACATTGTAGATATTGAGTAAAAGTTCAGTTGAATGTTTTTAAGGCACTGTATCCTGGGGTAGAAAATGCTGTATTTTCTGAACTTGAACTACTGAACTCTGAGTCTTGAGATCTTGGTAGTTTTTTAAAGAATCTAACGAAAATTACGGCCGATTATTTGCAGGGATTTCTTCATCTGAAGAATCCTCTGTTAATACATCATAGTTTTCAAATGGTAAATTCTGTAAGAAAACTAATACCTATTGAAGGCTGAGCTTCTTATAATTAGACAATTGTATGAGAGGAAATTATTATAGAACTTTGAAAACCTCCTAATGTTGTTAAATCACAATTATACATAAAGGTATTAAAATGATAATGTTTTAAGAACGAATAGATGTTTCATTTAATTGTTAGGGGAATAAAACAAGCTCCCATTCAAGAAATCATAACTCTATTACACTTTATCCAACTCTATTACTGATCATCCCAATATATATCAGTTTCGTATATATTGCAGTGATTTACTATCTCGAGAAAACTCGGGTGAAGCAGAATTTGTCAATATGATTTCTTTTTTATCGTGGATTTACTCGGCCTGGAGGAAATGAAAGGAAGTATTCAGCTTTGATTTGTAGTTTGCCAAATTTTGTTGGTTTTGTTGGTCTTTTGGCGAGACTGGTAGAGTGTTTGCCATTTTGTATAATGTATGCCGTCTTGTAGATTAGTAATGTATAAAAAATTATTGTAGCTTTGAAAAAAAGTAAAATTAGTTAAGTGATGTAAAATATTGAAATCGATGAATTTTTAGATAGTGGTTATGATGAGGTGGACACCGTGAAAATAGTGGAATGGATTCTTCTGTATGTAGCTTTATTGAAGACGATAGTTCAAGTGATTTGGACGATTTACCGGCAGCACATTAATGGTGTGCAATTCAAAAAATAAAGTTTTGCTACCTGCACCTGCTCATTTTAATTTTACTGCCTAAGTAGGGAATGAATTTCAATATTGATAGCCATAATATTTTAAAAACGTTCTATAAATATTTTGATAATGAGTTGATCGGCATTACTACAACCAAAACAAATTGAAATGTGAAAGAGCGTACTCGTAGGCAGTATTCCAAACCATGGTGTTCTACTTCTCAAAATGAATTAAGTTTTTTGTTAATAATTATTCTCCAACGTGTTATTAAAAACCAGATCCGCAAGATCATTGGAGCGAAATTCAGCTGTGAATTATGCTTTTTTTTTTGCAAAAGCAATATAATATGGACGATTTTTTCAAATAAAGCAAAACTTGTATTTCAGCAACATGATGCATTTGATGCAAGTACACATCCTTGTCCAAAACTAAATAAGATATTGCCGATTCTGCAAAATTTATCGAGAAGTTTCAGATTATACCTGAACTAAATATAACAATTGATGGACACTATATATAAATATATCTTTATAAAATAATATTCGGATGTTAGCTGTACATTTCTTTGAAGAGACAGCGCGATTTTGAATACATAGTTTATCTGTGAATATAAGTGTTGGTGCATTTGGAATACCACATTATATACAGTAGAATGAGAACAAATTCTGATAATTTATTCTGTAATCTTCTTATGTCAGCCCGAGCTGTGATGACTCTTCTAAAACCACTGGATAAATGATATTGTCTTACCATAGGCAACTTCTATAACTCGCCTGGTTTTGCTGATACGTTAGTCAAAATGAAGACTGATATGTGTGGAGCACTCCAATTACCTAAATTTACCTCGATATCTAAAATCAAATAAAATAAAATAAAGAAAAATTATTGAGTATCAGAGAAGAAAGATAATTATCATAAAATTGAAAGATAAGACGGATGTTACTCTTTTTTCCACAATACACACTGTTGAATCTCAGGTTGATAGATGAACCACAACGTGAATGATATTGAAGAAAGACTTGACCAAAATGTATCCCCTGTCTAAGATTGTTGGGAGAAGTAGTGAAGAGATAGTACCACTGATTTAAAAAGACCGTGTTCCGGGCGACCATGTGCCACCACTCAGATTAAAGGCCACATTAACCCTCTAAGCGTTTTGCACGTACAATCTTGCCATTGTAAAGATGCTTCGAAAATTAACCACACGTATAAATTTGCCTCAAGTAACATTCTCAAAAGCGTTTGAGTGGTTTTTTTCGGAAATCCTTTCCCCTTTTAAAGGTTTAACATCTTGATAGATAATTAGGGACGGTGAAAGACATACAGCAGGACACTGATAGGAAGTTTTATGATTTGCAGGGAATCCCGTGCTTTGTCCCTGAAGCAATCGTAAAAAATTGCGAAATAATCCCTTTAAACCCCAGGAAGTGTTTGTTTGTTAGCTTGTATCTTAAAAGTCTTGAAAAGTCCCAATGCATAAGTAAAATATGTTATAATTCCCTTTTGGATTCATGTTAATTTGAAACTGTAACAAGTTGGGGCGTGTGAGGGCAATCTGCTAATTTATATATTTAGACAAATTATACCTTTTTAAGTATATTCTTTCGCTTCAATTTTCTTATCTTAATCAATGCTTTCAGTTTTTGTAACAAAATTATTTCATTATAAGATGTCAAAAAAATAATAAGACACTGAACACTTTAAAATTTGAAACCTTTTAAACTTTTCAAGTACTAAAAATGAATAAATTTAAACTTCATCAAACAATTTTAAACATTTTCTTACACTTTGATAAAAATAAAAACGAGAAAAAAAACTCATTCAAATATATTAGTTTTTTTTTAAGATTTCAAAGCCAGGTTCAGGGATGCTTACGTATAGTATCTAGTTATAGACACAGGGACATTGAAAATAGTAACCCAAAAAGGAAGTCAAGTGCAATCGCGAAATTTTGCAAATAAGTACAACGTAAGGTGATATGCAAATGATCCAAGTTTTGTGCCAATATGCATGCTCATACACGCCGAGGTGGCGCTACAATCAGGAATTGGGTGCCATATAAGCCAGTGCAAATTCGAAGATTCATAAACGTGATGATTACCCGCCGATTGTAGGAAGACTTGGGTAAGCAAAACATGCCAGGTAAACGTGCTACAAGAACTTTTTTTACAATTAAGCGAGTTTGAGAGAGACCTGATCATCGGGATGAAAACTGCAGGCTGGTCGACGCGCCGTGTTGCTGGGCAGTTGAATCATTCGGAGTGTGCAGTTGGAAATTCTTGGGAGCAGTGGACACGAGAACTTCAGTGCTCAACGGTCACGTATATTGGGATGATCATAGTAGTTCCGGGCATTCATGGGTATTTGTGCCACTGAGTTTCAGTTTTAAGTTTGAAGATTGCCTCATTTTGGGGATACCCTTAGATAAACATATATTTCCACTCATTTGCAAATTAGGCATTTTTCCTGCAATTACGTGTATTTCAGAAGGAATTTTGATTTTTCAAATGTATTTGCTTAAGAACATGTATATTTGTGTGTACTATATTAAATTTTTATCTATCCAAAATTACTTGTTTTTTGCTCCTCTAAAAGCTTTTAGGATTTTAGAACTTTAGTTATCGATGTGTGACAATTTTCCTTGTAATAAAAGTAACAGAAAGATAAAAAATTAAACTTGAGTAGAAAATGTTTTGAAGTATTGCCACGCACATTTGAAGAAAAAGTATATTACCCATAAAAATTAAAAATTATTGACTGAATGTGTGTTATGTTCATCACAAATGCCGATGTAGAGAATATATCTTTTTTAATACAAGAAGCTCGAAAAGAAGAGCACTAAAAAAGAAAATTCAGATTTTTTTCCGAAAAATATTCATTTAACATAAAAATATGATTAATATGATTTTAATTTAAATAAATTAAAAGTATTGAAATCCTTTTTTATGTTATTTTAAATTAAAAATATAATTGAATAGAGAAAGATCGATTTTACCTTATAAATATGATCATCGTTTGTATATCCCCGTATGCACCATTTATTGTCTTATTGTTTAAAATAAAAGATAGGGCTTTTACTCTTTTTACCTCATTACTTTTTTAAAAAAACAGGAAGGTGAACGCGTTTTCTTACTCTCATATTCAAAAATGAACACAGGATGTTTTTTCTGTTTCAAATCGCAATTACAAAATACTTTTTTTTAATTTTTAATAAATGATAGAAAAATAATTATAATTTTTTTTAATTTCTAACATGCCTTCTTGTTCATGTTTTTTTTTACCCTTCATTTTGTTTTAATTTTACTGTGACTGAACATATCGGGAAAACAACCAAATGGCACTACAACATTCAATGTAGATTGACCAAGACAACTTAACAGCTAGCTGTAAACGAGGGATTTCCTGGTTCTCAATTGACAAATAGGCCGAAATAAGTCATAAAATTGTCCCCTTTCCACCTCCCAAATTTTTAAAAGGGGGAATTGAATGAAGTTTGCTGCATTTTTGAAGGAGATGGCAAAATAAAAATCTTCTCCTTCGGAATGAGTTTTCACGAGGAACGCAGAAAATCCGGTTTAACAAAGGTAGAATGTGGAGAATGGTAATAGTATACGACGTTCTTTTGTTTTCAGTACAGAAAATTCATCATCCACCTCTACCCAAAATTCAAAGAGCGATTTATTTCAAAATTGGCTTTTAATTTTTCACTGGATGTGAAATCTATAAAGATTTCTTCGGAAGTTGAGAGCCCTTCTGCAGTGTCTTGAAATAGATCCCTAAACCACTCGTAACTTGCTACCAAGTTATCCTCATCCTGAAAATACTTTTTAAAATTATTTGCCAACATTGCTAAATGATTTTACATGGTTTTAAAAACAACTTTCACATGTTGTTGTTCAGATTTGTAAGTTTTAACACATAGGGAGCTGGGCTTCCTATATGTGCTCCCTATGTGCCCCTATGTGTTTTCCCTATCGTTTACTTCAGTAGTGGTAAATCCAAAATATAAGTATTTTGGAGAATATTGCCTTGATTTAATTTTCGGAACCATGATCGTCTGTGTACTTAATGATCCTTTATTATAGTTGAATGTTTGCTTACGACTTAAAAATGTATGTATGATTTTGTTTTAATCTACTGCCGTAAATACTTAATTACTGTGAATTACAATTAACGTGTAATTTAAAAAATGTACATTCAATCTAAATTCAGTATCTATAGAAGTATCATATCGACCCAAACTGACTTGAATAGTACAAGGAAAAACATTTTTACATGTTTTGCGCAGACGTCCAATAGGTTGCCCAGATTCATGCAAACGTACCCGATAATGCCAGATGTGATGGGTATGATAGCGAGCAACATAGACTAGACTATTTTTCTAATGACATTTGTACTTTATGAAATGGATGCCGAAGGAAATAAATCTTTAATTAAATATATCATTTTGCGATCTGTTCCAATTTAAAAATTAGAGAAAGGAATATAACATAATAATAAGTAAGTAATATATATTTTAAGTAATTTTCTTAAAATATATATTACTTAAACGTTACATATACAAAATTTAATATACTTATCGTAATAATTTGTACGGTTTATAATTAAGATCGTATTGTAACTTTAGCGTCTCTCTCTCAAAGTGCATTTTTATTGCAGTAAATACATTATTGTTGTACAGGGGGGGGGCCGAAAAAAATTATGATTGAAAATTTTGTCGCCAGTATTCAAAGTTTGAGAAACACTGGTCTACGTCGAATATATCAGGAATTGTTGAAGTAAACAACCTTGCAGCTGACCGAGCTATAGGACTTTGAGAAGGATCATAACAAGGACCTTGAAACCAGATAAGTACGTTCAATAATCTAGTTATCCGAGTGTGTCTCAACCTGGGGGGCACCCCCTTGGGGACGCGATACCTCTGCAAGAGGGCGCGAGCAAATTGAAAATAAAAGGTTTAAAAATACAGTTATTTAGAATGATATAATATAAAATGTTTTCTGAGATAATAAAAAATACACATTTACTCTGATATAATTTATATATATATATATATATATATATATATATATATATATATATATATATATATATATATATATATATATATATATATATCATCTGGTGATCATCAAAAATAAAAGATTCCATTTTAAACGCTTATTAGCTCTCTTTGATCCTATAACCAAATAAAAAAAGACATTTTGTTTGATTTGCCAGAATACTACTTTGAGAGACTTTTTATTACGTTTATTTTAACCCCTAAAATACTACTTTTGATTATCATATATTTGACCTTCAAACTTACTGGTATGTTTCACTCCGTCTCTTTTTCTTTCAGGAAAGTTGCAAATAATATTTTCATGTTTCTTTGTTTTCCATGTGAATGAGTTTTATGATAAATGGGTAAGAATATTGAACATTTTGAAGGATTATTTGGCCAACATGGATTTTTATGAGTATTCTGAAACATATAATGCATAACGAAAAACGTTTTACACACATACTTTTAAGAACTGACATCGATATTCTTATATTGAATAAGAGCAAAGGGAAAAAGTCAATCAATTAGTCACTCAAATACCTTGTGATATGAGATTGTAGCTCGAAAGAGCTGGATATTCACGTCATCCACCCAACGATATAATGAATACACTTTTAACATGGGAGCAGTCGCATGAGGTGCAGTGTCAATCCAGGCGCACGAAATCATTCATTCTGGGAAAACTGTTAATTCGTTAACAGTGACCTTGGCAGTATCCTCCAAATAGACAGTCTTAATGGGAACTTAAATGGATTTGTGTCAAAAATAGGCCTCTTTTTTCAGAGTGGCAAACGTTTTTTTTTTTTTTTTTTTTTGTTTTTTTTTTTACAATCAAGGTACATGTTTTGATCGATTTCCCTGTGCGACCACTTTTGTTCAAAAATATGTTCTGTGAATATGTTACAATTTCTCCTATGTAAAATTTTGTGGTTTTGATTGCTGTGTTGTGCGTCATTATGTTTTATAAAGGCAAATGAGCAGAATAAAAAAAAAAGTCGGCATCTGTAATCTCTATTGGATGAAGCTGAATCTGATTTAGCAATTGAAGAACCTGCTGAAATAATGCATAAAAAAAGATAGCGAAATCATATATGAGAAAAGCGATAGACAGGAAGCGTTTGAGTTGAATTGATATTTTCAAATGCTGTTTAAAGAATTATATGAAGAAAACTATGAAACCATATGTAGTACTTCGCCTTGTCAAAAAGACACAAGTAAGGAAAAGTTCAAAATGCAATTTGTAGATCATCAAACGACAGCAAAACTACAATAACGTAAACAAAATATGACAGTTTTGCTGGAAATTAATGTTCCTGTATTGTTAGCGAAAAGCGTCTGTGATTTATGTCCTTTATTATAGTCAAGCACATTTGGAACATTAGTTTTATTGGATTTTTTTTTTCAAATTATCAAAAAAAAAATTGAAAAGTCCTTGAAATTAGGTAAATATATTTTCTCTTAGTTAAATTATTCGCTGGAATTGTGGTTTTCATCGTGTATAGTAAAAATAATTATAAATCAAAGTATAGCTAAAAACAAAATATAACATATGCTTTTATAGTGAATCGAACTGAAAAGTAAAACAATAAATAAATATATATATTACTTAAAAGTAATACATACAAAATTTATTACTTATCTTGTCAATTAGTACGGTTTTTAATTATGATCGTATTGTAGCTTTAGCATCTCTCTAAAAAAAGGGCATTATTATTCATTCAATACATTATTATTTTGGGGGGGCGATAAAAATTATGTTTGAAAATTGGGTCGCCAGTAGGGAAAGTTTGAGAACCACTGAGTTATCCCATTACGGCTTTCGATTTCATATTGCTTCCAGAGTTTAGTTATAAATTTGTATACCTCATTCCGTCCTAAGGAGAGTATAAAAGTAGTTATCTCTATCATCATGTCTGCTTCTTTCTCGAACCCTCTCGGACCAATCACCTTCGTGCCATGACACAAGTTAAATTTGTCGAGAACCAATGTCTTCCCGTTAGAGTTGTGTGGAATTCCACTTGGCCATAGCTCAAATTTAATAGGTCCGTCAAGTTTAATGAAACCATCATCTCATTACAAGATTTGAAAATGAATCAAAATGCATGTAAAATAAATCATGTCTTTTCTTTAATTATAATGTTCCAAATTTCCTTCGCAACTTTTTACGAGTAAAGATATATCTTGGTTTACACATAATGATAAAAATCCCTTATATATTGGAAGCTAGTTGTGGAAGTATGGTTGCAAATCTCGAAAGAAGCCTGATGATAAAATAAAAATGTTTTGTCTTTAATATTTAAGAATTACATGCTAATTTAAATTGTCGTAAATTAATATACATATTTACTTCTTCCTGTATATGGGAAACGCAGTTTCTACATTATCATTACATAAAACAAAAATAAATGTACCCAAAATTAAGCGCTAATTATGAGGAATTATTATAATATTTCTTAATAATTACTTTATGGAAAAATGTATTAATCAAAATGTATGTATGTCTTGTACATAGCGCAATTTGAGTCATTAGAATTTTATTTTTAATGATCTAAGTGAAAGAAAATTACCTAAATTAATCATGAATAAAATTTGCTTTCAGGATATATCCACTTATTACAAAATGGAATTTAATAACATGATTTATTAGTAATTTATTTTCGTCCCTCAATTTTCAGCTACTTTAATTAGGAATAAGTATTTATCTTAGAAAGATTATACTCAAATTACACTCATACAGAATAATCAAGAAATCTAATCAGAAATTGGTATTTTAATAAGCTGACAGAATTTTGCGAATACTTTAAGTAGCTCTTAACCCTTTTTCAGAAATATAACTTACAGAGTGACATCTAAAATGTGACTGTGGTGATTTAATCAGTTAGTTGTAATGATAAAGTTTTTTGCAACACTGAAAAACGTAACATCGGCTTATGTACTACAGAAAAAAAAGGTCCCGCTGTTCTCCAAAAAGTAAACTAAAGATTCTCAAATAAGATAATTGGTTACTTGCCTGACTATTCTGAATATGCTTTCCTACATGCGATGTAAATAAATCCATTCCTTTTTCTGACGAACTAATATTTTTTTTTTCTGTTTAAGTATGATTATTTGTAATTTTTCTTATATATTTATTGTGATTACATCTTACAATAACTACATCCTTTAAAATCTTTTTATTTTAGCTACTTTAAATAACGCTCTATTTACCTTAAATTAAGAAACCATTATAAAAGCAGTAATAATTCTCTGAAAAATAAATCAATATCAATGAAATTTGAATATATTGGTAAGTTAAAAGAGATGAACGATATAACATTAAGGAAAATAGTAGCGATGCAGTCAGTACAATGCACTCGAAGATAGAAGCTGCTAGATGGCTGAATGTGAGTCCGTCTGTAATAAATATTTCCGTCTGTTATTCCTTTCACAAGCAATTTTTAATCCCATATTCGGTATCCTCGAGGTTCAGTTCCGGACGGCCATGCCCTTCTACGAGTACCGATGATCAATATTTGTAATTATGCAAACAAAGGTATAGAGCCACAACTGAAAATGAATTTAGACTCTCTCTCGCAGCAGCTCCTGATGATTGGTATCACGGTTAGTGGTTCTTCGAGAGCTTCACGAACAGGTCTTTAAAGGAGGCGACCAGCCATTTGAGATCCCCTCACGTTACGTCAAAAATGGCAACGTTTGCAGAATACACAAATGCATGTATTCTGGTCACATAATCATTGTAGTTGTTTATCTTCGGATGAGTCCAGATTTAGCCACAAAAGCGACAGTGGGTGCATTTTCCTTTAGAATGAACCTAGAACTCGCTTCCGTCCATGACATTAGAGTGAAATAATACATACGGCTCAAGCAGTATATGTGTTTGGGGGTGGTATCAATTTAAGTGGACACAGAGATCCCCATGTCTTTTCGCGTGGAAATGTTAATGCTCACACATATAGCGATGGCATCATCAGTGTTTATATGCGCCCTGATATCGAACAATTGGAGATGCATTCGTTCTACAGAATGATAATGGAAGACCACACAGGTCTCATATTCTTGGAGGCTAAAATTGATCAGTAAAGAATTCAGTGCATGCAGTGACCAGCTCTATCACCGGACCTTAACTCATTATTACATGTTTGGGACACTCTAGTACGACGTTTAAATACTCTCAATTTTGGTCCTAGAACCCTAGGACGATGTTTATATTTACGACGCACTGTAATGCTCCATGAGGGCTATTGATAACGGACCTCGTAATTTTGAAGCAAGGCCAAATAATGACGACGACACCTAAACTGGAACCCTCCTCTCCTAACTTGCACACCCCACCAACAATAGGACGTCTGATCCTAGACATATTTAATGTGCATCGGTAACCTCTGCTCGGTAGGTGTTCCATGATATTGAGCTCAAACTCATGACTTGCCCGTCACCACATCATTACCTTGGCCATTAATTTACCATCCAACTGCTTTGGAAGAACAATGTCTCGTAATTTATTTAGCATCAATAGACCGCATAGTTGAGTGCATCACACATCGCGGTATGTGCTGTATTGCTTATGTCATACCCCCACTTTAAAGGTACTTTTTCTAAACCAAACTGACTCATCTGATTTGTTTATTGAGTATGTATGCTAATTTTTATAGCTGTATAATTGCCTGGGGATTTCATTTATGATATGTTATACCTTCCTATGTGTTGTGCAATCTGTATATATAAGTCTCATTTTAAATATTCAAAGTATACTATTTTGAGTTGTTTTCATTTTTGTGATTTTCTTTTTTTTATGATAACCAGTGTAATTACTACTTTTGGTGCCTGGACTCCCTAGACATGATTTAAACAATATAACGGTGACACATATCCTGCATATGGTGTAATGTTTAGAGATTGTATTATTTCTCAAACTCCCAAAGTTTAGTTGTTGTTGGTTCAATGACCAGTCGATGATTTCTTACTTGTGGCTCTGCGTTATCTTCAACGCCCATATGCTTGCATGTTCCAATGGACGATGAGGGATTACTCGATGCACTGTTTCAATTTAGGTAATTTGAAAAGGTAGTATTGTCTACCAAACTCCAGCAAACATTTTTATCTATTTTCTCTTAAGGTTAACGTGCGAAGCAATATTACCCAACGAGACCATAAATTTCATTGTTTAACAGAATTTGTTGTAGCAATACAACCAATCATTGTACCGTCGTACTTTACGGTATATCTGATAAATATTTCACTGATATCTCTTGCCCAACTTGTTTTGTATTTTCGATGAGTAACAGTGCATTTATATGCAAAATAAATTTTCAATATCAGGGAATTTAATTTTTTTTTCAAATTTTAACGAACAAAAGTGTGCTTATAAAATGTGTCTCTCTAAAAGGTAGTCAATTATTTAAAAAAATGGCAAGTTAAACAACAAAAGGAAATACTTAAATCGAAAAGGTTTATATTACGTAAAATTTGATTTATTAAAAAAAATTACTATGCATATCGAGAAGTTATTTTATCTTAAGCGGGTGAGGTTGCAAAATTTTTGGTAAATAGTTTGCATCCAATGCAAAATGGTTAAACTTAAGAGATTCCCTACGAAAATAATGAATATCATTAATTTTCTTTGGAAAAAGGATAACAATGCAATACAAAAATAATAATGGAAGCGTAAAGATTTTAATAAACAACCGAAGGTTTTTCTTCAAAATGCTTTAAGTCATTTGGTTAACAATGAAGAAACTATTTCGTTGAGACAAAATTTACATCTACTATATAAGGGCATGATATACTATGGAAATTAAAGGAATATGAATACGGAAAAACACAGTTCATTATATTTCAGTTTCTGTAAAATTTCTAGCAAACAATAATTATTTTTATCCATGCTTGAAAATAAACAAAATAAATATGGTTTTGTGAAAAATGTTTTATTTCAGTACTATTGTTAGAAAAGAAAATAATCCTAACAAAGATGGAATAAAAGACATACTTATGATTTTGAATCCACTCCTCAAAAATATAATCCCTTGAAAAAATATTTCATTGAGATGGAAAAAAATTGCGGAATATTTTAATAAATATGTTATTTAATTAATGAGAACATTCTTTGAAGTTTCATTAAATATGTTCACGGTTGTCTGAATTTACATTTTATATGTCTGCAAAGTTGTTTATAACAAGTTTCAAAAGAATGCTAAATGGAATATTAATTAGCATATTTAATTCTATAATTGTAAGATATTATGTTCCGTTGTTAAAAAGTTAAAGTATGTCTTATAAAATTTTCCTGGCATATAACATTATCCCATTGTAATAACAAAACCAGATATATTTATCTCTGAATGTGCGAGTCATGTTAATGTAAGATTAAATTACATTAAACGCACTAAAAGCGCATTGCAAAGACATATAGTTATTTCGTAAAACACGATAAAGATGTTGCAAACCAATTTATCTGTAATGGATATTTTTTAAGTTTTTGAACTAAAAAATTTCTTTTTCAGATAATTGCTTGCTTGACAAAATTAAATTTTGGTTCTTACAATTTTTTTTCAAAGCCTGTAGCATTTTAGCCTTTATTGAAGTAAAGGAGAATTTTGAAATATAGATGTGCGGAATTTACGAATATTTTCATAGATAAAAATGTTATTGTTTGTAATTACAATTAGTTGACAATTTAGAAGAATACTGTTTTTATGTTGATTGCAATGTTTGTAATAATTTCAAAACATGTTAAGAGTTCATTCATTGTTTCCCTTTTTACTAACGCTACATTTCAAAGCCACAAGATGGCTATTTTTATGTATTTATTCCACAGGAAGAGTAAGCTCATCAAAGAGCTAGACAATAACCCGAAAATGTGAAGCAGATTACGTATGTATACATATCGTTTCCTAAGTGGCGTTGCGTGGGCTTAAGGTTCGTTATAGATAATTATTTGCATTTTTAAACTATTAGACGTACTGTCTTGAAATTTGATAAGAGGATTCATTTCATAGAGTACAGATCTACTATAAAACAGGTTTTGTGAAAATCGACCCCAAGTGACGTTGTGGAAAACTAAGCAGCGTTATAGGCAATTAACTCATTTTTAAACTATTAGACGTAAAATCTTGAAATTGAGTAAGCAAATTTGATTTACTACGTAGAGATATTCCATAAGATGGGTTTTGGGAAAATCGTTTCCTAAGTGGCGTTGCGGAGGCTTAAGAGGCGTTATAGGTAATTATTTTCTTTTTTAACTATTAGATGTACAGTCTTAAAATTTAGTAAGCGAATTCCTTTTATGGTGTAGAGATCCGCTACAAAATAGGTTTAGGGAAAATTGATCCCCAAGGGTCCCTTAGAAGGATTAAGGGGCGTAATAGATAAATATTTCAAATTTTCAACTAATAGAACCACCTGCTTGAAAATTAGAAGGTATGTTCGGTTTATGGAATAAAGTTCCTTTTACAAAGATTTTTGCGAAAACGGACCCCCAAAGGAGTGGGGTTGCGAGAGATTAAGGCGTGTTATAGTAAAATTAATGTTTTTGAATTTAACTCATTTATTTGAAATTTGTTGAGCACGTTTCTTTACTTGAATAGAGTTGCACTAAGAATGGATTTTACGAAAATCAACTCCAGGGGGAAGCGGGGACAGTTATTGGGTCGTATTGATACACAAAAATCCCGTTTTGGAACTGCTAAGACTATAATAATAAAATTTGGTTTGAATGCTTCTTTTCTTGAATTGGAATTCGCTAAGAATGCTGTCAACGAGGTATTGATGATAAAAATTCCGTTTTTGCTCTGTAAGATTTAGACTTGAAATTTAGCACGCATGTTTATTTCATGGAGAAGGGATCCACTGAAAGTTGCTTTGGTGGAAATCCACTTGATTATTAGGTTAAGCGAGGGAAAAAAATCTTTCCTCTTCTATTTTAGATATAAATAGAAATTAGATATTATAATTTATGTTCTTTTTGTATATTAAGGGATGAGAGTGTTACAGCTATAAATATATGGTTCAATACAATCGAATTCTTAATGGTGGATATCAGTAATCTATATACACTCTGTCGCAAAACAATATATGCACCCAGAAGAAATCAAGCTACAATCACGAAACTCGGCAAGAATGTAGTCTGGTAAGAGATATGCAAATGATTAAAATTTCGAAGACAATGAGACAAGGCTAGTGTGCTATGCGCATATTAGTTGCGCAACTGGGAGAGTTTAAAAGCATGAGTACGAGCGCCGTACGGCTTTCCAAACGAATCTGATGACTTTGATAGACGATATTGAGACTTAGGATGCCTCTAAGACGTAACCGGTGGCAGTACGAGCAGCTGACGGACTTTGATAGGGGCCGTATAATAGGCCTCAGAGAAGCAGGTTGGTCGAATAGACGTATCGGCCGCCACCTCGGTCGGAGCGATATGGTAGTTGCTCGGTGTTGGCAACAGTGGATCACAGAAGGTAGAGTGTACCGTCGCGGTGGGTCAGGACGTCCCAGGAACACAAATGATCGCGAGGATCGTGCAATCAGAAGAGTGGCCATTTCGGCACCAACAACGTCGCTAGCATCGATTCAACGCCACTTACCTCCTTCCAGACATCCAGTGCCATCAAGAGAAACCATAAGGAGACGACTGACCGAAGTTGGCTTGAGGAGCCGACGTCCGCTAAGACGCTTACCACTGACCCCACATCATAGGCAGTGTCGACTGGATTTTTGCCGACCTCGGGCAACTTGGAGTGTGACAGACTGGAGACGTGTCATCTTCAGTGATGAATCCCGATTCAGTCTCAGTGCTGATGACCACCGCACACGTGTCTGGAGGCGCACCGGCCAGCGGTCCGATCCGGCATTTATTGTCGAGCGGCATACAGCAATTTCACAAGGTGCGACAGTGTGGGGAGCAATTTCTTGCGACACACAATCATCTTTAGTGGTCCTTCAAGGCACTTTGACAGCTCGCAGATACGTGCACGATATTTTAACGCGATTGTGCTACCCATGCTATCAAGTCGCCCAGGTGCCATTTATCAACAGGATAATGCTCGTCCACATACTGCCCGACTCTCCCAACAATGTCTTTAAGGATATGACGTCCTACCATGGCCTGCCAGGTCACCAGATCTTTCGCCAATAGAGCATGTCTGGGACGCGCTGGGAAGGCAACTGCAGCCGTCCCGAGATACAGGAAAATTAACTGCGCAGATGCAAAGACTATGGCAGGATCTTCCACAGGGGGTCATAAGTGATCTAATTGAATCGATGCCACGCCGAATTTCGGCTTGTATAGCTGCCAGAGGTGGCTTTACTACTTACTGATTTTTAACCTTTTGCTAGCTGTAACCGCTTAATAAAATGATATTTTGTTCTGAATTTTTAATCATTTGTTTATTTTCATATACTACACTACATGCATACCAAATTTCGTGAATGTAGCTCAATTTCTTCTGGGTGCATATATTTTTTGCGACAGAGTGTATATAAAGGAGAGAAGCGACTCACTGACTAATCACGATATCTCCGGAACAATTAAACCAACTGATTTGAAATTCGGTAGTTACGTTCCCTTCATGGAGTAGACATCAGCTAAAAACGGATTTTGCAAACATAGAACCGCAAGGGGCGTTACGGGGGTTTAAGGGACGCTATAGATAATTATTTCCATTATTAAACTATTAGATGTACAGTCTTGATCCGCTACAAAATGGTTTTTTGTCAAAATCTACTTCTAAGTGGCGTTGTAGAGAATTAAGGGGCGTTATATATATATAGGCAATTAACTCCTATTTTAAACTGTTAGACGTAAAATCTTGAAATTGAGTAAGCAGATTCCATTTGTTGAGTAGAGATCCGCGATAAGATGGGTTTTGATAAAATCGTATCTTAAGTGGCGTTTCGGGTGCCTAAGGGGCATTATAGATAATTATTTCTATTTTTAAACTATTAGACGTACTGTCTTGAAATTTGATAAGAGGATTCATTTCATAGAGTACACATCGGCTGCAAAATGGGTTTTGTGAAAATCAACCCCAAATGGTGTTGTGGAGAATTAAGATGCGTTACAGGCAATTATCTCCTTTTTTTAAACTATTAGAGTTACAGTCTTAATAATTGCTAAGCGGATTCCTTTCATGGTGAAGAGATCCGCTACAAAATAATCTTAGGGAAAATTGATCCCTAAGGGTCACTGATGGGGATTAATGGGTGTAATAGATAAATATTTGGCTTTTCAACTAATATAACCACCTTATTGAAAATTAGAAGGAATGTTCTGTTCATGGAATAGAGTTCTTATACCAAAGAGTTTTGCGAAAACTGACCCCCAAAGGAGTGGGGATGTGAGAGATTAAGGCGTGTTATAGAAAAATTCCTGTTTTTGAATTTAACGCATTTACTTGAAATTTGTTGAGCACATTTCTTTAGTTGAATAGAGTTCCACTAAGAATGGATTTTACGGAAATCAACTCCAGGGGAAAGCGATGGAGAGTTTTGGGGGCATATTGAAAGACAAAATTCCCGTTTTTGAACTGCTAATACTATAATATTAAAATTTGGTTCGCATGCTTCTTTTTTTTAAATGGAATCCGCTAAGAATGTTGTTACGAGATGTTGATGATAAAAATTCCGTTTTTGCTCTGTTATAATTAGATTTGAAATTTAGCACGCATGTTTATTTTATGGAGTAGAGATCCACTGAAAGTTGCTTTGGTGAAAATCAACTTGAATGTTAGGTTAATTGAGTGAAAAAAATCTTTCTACTTGTATTTTAGATATAAATAGAAATTAGATATTATAATTTATGTTCTTTTATATCAAGGGGCGCGAGTATAACAGCTATAAATATATTTTTCAGTACAATCGAATTCTTAATGCTAGATATCAACAACACATATATATGTAAACAGTATACATATATACAACATCGTGAAATATTCAGTGAAGCGGGTGGGTTACGGCTAGTATATATATATATACATAGATAGATAGATATTAATATAGATATTGTGTTAAAAATTTTGTATATTGAATGAAATACTAGTGAGATTGACATTATATCTGGACGTTAATATTGTTCTCATGATACATCTAATTTAAGCTAAAATTGTACTATTCTCCAGCAATGACGTTCCTTGTACTACAATGGTAATTCAATGAAAATTTTACGAAAAATTGCCGTAGAGCAAAGTTTTCATCTTATTTGACAACCATGTTTGTGACTTGGCGATCTTTTTTGCGAACATGTTGCCACCCATTTTTGGTGAGTTTATAGCCCTATGGATTATTTTGCAAATTAATGGAGAAAAATAATAATGTACGTAAGCGGAACTTTCTCAAAAGATATGAGAGGCCTATAAAAAAAAGAGTAGCTCGACGAAACTAAGTCGTAATGTTTTTACTATAGACGCCTGGTATTGATTTGACAGTGAAGAGTCGACCAGAGATTCGACTACTTAGGCTGTTGATTAGGACAAGTCAGTGTGTGTGTATAAACGTAAGCATAATTGTATTTTAGGTGATGAGACTTGTGTATGAACAATGTAAAAGTGTGAACATCTTCTGCGATTATTGTAGCCGGTTACGGTATTTCAAAGATTGTTTTTCCTCCTGAAGAACTGTCTTGTCCATTACGACATATTTGAATAAAATTATGGAACCTCGATCAACGTAATAATCTATCTATCTATCTATATATATATAATATAATAAAATAAAAGTGAAGAATAACTTGAACCCACAGTACTATGGAAGTAAGAGATTGGGAATTCAGCAAACACAACGAATGTAGATACAAAAAGTCATAGGACTAAACTGGAGACTAATGGAGACTTTCTAAAGCTGTCGCTGAATTAGGCCAGCGAATTAGGGTTAGCAATGCTTTATGGATCCAGTTTCCCCGTACAGCAGAAATTTTCGACATTAAAGGGAAAAAAAAACACAAGTTGAATTGTTAAGCCTAATACAACACGTGGTTGTATAACCTAATAAAATCGTAAAAAGAAATTGAGAAAAGAGAGCAAAAATGTGTGTAGCAAGGAGAGGAATAATAAAAAATTTTTAAAAGAAAAAAAAATCTTAGGAAAAACCTACTTGTAAAACAGAAATCCTGAACTCAAAAATCCTGTCCGCAAAAACATGTCTAATTACAATAAGATCCTACGAGAAATGGCGAACATATTGAAACGCCAGCGCAGGAAGAGAAAACCGGAGCGCCAACTGGATAATTACTTTGCAATTAAACTATTCACAAAGATAAAAAATTAAGTAAACAAAACATAAAAAGTTAAAAATAAAATAAAGAACCGAGTTCAGAATAGATAGTAACGAATGGAAATATATTAAAGCAGTGCTTCTCAAACTTTCAATACTGGCTCCCTCCTTTTCAATCACAATTTAATCGCGCTCCCCCCTTATACATAATAATTTACTGAATGCAATAATAATGCACTTTTACGATAAAGCAACAATATTTATTATAAACCGTACAAATTCATGACATAAGTATTAAATTTTGTATATGTTACTTTTAAGCAAAAAAAAAGTTAAGTAATAGGATAATTACTAAGTTATTTTTCCTTTCTCTGATTTTTAAATTGGAACATATTACAAAATGCGGTGGTTGCTTAGAAGACAAAATATAGATATCAGCTAAATATAGAAAATGATCTCAGAGGGTCAATTTCTTATCTTAAAACTCCTTTCAAAAACTTTGCTCTGTAAGACAAGCCCATGGAAGTAGCTAATAATTATTAAACTTGTTCTTAATTTAGTATTAATTAATTAGTCATAAAATACTCTGTGCACCACTCATACATTAAAAGCAGTGTTTCTCAAACTTTCAATACTGGCGACCCAATTTTCAATCATAAATTTTGTCTCGCCTCCCTGTTCAACAATAACGTATTTACTGCAATATAAAAATGCACTTTGAGAGAGAGACGCTAAAGTTACAATACGATCTTAATTATAAACCGTACAAATTAATACGATAAGTATATTAAATTTTATGTATATTTTAAGTAATATATATATATATATACATATATATATATATATATATATATATATATTTTAAGAAAATTATATAAAATATATATATTACTTAGAATTATGTTATTTTTCTTTCTCTAATTTTTAAATTGGAACAGATCGCAAAATGATGTATTTAATTAAAGATTTATTTCCTTCAGCATATTCATTTCTCAAAGTAGAAAAGTCATTAGAAAAATAGTCTAGTCAATTTCGCTCTCTATCATATCCATCACATCTGGCATTATAGGGTACGTTTGCGTGAGTCTGGGCAACCTATCGGACGTCTGCGCAAAACATGTAAAAATGCTTTTCCTCGTACAATTCCAGTCAGTTTTGGTCGACTCGATACTCCTATAGCTACCGAATCTAGCTTGAATGTACATTTTAAATCTCCACGTTAATTGTAATCCACGGTAATTAAGTATTTACGGCAGTAGATTAAAACAATATCATACATACATTTTTAAGTCGTAAGCAAACATTCGACCATAATAAAGAATCAACAAGTACACAGACGAACGAGCATGGTTCCGAAAATTAAATCAAGGCGATCTTCTCAAAAATACTTAAATTTTGGATTTACCACTACTTAAGTAAATGATGGGAAAAAAGCCTCAGCTCGATATGTGTTAAAATTTACAAATCTGTAGAACAACATGTGAAAGTTGTTTTTAAAACATGTAAAATCATTTAGCTATGTTGGCAAAGAATTTTAAAAAGTATTTTCCGGATGAGGACAGCTTGGTAGCAAGTTACGAGTGGATTAGGGATCTATTTCAAGATACTCCAGAAGGGCTCTCAACTTCCGGAGAAGAAATCTTCATAGATTTCACATCCAGTGAAAAATTAAAAGGCAATTTTGTAATAAATCGCTCTTTGAATTTGGGGTAGAGGTGGATGAGGAATTATCTGTACTGAAAACCAAAGCACTTCGTATACTATTACCATTTTCAACATCCTACCTTTTTCAAACCGGATTTTCTGCAGTGGATGCCTTGAAGACAAAATATAGATCTCAGCTAAATATAGAAAAATAACTCTTTAAGTGTCAATTTCTGATATTAAACCTTCCTTTGAAAGACTTTCCTCTACAAGACAAGCCCGTGGAAGTCCCTAATAATTATTAAACTTGTTCTTGATGATGATGATGATGATTTATTATTAACGTCGCACTGTTTAGCTACACGAGGGCTTTTGGCGACGGACCACGTAAATAAACTTGTTCTTAATTTAGTAATAAGATTGATTGATTGAATATTAACGTCGCACTGTTCAGCTGCACGAGGGCGTTTGAACGCGGACCACGTAATTTTGAACCATGGTCAAGTGACGTGGATGACACCTGAGCTGGCACCCCTCTCTCCTAACTACCACACCACACCAACGGGAAAACGTTTCAACTCTCAACAGATTTAACGTGCATCGCTGCCCTACACGGCGGGTCTTTAGTGGTACTGGGCTCGAACTCGTGACAAGGCAAGCCACGATCCGATACCTATACCACTCGGCTACCGCGGCCAAATTCAGTAATAAGAAATTATTTATAAAATAACTTCTTCAGTATTGATACATCAAACGTATACTGGCTGAAACACCAACTCTTCGCACGAGTTCATTTTTTAAAAAAATAAAACATTATTCTTGATATAATAGCTGAACTGTAAGGAGAGTAAAACTGTGAGCACGACATTGTATACAAAAATGTAAAATGATTTTTTTTAGATAAATGCTATAATTGTAAATAACTGTTTAAAAGGACTGTAATTTTAAACCTCACACAATTAGCATTTAGAATTAATGTTAAATTATGAAAAAGAATATAAAATTCCGATGAAGAATAATTGCGTTACTTTTTAACATTTAAAGCGAGAAGACTTCAAAATGTTTTAACCCGGGAGCAGGCGCGTACTCGATACTAACATTAATGGTAGTGCGGAGGGACTCAGTCACCCCAATAATTTGTTCAGAATTATTTTTACTGTACACGATACAAATCGAAATTCTAGTGAATATTTTAATTTTATAGAAAGTATACTTACCTTCTTTCAAGGACTATTCAATTCTTTGATGATTTGAGAAAAAATCCAATAAAACTGAACTAAAATGATTCAAAAGTATAAGACCGTAATAAAGGACGCAAATCAGACACTTTTCAATTATCCTACAGAAATGTTAAACCAATCAATTCTTTTCCAAATATCGCAACACTGAATTATTTACAATTTCTCTAAGCGAAAAGCAAACGCATAAAAGATGGGAGGGAACTAAAATTGATAGTAACCATACCATACGATTGAAGGTCAATCAAATGATTAGCAAACATACTATGCAGCCTGGCTGAAAAGTGAATCATGACTTCCTTTTCTTTTTCTACAACTAATGTACAGTATTTCAATAATAGTTACAGTGGTGAATTATTTATCTTCTTAGAATTTTTCTCAGGGTCTGGGTTTCGTTTTTTCTTTTAACGAGTAATATTTTATGTTAAAACGTAATAAAAAAAAATCTCTCATTGATGAAATATAGCAAATAAAACAAAATGTTTTTTTTTTAATTTGGTTTTGGGATCAAAGATAGCTTTTTGATGACGGAAAAAACCAGATAATAAACATAAATTATGTCAGTGTTGTTGTGTGTATTTTTTTTATTATGGAAGAAAGCATTTTGTTTTACTTCTCTTTCCAGTTATTTTTTTTAAAAAAAAATCGCGCCCCCCTTGTAGGGTCATCGCGCCCCCCAGGGGGGCGCGCCCCACACTTTGAGAAACACTGTATTAAAGTAAATTTACTTGGATGATTATATACTAGAAAGTTATATTGAAATTAAACTATATATAGAGTGAAGAAATATTAATTAAAATAACGAACTAAAATAAAATTAGATTTAATTAGAAATAAAATTTATGTAAAGATACATTTACTAGGATAATTATATTCTAAACAATTATTGCAAAATTTCACAAAATTATTATGTATTAAAATTTTATCAAAAACTAAATCATTGTTTATTTTCATAAAATTTAAGATACTATTTCTAAATATTGAAATATATAGGTTTATACCCCAGTAAAGCATTTTTATAATGTTAAAATAAAATGAGTCTATTTTATTAAATATATTACTAGTAAGCAACTTACTCTTAACGTTTAAATGAAAGTCCAAAAAGTTAGCTGACTCATTATTATAATTAGTTTTTAATAGTTTTAAATAAAGGGGATAATAATTAAACCAGGAACATAGTCAAATATATTACCAAATATAATTAAGTCATCTATGTATCTAAAAAGTAAAAAGAATCATAACTAATATTTTCATTTTCATAAAAATACAGCTAAATATTTGCTAAGCAGTTGCTAGCTGGTCAACCTTGTGGTAATCCATTAATTTGATAATGAGCATTATTATGGGAAATATAAGTTTCTCTTAATACTAATTCAATAATAGAAATATATGTATCATATTTTATTATCTTATACAAAAAATATTTGCTATATGCTATTTTAAGAATCTTAAACACCTCTTCTATATAAATGAAGTTAAATAAGTCTTCAAAATCATAGGTATAAATAGAAATAATTTTCTTACCATGCATATACTTAATAATATCCATTTTATTCTTAACTATAATATATATATATATATATATATATATATATATATATATTACTACGAGTTTTGTGTAAATAGTGTAAATAGTTTGTATTGCAGTGTTTAATGTATTTATATAACTCTATGTTATATTTATTTCATTTTAGAATTGTACTAATTACAAGCAATGGCGCCCTTCATGTTATAATGGCGATTCAATGAGAACTTGGCGAAATCTTGGCAGTAGAGCCAAGTTGACATCATTTTTGGAGACCAAGTTGGCAGCCAAATTGGCGACTTTAGCGACTGTTTTGGCGTCATTGGTGACCATGTTGGTGAAATTGAACGCTCTGGAATCTTCCAGAAAGTAGTAGATCTCTCCACTAGTGTCACGTTTAAGGACACGAGAGGTTATATTTCTGGAAATTTCTGTCAGGCCTATAAAACGATGCTCGCCCGGACGGCGATCAGTCTTGATTAAGCCAGCGAGTAGAGCGGATTGTTTTGACTAGCGATTAGCTCAGCTTTCCTTTTGAATAATCTTTACTTACGTGTATTTTTAAAAACTGGTGATTGGGTTTTATTGCAGTCGAAGGTATGAAGACCTTTGGATAATTACCCTGTGAATATTGCTGCTGAATCCTGCATTTAAAGGATTGGAATTTCGATAATAAATTCAAATCACTCTTAAAGAACTGCTATTTCATTTGTGATTGTTTTGCATAAAATCCTCGAATCCGGATCTACGCAACAGTTTGATGTCAGAAGTGTTATTTTTTGCCAATAAAAAGAGCGACGGATGAGCAACTGAAGGCTCTGTTGGAAGGCATCAATGCCTTGAAAAGTGGTAAAGAAGAGACTAAGAAGAGAATGGAGAATATGCAGAGAAACCAAAAAGAAACTAAGAATGAGTTAAAGGATGGAATGCAGAAAGTTCTGGAAGAAGTGTAGAAAAGCCAAGAAGAAGCTAAACAAGGAATGGAGAAATGTTTTGAAAACGTACAGAAAAGTCAGGAAGATCTGAAGAATTCTTTAGAAAAGAAAATCGACAATGTTGAAGAGAAAATAGCATTGAAAGTTAAAGAAAAGTTTGCAGTAGTTGAAGAAAAGGTAGAGAAGAAATTAGGGGAAGAAATAGAAAAGATTAAAGAACAAGTTGTAGAAAGAATTGAAGGATTTGCTGAAAACTTTACTCTTATATCATAGCGAATGGAAGATCTTGAGAAGAAACTTCTAGCTGGCGGAAATGAGAACAAAAACAAGAATGTGTGCCTGTGTCGGCCTTTCCAGAACTTGTGCTTGCTTCTCCAGTGCCCGTGAATGCTTTTACAAGGGCCATTGAAACTGTCGACCTATGACGGAAAAACGAACTGGGAAGGATACAAAACACAATTTTCAATAATTTCGGAAGCCAATGGATGGACTGAAGGGGCGAAAGCATGTCAGCTAGCAGCATCACTTAGTGGAGAAGCAGCTGAAGTACTGCACAAGCTTCTCGACACAGAGCGACTGAATTTGAACTCCGTGTATAGGGCTCTGGATGTTCGGTTCGGCCAGAAATACTCCAAGGACTAAGCACGTCTGCATATAAAAACAAGACTCCATAAAACTGGAGAAAGCTAGCAGGAGTATGCCTCCGAAGTAGAAAAGCTCGCCCACATGGCATTCTCCGACCATCAAAGAACTGTACGATAAGTAATCTCTTTGCAGTATTTCGTGGACGGCCTGAAGTAAAGGGAAGTTCAGAAGGCTGTAAGAATGGCAGATGTTCAAGATCTTAAATTTGCACTGCTATATGCCCTGAAATTAGACGCCACCACTCAAGCCAGTCGCAAAATCGCCATTCCATCCGAGGAGCTAGGATGACTGCAGATGAGCCGTGTGAACATGAATTGCTAAAGTAGATGGAGAAATTGAAAGAGAAAATGCAAACCCTAAAAGCTAAAATTTCGAACCAAGAGAAGCGCAACTTCAAGTGCTGGGGATGCGGTGGAACGGGATATCTCAGAAGAAATTGTTCCCAATCAAGGAAGAATGAGAATACCATCTCCTCTTCCAAACAGGAAATCTAATATCTGGCCCTCTCTCGGGGCGGAGGTTGCTCGATAATGAAAAGCCCCATCACAGAATTCTTCAGAATACGACAGTAAATCCTTGCGACAAGGGACTTTACGTAATAGGACACATTAATAACACCTCGTGCCGTACGGTTGTTAATACAGGAGTCAATGTATCTATAATTAGAAAAGATCTGGCTCAAAACTCAGAATTTAGTATTATCTGAACGATGCGCTGCGTTTCTTTTCAAAGAGTGAAGGGTGACAAGATTCAGGTAAATGGGAATGTAACGTTACTCTAAAGTTTGGAAACATGGACTATATTCATACGGCATATATAACTGCATTTTCTGAAGAACAATAACTTAAAATTGAACTTTTAAAATAGCAATATGCATTCAAAATTGAAAACATCACTTTTTTTGGCTTACAAACTCAATTTGAGTACAACCGGAAAATTATTGTAAAAACCAACATCTCATTATCACCAAGAACTGAATGTATAATGCCCGGGTTAGTAACAGCAAATAGAAAATTCTGATTCGGCGTAAGTGATTATCCTGACCCTGACAGTTTAAAAGAAGGAATACAGATAGCCCTGTCGGTAGTATACCTCTCGAAGTCAGTCATCCCAGTCAGATGAGCTAACCTCAGTGATAGGACGAGAACTATCCAGGAAGGAGAGGTAATAGCAGCTTGTGCTCCTGTCACTTGCGTAGACCGGAAGTGCAATTCCCAAGACCTTTTTTCAGAGGATCTAGTCAAGGATTTTCTAAAAAACACAGATATGGACGAGAAACAAAGATGTGCGGCAGGAGGGGTGATTAAAGAATTCCAGAGCCTTTTTTCAAGAACATCTGAGGACTTTGGAAGAACAAGACTAACGAAACACCGAATAGATACGGGAGAACATCCTCCTATTAAGAAGCGCCCCCGACGACTACCGTTCGCTAAACAGGAAGAAGTCCAAAATTTCATTAAGGATATGAAAAATAATGATGTTATTGAGCCATCGTCAAGGGCATCTCCCATTGTCTTGGTCAAGAAGAAAGATAGCTCAACCAGATTATGTGTGGACTCTCGTCGGTTGAGTGACGTCACCAAAAAGGACAGTTATTATCTTTCAAGGATAGATGACATGCTGTACACACTTGCCGTCAATACCTGGTTTTCTACCCTAGATCTCAAAAGCGGGTATTGGCAGATAGAACTCCTCTCTGACGATAAAGAGAAAATTGCCTTCACCATGGGACAAGATCTTTGGCAATTTAAGATTATGCATTTCGGCTTGTGCAATGCACCTGCAGCATTCGAGTACCTTATGGAAACAGTCATCGGAGGACTTTCGTACGAGGCCTGTCTGGTTTATCTCGATGACATTATCATCGTGAGGCGCTTCTTCGAAGAACATCTGAAAAATATCAAACGTGTGCTACAAAAACTCAAAGAAGCTAACCTGAAATTGAGTACATCCAAGGTCCACCTATTCCGGCGTGAAATAACCTATCTCGGACACATCATTTCGGCAGAAAGTGTACGAACAGACCCGGATAAGATCTCGGCTGTGAAAGACTGGTACTGCCCATCGGATGTACACCAGTTCCTATGTTTCTTGGGCTTATGCACGTATTACCTTGAATTACCTCAACGATCGCCAGACCACTCCATAAACTGACCGAAGCAAAACAGAAATTCATCTGCATGGTTGATTGTAACCACACCTTTAATAAGGTTAAGGACGCACTAACATCTCCTCCAATCCTGGCATATCCTGAAGTTGGGAAATAATTTATTCTGGATACAGATGCAAGTCATGAGCGCATTGGGGCTGTATTGTCTTAAGATATAAATGGTCAGGAGCGTGTCTTCGCCTATTTTAGCAAGTGTCTGCTCAAACGAGAAAAAAATTGTGTGTCCAAAAATGAACTGTTTGCTATCGTAAAAGCCGTGAAAAACTTCCACTCTTACCTCTAAGGTCGAAGGTTCCTGCTGCTAACAGATCATGTCTCATTTACCTGGCTACTGAATTTTAAAAATCCAGAAGGCCAAATAGCTAGAGGTGAATACAAAGACTGCAGGAGTATGACGTGGAAATTCACCACTGAAAAGGATCAGCATAAGGAAATTTAGACGCCCTTTTGAGAAAACTATGTTCTGAGAGCTGCAAATACTGCTAGAGAATCGAAAAGAAATTTGGCGTAAAACATCCAATAGTCCGCCAAGTTACAGCGACATCAACATCGACATTGGACTCGTGAACTTATGAGAGCGTCCGAAAAAAAAGATCAACTGGATGATACTGAAATAAAACAAATCATAGAACTCCAAGAGTTGTCTGACGAAAAACCCAGCTGGCAAGACATCGCCTCTTTCCATCCTACAACGAAGCGTCATTGGGCTCTTTGGGACTCTTTCCATCTGAGAAATGGTGTCTTTAATCGAAAATGGCAGTTTGACGACGGAAAAACATTCAGGTGACAATTAATACTAACAAAGACAAGAATTTCAACAGTTCCTAAGGAACTGCATGTCAGTCCAACTGGAGGACATTTTGATGTTATGAAGACCTTACAAGAAGTTCGTGAGCGCTTCTACTGGAACAATAATTGAAGTGCCGTGGAAAAGTGTTCTCTCACATGTGATCAATATGCTGCACGCAAAGGTCCTAGGAAAAGCACTAGAGGACGACTTCAGCTGTAAAATGTGGAAGTACCTTTCGAACGAATAGCTTTTGATATCCTAGGAGCACTTCCGAGATCGTCAGATGGCCACAACAAAATCCTGGTTGCCATGGACTACTTCACTAAGTGACTTGAAGCCTATCCTATTCCCGACCAAGAGGCCTTGACTGTTGCCGAGGTTCTAGCTAAACACTGGATCTCAAGATTCGGGGTCCCTCTACAACCGCAATACGTTCAAGGGAGAAACTTCGATTCTGCAGTTTGCAAGATACTGTGTGAAATAATCGCCATCGACAAAACCAGGACAACAGCTTTGCATCCTCAGCCTGACGGCATGGTATAGAGGTTCAGTCGGACCATCCAGAACAGCCGCTCTCTCCTGGTATCGAGTAATCAACAGGACAAGAAGCTGCCTCTTTTCTTGATTGCCTACAAGAGTGCCGTTCTTGAGACCACTGGTTATTCCCCATCCCAGATGTTCTTTGGACGAAATCTTCGTCTGCCTGCATATCTTCTGTTCAACCGGCCACCAGATGCACCCTTGGCGCATGAGAAGTATATTGAGAAACTCCAGGCATGATTGGAGGAAATGCATCATCTGGATAGGGAAAGAATCGGCATGGCTTCCGAGAAGATGAATACCCGATACGACGCCAGAGCAACCAGACACGACTTCCGTGAAGGCGACAAAGAGTGGCTATGGAATCCGAAACGTCGCAAAGTACTCTCTCAGAAGCTGCAGACAAACTGGGAAGGTCCTTACACAGTGCTAAAAAGACTGAATGACGTTGTGGTGTGGATACAGAAATCACCACACTCAAAACCGAAGGTAATACATTACAAAAGGCTAGCCCCTTATCATGGTCAAGATGAATAAGATACTTAAATTCAGACCATGGTCATTAATTATTTTGTAAATAATGTAAATTATTTCTCTTATTTCTAATTTCTTAGTTTTATTTTATTATTGGAATTTATATTTACATCTCTTCATGTAGTTTTAATTCTTTTGTATGGGATATGCTCTGGAATACATTTATAACTTTATATTTGATTATTATATAAGTAGTTTGCCTGCAAATAGATGCCTCTTACTCAAAGATTGTACATGCTGGGAGGTGCAGCCTTTGAGGAGGGGGCAGTGTTACGTATGTTGTGTAAATAGTTTGTATTTGAGTGTTTAATGTATTTATATTATTCTATGTTATATTTATTTCATGTTAAAATTGTACTATTCACAAGCAATGCCGCCCCTTACGTTATAAGGGCGATTGAATGCGATCTTGGCGGTAGAGCCAAGTTGGCAGCCCATTTGGCAACCATTTTGGCGTCATTGGAGACCACTTTGGCGAGTTAGGAACCCTCTGGATTCTTCCAGAAAGTAGTAGATTTCTCCACTAATCACACGTTCAATAACACGATCGGTTATATTTATGGAAGTTTCTGTTGCGCCTGTAAAACGATACTCGCCGGAACGGCGATCAGTCTTGATTAAGCCAGCGAGTAGTGCGGATTGTATTGCCTAGTGATTAGCTCGGCTGTGCTTGTGAATAATCTTTATGCACGTGTATTTTTAAACGCAGGTGATTCTGTTTAATTGGTGTCGAAGGTGTGAACATCTTCGGATAATTACCCTATGAATATTGCTGCTGAATCCTGTATTTAAAGGATTATATTTTTGATAATAAATTCAAATCGCTCTTAAAGAATTGCTTATTTCGTTTGTGATTGTTTTGCATAAAATCCTCAAATCCGGATCTACGTAACAAAATATATATACATATATATATATATTTCTTGAGGACGCGTGTGTCTGTGTGGGTATGTAATATTTTGATGTCATCAACTAAAACTGTTAGAGAAAAGCATTTTTTCAGCAAGCAATAGACACCTGTCCGTTAACACAAACCAATGCCAAGTACCCGATTGAATTGAAATGTATAAACATAACTACACTCATGTCCATAAATTAAGGATAATTCAGAATCACACAGAAATTGAACTCTAAAATAAAAATTTCACCTATACAATTATAACACACATCCTAAAGAAAAATATTCAAATTACAGAAAACCACCAGATGGCGTGGAAAGGACGTCACAATGACGAGAGCGTAAGAAAGGTTACATAAGGAATGGTGGCAAAGAAGTAAAATTGTACACAAGTGCTGTAACTGTTTTCAGAGAAATAACCGCATAGTTATGGCACAACGGAAGCATTTGAATGATTTTTTACGTGGTAGAACTATTGGACAACTGGAATGTAGACGTACCAAGCTGGAAGTATCCGAGGAACTTTGAATCGCTCAGAGTGTCATCTCCAGGCATTGGCAATGATTCCACGATGATGTTAGTGCGAGTAGATGTTACAGCACAGGTCACCCCTGAGTTACAGTGCCGAATGAGGACCGGTATATATATTTGGCAGTTACTGCCAAAAGAAAAAGACGGAGCACAGCATAGGACATGTCCCGTCAGCTCTCTTCAGCTACCGGTACGACAGCTTCAAGGCAGACCGTGTACAGACGCTTAGGACACATTGGTCTGTATGCTCGTAGGGCTTTCAGATGTGTTCCGCGTACCGTAACTCACTGTCACCTGCGATTAAACTGGAGTAGAGAGCATGCATTGTAGACACCTCAACAGTGGTCTTGTGTGATTCTCTACGACGAGTCCAGGTTTAGTTTGCAGTCTGATTCTCGCCGGACTTTAATATGGAGAGCACAAAGTACCCGTTACCAGCAAGAGAACAATATTTATACATATATATAACGACACCGTTACGGTAGTGCATGATGGCTCGCGCGCGCGCGCGTTTGGGGAGGAATTATTCTTGGTTCCAGAACTGAACCCAGAATGTTCAAAGTGTAACGATGACAGGCCATATCTATCGGATGTCATTCTGAAACAACATGTACGTTTGTTTCGGGACGCCATGAGTGTTGAATTTTTGTTTATGGATGTCAACGCCCGTCCTCACTGTGCAAACATTTTAGACGGATGCCTTCAATCTGAAGATATTACCCGTATGGATTGACCAGCATACTGACTGGACTTGTATCCAATACAGCACGTGTGGTATTTGCTTGACCCATGAATTGCAGCTAGTCAACCCCCTCCCACTTGTCTACCGAAACTTAGGAGGGCTTTGCTTGATGAGTGGTGTAATATTCCCCAAGATCAGATTGATAATTTGATACTCAGCATGCCTAGGCGTTGTAAGGGCTGTAATTCATGGTCCGGGAGACATACTCCGTATTAACCATCAAACTAATCATGTTATACATTTATTTGTAAATAGGTTTTTATAAATTAGCTCCAGGGAGTAAAAATCGCAATTTTTATAAATTATGTCAAACATACAACATCTTTTTTGCTCTTTACCCATTGTTTAACAAATAGACTTTACAATTAAGTCAAATTTATTTTGCTTCTGTCTCTTTCTTTGCTTGAACTTCATTATCGTTAATTTATGAACATGATTGTAAATCTTACAATATATATATATATATATATATATATATATATATATATATATATATATATATATATATATAAAGGGTACTTTTTGGAAGGAATATAACTTTGAATTGCAATAAAACAATGATGTATTATTCGATTGACATGATATTTTGTTTGAAACATAATCTTGTGGCATTACATTTTAAATATGATTTCTGGCATATAACTGCCACGGCTGGCTCGGATTTAGTCCAATCTGGACGTCCAATCTTCGATGACTTTTTCCAACATTTGTGGCCGTATATCGGCAATAACACGGTGAATGTTGTCTTCCAAATGGTCAAGCGTTTGTGGCTTATCCGCATAGACCGATGACTTTAAATAGCCCCACAGAAAATAGTCTAGCTGTGTTAAATCACAAGATCTTGGAGTCTAATTAACAGGTCCAAAATGTGAAGTTAGGCAGTGATCAAACGTGTCTTTCAATAAATCGATTGTGGCTCGAGCTGTGTTGCGCCGTCTTGTTGGAACCCCAGCTCCTGGACATCATGATTGTTCAATTCAGGAATGAAAAAGTTAGTAATCATTGCTCTATACCGATCACCATTGACTGTAACTTTGTGGCATTCTTCGTTTTTGAAGAAGTACGGACCAATGATTCCACCAGCCTATAAAGCGCATCAGACAGTCGGTTTTTCTGGATGTAACGGTGTTTCGACATACACTTGTGGATTAGCTTCACTCCAAATGAGGCAGTTTTGTTTGTTTACGTAGCCATTCAACCAGAAATGCGCTTCATCACTTAACAAAATTCGCTTATGAAAATCGGGAACAACGGAATCTAGTATTGGGCCCATTCAACGAATCTTCGCCTTGCTTGATCATATTTAAAATGTAATGCCACAAGATTATCTTTCGAATAAAAAAGATTCATGTCAATCGAATAATACATCGTTGTTTTATTGCAATTTAAAGTTCTATACCTCTAAAAGAAACATCCCATATATATATATATATATATATATATATATATATATATATATATATATATATATATATACACATATATATATATATATATATATATATATATATATATATATATATATATACACACACATATATATATATATATATATATATATATATATATATATATATATATATATGAATTAGCTAAAACCAGTACAAATGCATAACATGTTACATTTTTAGCAAAATTTATCAACAATGAATTTCATACATTAATTTTAATTAAAATGTATGACAGTGTTACAAACATCTAACACGGATACATTGTCAATTAGAAAATAAAAGGATTCACAGATTTGAGTAATTAAATGTTCCATGTATAAACCCATGGATTAGTATTAAAAGTTTATCCAGATGAAAACTACAAAAAAACAATACTTTTCTCTCACAATATTTGGAATATGAACTTTTTGAAAATTCTTTTTTTTAAGAGTATAAACTTGAAATTGAAAATTTCCTGTAATTATCAGAATATTTTATATTACAGAATATGAAATATTTTTCAGCAGAATTATTTGATTGCAAATCACAAGCACAATTTTTTTCATAAATGTAAGGATTGAATATTAGATTGAAAAAATCTCTAGGGCATTTATTGTAAACATATTTTGAGTTACTTCTCATTAAAAATACTTTATGAGCTGCTTTGTTTAATTTCCATCAGTTACCTTATTAATGCATTGAACAATCTTTTCTCGAAGAATATTCAGTTCTACATTTTCGAAAAAAAATAGAGAGCTTTTCATGCCAATGTTCTCACTTTCAAAAAATTCATGTCAGTTAAATTAATAATTCCTGTCATATGTATAAAACTTCGGTTTTGTTAGAAGATCTGCCTACCTGAGAAGACCTGAGAAAAAGTAATGAATTCTCGACACATGAGTATGAATATCGTGTGAAACCATTACTAAGAAAGCAGATAAGACACTGGCTTAAAAGAGTATATATAAATGTGCTTCCCCATTTGCAACTAATGAAGAATCATTGTTATTGTAGTTTGGCATGTCATTAAAAGTCCATAAGTTTCCCGAGTAGATTGAACTTCCTCTTTTATCGTTACATATCACTTATTTGTGCTCTAAATTATGTATTATAAATTTAAGGAAAGGACTTACTTTTATGATATTCGTATTGATAATGTTATAGAAGCAATTATCCTTAACTGAACTGATAAGCGGTTTGGAACAACACAATGATTGTAACTGAAATAAAAATTTAGTTTAATAAGCAATTCTAGAGCCTTAAAATGTATTCCTCCAGCTGTGAAATAAATAGGTCAGACACTTGAAATTGAACCGTGTAATCTGCCTGAAAAAGTTTGAAAACTGTAGCATTTAATATTACCTCCTCACAATCCTGATATCATTTAAGAATAATCTTGTGAGATAAAAAGCAACAACAATGTATTAAACTGGATTGTACCCATGACGTGGAAAAACAAGAAGTTGGGTAAATCACTTTCATTTGAATTTAGTTAAAAATTGAGAAATATTTCGATATTTGTTTTTAAAGTATTTCTAATATATCTCAGGTGTGCTTAAATTATTTTTAATATTTAAATCAAATTTATTCAGCATGTGATATATAATTTAGAAAACAAATTAATTTTTTAAAAATTAAAAACATACGGCTAAATTTAAAACAATATGTATAATATATATTTTTCCTTTCAAAACTTTTAATCTTTTCATTTGCTTACTCTACATCAAAAAAGAACTTTAAATAGAATATGTTTGTTCCAATTTTCTTTGACAGTTAAAAGTATGTATTATTACGTTTCTGACACTTGATAAATATTTCCATAAAACGTTTAATCGATTCATTTTAGTTAGAGAAAGAAAAATATGTTTTCTTTTTCTTTACTTTTAAATAATTAACGTGGATGATGTAGCATTTTTCTTTCCTTTTTTTCACTAAATAAAGCTTTTCCCCATTAAATTAAAACATCGCAAAGAAAAGAAGAGGAAATTCTTTTAAATATTGCTTTTAAAAGATATATTCTAAAGTTCTGGTTGCAAAAAAGAATGCACTTATTTCATAACTTATTCCATGACTTTAAATATCTGTTTCGTATGCTTCCAAAAAAGTGATATAAAATAAACTTTTCTTTTGTCAACTTTTTTTATTTTTTTAAATAAAAAAAAGGAAAATGATTACACTGTATTTACACTTTGAAAAAAAGAAGCATTTGAGAAAAAAGAAGTGCATTTAATAGCATTCTTTGTTTTTAAATAAGATATTCTGTTCCAACGAATTAATAACTTACTTTTCAAATTTATGCATCATTCAGGAAGGAAAAAAATTAAGACATCCATGAAAAAAAAGCACATAGTTATTTTTGTTTATTTTCTTCATTAAAGAGTTTGGAAGAATGTGGGAATAAATTCCTAGATTTTTCATCTACTTCTTGAATCAGTTTTATGGAAGAAAATATATAGCAATTTTTAATTCTTAGATATGTTTCGCATATCCCAATTGAAAGTCAGAAATTTTAAAGACATTTTTATGCATTATCATTTGACATGAGGAAACTCATTTTCCTTTTCGATGGCTTTTTTTTTAAAAAAATGAAAGAATCTAGAGGAAGGAAGAAAATAGAATACATTAATGAATCAAATTTCATAACATTTGCTTTTCTTATTTTATTTTTTTGCAATAAAATTAAAGTCAAAAGTTGCAATAAGAGATATGGTTGCATTTAGAAAGATGATAATATTTATACAATTTCTGTAAGATTAGAAATAAGGATCTTAACTGTCATAAAAGGTATACGAAACGTAGGGATTTTTTTTTCAAATATACATAAAATATGAATGGCTGTATCATTTATAAGTATTATAAAATTTTGCTTGTTACTGAAGTAACGTAGGATTATTTTAAATATATATTTGATCACACACAAGTTGAGCTAGACATGAAATAGAGCTACTGTATGCATCATCGCATGAGCAAGACATAATCATTTAAACATATGCATTGACAATTTTTATTGAATAGAGACATAGGTATGTGGTCATTACACAAGAATTATAGCCTCGTGAAATAAATAACAGTGGAAGAAACAAAGTTATACTTGTGAAAATAAAAGAAAAGGAGTACTTTTGTTTTTGCAGCTGTATAATTTAAAGAATTAATGAGTGAGTGTGATATTTATGTCGCACTAAAACGCTCTACGAGGGCTATTGGTCATGGACTCGTGTTTTAAAATAAGGGTCAAGTGACGAGGACAACACCTGAGCTGGCAACCCCTCACCTAGAATCCACACCACAGCACGTAAAGCAGTTTGAACCTCGGCATATTTAACGTGGATTAGCCTCATCTATATGACGGGTCTTCAGAGATAATGAACTCGAACACATGCCATGCCTAGCACGAGCTCATTACCTTGACCGATACTTCGGTCACATATTTGTCTGAAATAGAATGATTACGTAATTCGTGACACTAAATTTTGAAAACAAAAACATCAATATGAAGTACTGTAACTTAATTTTGATGTATATGGATTATATGTCCCCAACGGAGACAATAAACTGTTTTGGCAACTGAAATTTTGCTTAAACAATAAACAGTTATATGTTCTTTTAGGCGGAATATTCCCTAGTTCCTCCTGCAGATAGAGCCAAGATAGAAATGTGGGCAGGCATTTCCAGTATATATTGTTCTTGTAGTCCAATACATTATTATCTGCGGAGTATGAATGAAAACTTTTTGGTGTTCATGTTCTACTTTTAAAAAGAATATTTTTACTTTCCGTTCAACACGTGTTAATCATATTTTCCAGTCATTTAAACTTTATGCTCAACCATAATTAGTGTGAAATCCAAACAAAATGAACTTTGAAAAAATCCAAAAATTGGCTTAATTCCATCATCATGAAAAAATATTTCATTAATATTTGTGGACTAAATTCATCCAAAACTTTCTGTAGAACTCTCTCTAGCTTTCTTTAATAAATTGGAATCTATAAAGAAACAACATTCTAAAGGACATCAGCGTTTCTGTTTTCAAAATATAGTTACTATTTTCAAACACCTACATTTAAATTTTACTGTAGTACGAATTTGGAAGTTTTAAAACAAGGTAGGATTTTTCGATTTTTTTTTTACTTTATAGAAACTCGAGACAAAATTATTTAGCCTATGTCCTTGAAGAGCTAAAAAGTGCATTTTACGGAATATATTTGTCTTAAATAAATAAAAAAAACTAATAAATTGATTTTGCATTAGTCAAATAATAGTTTAATTGAAGAGAGTATAGCATTTGAACTTAGTTCTAATTTGAAAGAGAACACATTTTGAAAGTCTTCAAAATAGTGTTAGGCAAAAATTTTATTTCGTAATGATAGAAAATACGTGGGGAATTTTTTGTAAACAACATTGGAGCTATTCCTATAAATAAGAAAATTAAGAAAGTTGAATGTTCTTTTTCAATCTTATTATGAAGAAATATATGTTGCTAATTGCATATTATTCAAAATGCTGTCGACAAATATCAGCTGTCATTCTATTTTATTACTATAATAGGAGCTTGTACCAAATTTACGTTGTTTAACCCAATTAAACCAACAGTAACAAAGATGCAGAAAATAAAGTGTTATTTCCAAGATTCATTTTTGGCATCTTGCAGAATTATTACAACTAAAGATACAGTACTGTTCCGAAGAGATTTTATTACCACTTGAGAAGTATCACACAATAATACATTAAAATTAGGACAGTAATCCATACGGTTAAGAAAGAATTGAAATCATACCAAAAGATATTCCATTGATATTATTAAAACTCTTAATATCCAATCTAACCAGTGTTACGCATATCCCAATATTAGGAATTATATAGCAGCGCAGCAACCGTAAAAACAAAATCCACCACTTTCAATTTACTAAACGGAATAAAATTAATAAATAGAAAGGGACAATTAGATGAATTGTTCCTTAATCAATAATGGTGGTCAAAGATAAGACGAGAGAAGAAGCGAGATAGATAATATAGAAAATGAAAGTAGAGAATCACAAAAGTTTGAGTAAATGACAAAAGAAACTAAAGTAACCTAGCGCCCTTGTGTCCATACTGCGGACTCAGTTTGGTGATGAACTAAAATTAAGACGGAAGATGTATGGACTGTGTAAAGCTGTTAAAACCTAAACACGCAGAAAAAGGACGTATATAAAGTTTTAAAGTCACACCGTACTCCTCCTTACTTCTACAGTAGATGACTATTATGATTTGGATAGTAGAAACTGAAACAACGAAGTTAATATTCGAGAGGGAAAAAATATATGTTTTTGAAAACGTTTGTTTTTTGCACACATTTGATATTTCAACTTTTATTCACTTTAGTTTTTCAATGGTATTTAGGTGTACAACTCCATATTAACCATTTTTTCATTGAAAGAGTGATCGTTGAGGATAGCAGTTACGTTGAAATGTAGTTGTGGGAGCGAATTCTCTGTAATTCATTTTCACTTACATAAATGTTTGCAACTTGTTAGCAAAGACAATTTTACACGTATAATATAATAAACACGAAGACAGAGAATCTGCTCTTCATTACTAAGGGAATATTGAACAGTTACAGCACAAGAGTGTAAGCACGAATTTTATGTACACAGTTATTTTTCTATAATTGTACTGTTTTATTTTAAATCATTAGCTCTTACACTTTATTCTTATTAAATATGTTTGTATTTTACTTTCTCCTATATTAACTATTCACCTAAGTTTTTATATATTTACGAGGTCGGATTCAAAAGTTCTCGGACTGAGTCTAGACAAGTTAAAAATATAAACAATTAAATTGCTGGAACACATCCTCCATCGAAATATGACCCTTCAACAACAGTATACTTTTGGAATAGTTTGTAAAGGACATCGAAGTATTTATTAAATCTATTTTTAGCCATGTCGCATAAGTCAACCAGCGATGCATTTTTAACTTTCTTTGTAGATTGAAGTGGATGACCAGCAAGGAAAATGCCATATACTGAAGTCACAGAGCGACGAATCAAGAGAGTAAGTAGGATGTGACAAAACAGTTGTTTCAGTTTTCGCAAGAAAGTCAGTGACGACGAGAAAATGGTATGCAGAAGCGATGCCATGCAAAAGCATCTATGATATTTCAGCTCTCCTCTAGAAATACCTTCCACTTAAAGTATTTATTTTTTGAGTAATTTCGATGTCTCTGATGCTCTTTTCTATTGCGTGCGTGGATCGTATAAAAAAACCCCTATTTATTGTCTCCAGTAACAATTCTGCCACGTAGGGAAAAAACCTGTATTAAAAAACAAGATTACGTCTCTTGATATTTAAATTCGAATTGCCTTTTGGTCTTCCTCTAAACATCGGCGAATGATATGTTGACATACCCAATGCATGTTAAGGTTCTTAGTTATTATCCGCTTACATGCAGTTGTAGTTATTCCAACTAATTCTGCTTTTTACGCTATTGTTTGAAGCATATTCTTACGTACCACCACATAGACATTTTTAAGGTTTTAAAAGAGATCGAGGAAAGTCTAGGAGCGTGTAAAGCTTTTGTCATCTTCGACATCTTCCCTGCCTTCTCTAAAACACGGATTCAACTCAAAAACTCAGATCATGATAATGTATCAGGGTCATACACATACTTCAAAATTTCGAAAGTCTTCGTAGCACTCTTTCAATTGCGAACACAAAATTTGATAATCATTCTCTGCTCAATAAGCAACATTTTTTCAAGCTCCAATTATTAAATACACCCATCTATAAAATACAACACCGCAGCAAGCCCCATACCGCGTGATTTGGGACAAAACATTTTTATAAAAGGGGAAATAAGCATTATTTCAGAAACGCTATCACAGTCACCCTAAAGTTTTGAATCCTACTTCATATATATATATGATTGCAGATATATCAGGGTCACCGGACATAGATTTAATGAGAGATAAAAAATATACACCGTATAATACGTGCAATGATGGAAAAAAACTTTGTAGATGAAACAGCTCAAAAGTAAAGTCGTGTTATTTATGTGTGCATACATATTTGAGAAATACTTGGTAGTAGGGTTTCTCATTGGAGAATGTGAGATGAATGCGAGCAATTTTCAGCCAATAGAGTCAACACATTGTGAATGCAACTTAGTTGGAACAATTGGTGCAAACGTTTTTGTAAAGAGTGACAAACATTACCATATATCCATTACAATAGAGTCCGGATTTATCTCTCTGAAAGTTTCACCGCTTTTTCCCCACATATTAGAACATTACGTTTCAATTCAGAGGATCAGGTAAAGTAAGCCACATGCAGGACTTCCTGTAGATTCAACTAAAAATTTTTATAGAGAAGACGTATACCTACTGTCAAAACAATGGTACCTATGTTACAGTACACAAAATTATTTATTTTTAATTCCAATGAAGGTATTCTTTTTATGAACGTGCTGACTTTATATTTGAGCAACATATGTACACACATACACACACAGACACACACACACACACACACACACATATATATATTATATATATATATATATATATATATATATATATATATATATATGCTCTTCTACAATAAGTCAAGCCATACATTGAGTAGAGAAAACATTGCATTCGTTCTTATGATAATTCGCCATTTTAAACCTTCTGAACTGGAGAAAAGTGAAATTATTGACTACCACAGTCACGATCGAAACATGAATCACATTGCGATTGATTAGAATTTTTCATTATGGAAATTGACCTAAGGCGTTTGTGCGGGGAATTTCAGCGGTGTAAAATGGCTGTAAGGATCTATCCTTCTGCCCGGCATAATGCCAATGACTCACTATATTAGGGGTTTTAATTGGTCTTTGGGATTGCTTTTTTTTTGGTGAGTATAATCCAAAAGGGAGCTCATTCTCTTGGTTTTAACTATCTTTCCAACAAACCCTTGATCACGATATCCAACAACGTCTTTTGGCTAATGCAGAACGAAACCTAGTGACAGTGCACTGTAGAAAGATCAAGACAAACTTTATGTAGAGCAAAATCAAGGATCAGATTCTTCTTCCTAATTTTAAACAATTTTACGGAGTAGATCATTATTATTTCTTGGATCACAACGCCAGCTGATGTTGTGAATGACAGACAGTCTCGCAGTGATCATAATGTAATTTAGGGATTTAACTGTTCGACCTTGAGCACGGACCGTTGATTAACGTGCTATAAAAAGAAGAAATAAAAATTTTTATTTTAAAAAAAAACTTTTTGTGAGATGTATTTTTATTCTGGAAAAACATTAATTAATTCTCAGCATTATTCAATATTTAACAACTCTACGGTGTAAGTGTAAGAGCATAATACGCTTATTTTGACTCATGGGGTGTGTGAAGTAGTTTTTAAACTATAGAAGTGAATAAATATAATACTTTTCTGAGTACAACATTTTCATCATTTAAAAAACAATGCGTACATTTACAAACACATTTCATAGGAAATACAGCATATATAAATTTACTTGCATATAAGTCATTAAATACTGCTATTAAGTTCATGAAACAAGTGGTCTTCAATTATTAAATGACTTAATAAGCTAATTTTTAATGGAGTATTTATTTCCTCAATTTTTTTTTAAAAATATTTTTAACATTATTAGATTTTATTAAGATTACACACTGATTCTATTTTCATATTATTGTGCGTTTCAGTAGCAAGAATTTCTTTAAAATTTACTTACGAGAAAAAAAAAAAAAAGTCAATTGACAATGCATCGATTTTACCAAAATTTTATTAAAAAATCAATTAAAATGTCCCCTTAATACGTACTTTATATAAACAGTACTTCATTTCTAGAACTTCTCAGAATTTTTCATTTACTGTTTAAATCATTTTATATCTTCTTTAAAATTCATCCAATGGAATTTATAGACTGCCCTTTTTGAACACAATAAAATGAAATCTACACTGTTGTGCTTAACTTAAGCATCAATCTAAATTTAAAGCAGATAGCCATAGAATTGCAGAATAAAGGTTGTTGCGATGAGTACATTGAGTAAGCAGTTCAATAGAAATGTGATGAATGTAAGCTTGTTGGACCACTGCTTTGTCGCAAAACATTTCGAGTCACAAATCTCCCAGGTGCATTACTATTCTGCGGTATCCATTCTGTGTCATCACTAGTGATATATATATCAAGATTTACAGGAATATTATTAATTATATCTGTGTTTTCTTCAGATTCTTCGCAGTCACTTTCTCTCAATAACTTCAACTGAATCCAAATTAGAACCGATTAAGGCTCAGAAATTTCTCGCAATAAATTAGGAATTTCATTAGGCCATAGACCTTTACTACGAGCAGTAATTTCAGAGTGTCTGCTCTGCACAAGGTTTGAAAATCGAATGATTTTTTTTTTGAATGTGCAGATTTCCAAATTCTATGTAGCAAAACACTTAGACACAACAACTTTAGAAAAATAAGATTTGTTTCCGCTCTTAACTCAACAGCTTTTCTTCAAGGACAATTAAATGTGTGATAGTTCTTTGGGAAGTTAGTTTTACAATATTAATGATAAAAAAACGACAGCTATTTATGGTGATAAGTTACCTTGGTGTCGAAATGATACCAGCAGAAGTTCTTGGTATTTTTAGTTGTAAAACATCTCCTAATTATAACATATAGAACCACAAAACTTTAACGGTGTAATTATTATGGAAAATAATTAAAAGTCACAAAAAATTTTCAAATTTCCTGCAAAAATACAGCAAGGAGAACAAATTGAATAGACTCCGGTGTCAAATTGACATCGATGGAATTTCTAGTGTTACTTTACATTTATAAACTATAATTAGTTGAAAAGAGTGTTTTTTAAGTATAGAAGTTGAAGTTGGCATTACTTTCCAAGATGGTGACCGATTTAACAGCTGTCAAGTGATATATTCTCAGTTTGGTTGGGCAATTCATCAAAACGATCATCAAGCAAGGCGCAGATTCGTCGAATGGGCCCAAAACGAGATGGCCGTTGTTCCCGATTTTCATAAGCGAATTTTGTTTAGCGATGAAGCGCACTTCTGGTTGAATGGTTACTACAACAAACAAAACTGCCGCATTTGGAGTGAAGCTAATCCACAAGTGTATGTCGAAACGCCATTACATCCAGGAAAACTTACTGCTGTTTGGTGCGCTTTATGGGCTGGTGAAATCATTGGTCCGTACTTCTTCAAAAACGATGAAGGTCACAAGGTTACAGTCAATGGTGATCGGTATAGAACCATGATTAATAACTTTTTCATTCCTGAATTGAACAAACATGATGTCCAGGAGCTGTGGCCCCAACAAGACGGCGCAACATGTCACACAGCTCGTGCCACAATCGATTTATTGAAAGACACGTTTGGTGACCGCCTAATTTCACGTTTGGACCTGTGAATTGGCCTCCAAGATCTTGTGATTTAACACCGCTAGACTATTTTTTGTGGGGCTATGTAAAGTCATTGGTCTATACGGAAAAGCCATAAACGCTTGACCATTTGGAAGACAACATTCGCCGTGTTATTGCCGATATACGGCCACAAATGTTGGAAAAAGTCATCGAAAATTGGACGTCCAGATTGGACTACATCCGAGCCAGCTGTGGCAGTTATATGCCAGAAATAATATTTAAAATGTAGTGCCACAAGATTACCTTTCGAATAAAAAAAAATTAATGTCAATCGAATAATACATCGTTGTTTTATTGCAATTTAAAGTTCTATACCTCTAAAAAACACCCTTTATATTACTACAATAAAAACCACCAAGTCATTCACAGAGTTACATTAAGCATGCCCATAGAAAATACTTAAGTTGTGTGGGGAACTCAGTCACCCAAATCACCGTAAAATTATTCAAAAAGAAAAACAAACATTTGTCACTTCCAAAAAAGGGGATGTGACAAAACCATTTTAGTTCCCATGAAGACACCGACATATAGAACGATACTGATAAAATCATTGGTAAAAAAAAACAAATTTTTCCGAGAATTAAAGGTTTCGTGAACCTGGGGTGACCATGTGCCCTACGTGACCTCCCCTGGTTAAAAACATAATTACTGGATTGCAGGTGCAGTGGTCTAATTGAAGACATACAGAAAACACAGTGGTCAAATAATTATTACCTTTTTTACTCATTGTTAACCAAAAAAAAATAATAATTTCCCAAAACAATTATGTGCAAGTTCTATTTCCGATCTTAAAAAAACCCGCTAATAAAAGAGAATAAATGCAGCTAATAATTATACTTCTAATTACTTTAGAAATGAAAGAAAATTAATTTCAGGCAGAATAACTTAGACCCTCTCTAAACGAAAAAGAAAAACAAATGAAGGTTGGTCAATTATCTTGAATTTAATTAAATCAATACTCCAACGAATTTCCTCCATTTGTTATTGTCCATATTATTCAAGAATGAAAGTATTTTTCTTTGTACAATTAAATAACGATATAATTTGAGAACCTTAATTTTTCATCTTGCCATTCTCGTGAATTTAAATCAAAGAGTTGTACATATATTTGAAGTATTATAATATGCTTAACACATAGATATATATTCATTTCTTATAGATGTCCCAGCACGCACGCATGAACCCGTTTTAATTTTCTTAAAATATTTTAATGCTGTCAAACTAAGAATACTAATCATTAAGGAAACATATTGGAAAGGAACTTGGCAATGTTGACAAGATTCCTTTTATTAAGACAATTTAACAGCTTCAGACAACACGTAAACTGAAAAATACATGTAAATATGAATTTAAACATTAAATTGTATGTTTTCAAAAGATATGAATAATGATTTTAAGAAAGTTGATTTTTTTTAATTTATAGTTTTTAAATAATTACTGAAGAATAAATAATTTTACATTAATCATAATTTGCTCAGTCTAAGAATTTACATAAGAAAAAAAAATCAATATTGATATTCTACAGACATTTAAAGCATAATTTCTTGCAGAATTTTTGGAGTGCTAGGAGAAGTCAAGCATTGTTTGGCAAACAAATATTTCATATTATTGCAAGAAACACAGCTACTATGATTTTACCTTGTTCACATTGCATAGAGTCACAAGAAACAACGGTAGATTAATTTAAATTATACATAAGCTATCTTAATATTATTAAATCTTCTCAAATACTCTAGAACGCTATATAGGTAATATTTTTCTATTGCTTTAAAAATGAATATAATACGTTCACTAAAATGATGCATTTTACAAACTTAAATACATACTTCTTAGGGGAAAGTAAATGAACACACATACACACACACACACACACACACACACACACATATATATATATATATATATATATATATATATATATATATATATATATAATCCAAAAAAATACACATATAGTTATAGAACCTAAGATAACTATACTAATTCGGAAGAAATTGGCACAGTAGTACAATAACAAACTCCTAGCCTTAGGAAACAAGATTGCAGATTTAAACAAGTTTTAGGCCTAGCCAACCTTCACCTGTAGTTTGCATACTAAGTACCTAGAGGAAAGGAAATAATAACATTTTGAGGAATTTAAATAATATAATAAAATCACTTAACTAATAAAATATAATTATAAAATTATAGAATACTAGTATTCACTGTACAGATTTAAATTCGATGCAAAACGTAGATAAAAAGACTTACTTCGGGAGTGTAACAACTGGTTATGTTTCCCGCGAAATAAAAGAAAATGGAAACAAATCCGAATAAATTTAAATTATGATAGAATAATATAAATTTTATATACGTATGTACTTTGAAAAATCATAAATATATATTGATAAAATTATTAGTGGAAAATATAAATGAATCCTAGAAACATTTAAATAATATTATTGATTTATTAAACATGTAAGGCCATCTATTCAATAATTATATAATTAGATTAAAAAAGTATAATATCAATAAGTTATTAACACAAATTGTATATCATTGAGAACTATTAGAAATATAATTGTAAAGAATGTTAGCAGGATATCCATGTCCAATACATTCTTTAATAAAAGTATTAATGTTTAAATAAATATTAGCTTTATCACTAACTAAAACATTATTACGATAAATATAGTTAAAATAATATTTATGTAGATAGATATTGATACATTTGAATTCCAGTAAGGCACTTTAAGAATGTTAAAACTAAAGGTATCTCTCTTTTATCATAAATATTACTATGTAATTTCAAATCCTTAATATGCTATGTTATATCTAAGTAATTATTTTTAATTGGATTATCATTAGTTTTAACTAAGTTTAAGTAAGCAGGATAAAAATTAATATTGTGATTTAAATTATATTTTTACCAAAAATAATTAAATCATCAATATATCTAAAAATGTAATAGTCATTATTAATAATATAATTATATTTATAAAAGGGTAAATATAAATTAGCCAAACAATTGTTTTCTTGGCCTCCTTGTGGCGCGTCTTTTTTTTGTTTGTATAATGAAACTTTAAAATTAATGTAATTTTCTTTCAGGACAATATCTGTGAGAGTTGAAAATTTGTTAAAATTAATATTAAGATTATAAATACTGTGCTTTTCTAAAATTACTTTAATAATATCATTGATATCAATGGAATTGAAAAGATCTACAAAGTCATAACTATGAACTGAATAAATATTTTTTTTTGAAAAAATCTATAACATATTTACTATTTTTCATTATAGCTTTATTACATTGCTGATTAATAAAGTTTTGTATAATATTATGAAGTAATTTCCCTGCAGTAGTAATAGAAGTTTTTTAATAATATGTGTCACAGTTCTAAGTTTAACAGGACTTTTATGGAATTTTGGTATAAAAAAATATAAATGGATACTTAATTTTAGGAATACAAAAACCTAATTTTTTATAAAGTACAATAATACGATTACTAATTTCATTATGTGACAAATATAATATTTTAAAAGATTCATTATTTAAAAGTGTTCATTAAGCATATTATAATAAAATACTTACAAGTCACAGCTTAGTTACCAGGTACTTTTTTAATGTAAACTATGATAAAATTCTTTTGTAATTCATAGATTTTCTGTTTTATATATTTAAATGTAAACTCATACTGAGAATAGTAGCTAAATTTCATAAGGTATTTTAAAAAATTGTACTTATACTCATCAAATGCCTCTATAGGTAGTACATATTTAATTGCAGATTATGTAATAAAATTACCAATATCTTTATTAATTTGTAGTTTAACAGTATTGTGGTATTAGAGGAATTTTTCTGAAACTAGTGCCTTTACTCCTTAAATCCCTTAAAATTTTGTCATTGATTATGTCTAAGTTGCCAGCTACTACATGTTTATGATGACCGTCAATAGAATCATTATAGTTTTTACATATACAATAATTTATGTTAATAGAAGGCGAACTATTATTGTAATTAAAGATAAATTTTCTTATCATTTTGTTATATTTAAATGCTTACTTAACAACCACATTTCTAACATTAAAAAGTGACAAATGTCTATTAAATACAGTAGAAAAATTAATTTTTTCAAAGGTTTTATTCGTGAATAATAAAGTTCAGTACTCTGTAATAGGTTCATTAATTTTCTCAACATTTATTTTGAATATTTTAAACAGATAATTATAAATGTCTTTATTAATGTGTACTGCATTAAAAATATTTAAAGAACCATTATTTAAGATTTCATTTAACAATACAATTTCAATTTTATTAAGACCAAACATGAAGTATTCGATCTTCTTGATATTAATTTTTTTTCTCAAAAAAATCATCAATAATAACTTTAATATTGTCATTTAAATATTTTTATCTCTATTTTACCTTTTAGTTCTTTAACTTCTAGATTTTCTTTTAGAATTATTATTTAAATTGTTAACATTATAAAAAAATTCTTTATTATTACTCTGTAATATTATTTGCAAATTTTTTGAGCAAAATACATAACATTAAGACCATATGTATGTATTGTGTTAAAACTCCTAATATAAAGTGATTTTCCCACCATAATCTGTGCTTAGTATTTGGAATAATTTCAATGGTAGACAATTCAACATTTTAGGAATCATATATATGAAAGTTAAAGCAACGGTCACGCAAATCCGAGATATTGTGAATTGGTGGTCTTTGAACTCTGAGCTGCCGTCCCATGATATCCCAAATGTGTTCTATCTGATTGAGATCCGGTGAGTTAGGCGACCTGGACATTAACTGGAATTCGGCATCATGTTTATGGAACCATTCCAACACAATGTCAGCCTTATAACATGGGGGGTTGTACTGTTGGATCATTCCATTTCCAGCTGGAAAAACAGAGGTCATGTAAGGGTGCAACTGGTCCTCAATGATGTTCAGATACCCTGTAGCAGTAATGGTTCGCTCTATCACAACCACGGGTAATAGAAACTCTCAAGAGAATGTCCTTCTAAGCATAATACTGCCACCACGGGTCTGTGTATGACCTACTGTACATTGAGGGAGCAACTGTTCGCCTGGAAGATGGCGTATCCTGACACGACCATCGGCGTGATGAATGACAAACCGTGATTCATCTGACTAGACAACTCCCTCCCACTGATCTATGGACCAGTCGTGACGTTTCCTGTCCCAACGCAGGCTCAGTTGGCGATGGCGCTTGGTCAACAAAAGCACACGAGTGGGAGTTGCTGCGTAGCCCCATATCCAACAGTGTGCTCTGATACTATTCTACTTGGTCCTGCATTGTATTGCGCTGTCAACTGAGCCACTGGCTGGCTCCAGTTTTGCTTCACCATGCGAGACAGTCTCCGATTACTTTTTTTCTTTGATAGCGTTTGGACGTCCCACACCATGTCGTCTACTGCTGGTTTCACCGTTATTCATCCACTTTGCATAAGTACTAACAACTGTAGATCGCAAACAACCCACGAGTCGTGAAATTTTGGAAATACTTATTCCGAGCATTTTAGCCATTACAATCTGCCCTCTATCAAAGTCGCTTAGATCCGCAGCCTTTCCCATCACGGAGCTGCGTAGTCATCCAACAGTGTGCGCTGAACAGTGTGCTCTGATACTATTCTACTTGGTCCTGCATTGTATTGCGCTGTCAACTGAGCCACTGGCTGGCTCCAGTTTTGCTTCACCATGCGAGACCGTCTCCGATTACTTTTTTCTTTGATATCATTTGGACGTCCAACACCATGTCGTCTACTGCTGGTTTCACCGTCATTCATCCACTTTGCATAAGTACTAACAACTGTAGATCGCGAACAACCCACGAGTCGTGAAGTTTTGGAAATACTTATTCCGAGCATTTTAGCCATTACAATCTGCCCTCTATCAAAGTCACTCAGATCCGCAGCATTTCCCATCACACACAGAAATAAGTGAAAAAATGATTCTTCAGACTCCCCAGCAGCAATTGAATACAACTTCCGACTGATCACGTGTCTTCCACATCATCCAAGTGAGGTCATTGCAAAATGTAGGGGTGGTCATAATGTTTTGGCTCTTGAGTGTATATTAAATATTCAATATGCAATAGCGTGTGTGATTCGCTTTATAAATATTGGGTAAAATTGATGATTTTTTCTCTTGAAAATAATATTAAAACATATCCATTGAGTCGGGTCAATTAATTCAGTCAATCGTATTACTTCAAAAATAAAACGAACGTAATTAATATATTAAGTTATTTTAAATATGTAGATATTAATGAGCTGATGTACAGAACAAAATAGAGAAAAATATGAGTTATACTATTATAATCAATAATTCATTATCTGCAAATTAAAAAAAAAAATGATTAAAAACTTTTTTTATACAAATCGCAGCACTTGCAGTGCAGATTTCTGTTAATTTTAAAGAATTCGTTAGTATAAATGACTCAGATTTAAAACTTTTACCCACTCATTCAGTAATTTTAAATCACATAAACAAAATAAAAAAAATCTGTCAGCATTTATTTATTCATTTTGCTTTTAATAAAGTACATTTAATGTTGTTAAATTAATTAAAAGTGCATATAATATAAACATATTAACAGTCATAAAAATGTATCAAACTAATTTCTGGAAAGAGAAAAGAATGGTTTTGTCTTGTGGAAAAGCAACTTTTTTGTGCATGCTATTTTAAGAAAATTGATTTGACACTTACTCGTGAAATGTTACTTTATTTGAAGGAAAACATGTTTTTTTCCTTTTATTTATACATCGTGAATGAATAAAAAAAGTATATATATATATAAATATTTATTCTAAAAATAATTATAGTAACTTTAAATAATTATTTTAAATGCAAAATAAATTCAAAGGAAATGCGGAAATATTTATGCTTTTTTAAGCAAGGCAAAATACAATGCTGAAAAATAATTAGGGAAGCGCATGGATTTAACGAAATTACGCAAATATTTATTCTAATAACTAACGTAAAAAAATGCATTCATAGACTAAAATGTAGCAGAAAAAAAGACGAAGAAAACTTCATATTCAAATAAACCCAGAAGAATATGCAGAAATCGTGATTTCCTAGAATATTTTGCATTGCGTTATCTTATTGGATATATTCAACATTTCGGCTGTTATTTTCAGAAAAGGGTTCTGAGAAAATGTCACGAAAATGTAATTTACCGGAAACCATGGCTTTGTGTATTTCCGGGAAACTAGAATCCAGGTAAACATAAAGAACGGTAGCAGAATTTGTAGGAGTAGCAAGAAGTGTCATTGTATGACGGTGGAATCGATTCTGAGAAACAGAGGATGTGTATTCTATGTTGGCAATTATAGCATCGTTTACGTCCCAAATAATGACCGAAATATCCTGTAAAAAGCTCGTAGAGCAGTGCTCTTCTCAAACATCCAATATACGCAACCCACTATTCAATCATATTTTTCATCGCCCCCCTTCATACAATAACAATGTATTGAATTCAATAATAGTATACTTTGAAACTAAATTTGACTTTAACCTATTTTGTGCCACCAACGTATAAAAACGTCTCGCTTATCCAAAGCATTAGTTTTCTGGACGTATATATACGTCTTTCAGAAGTTCCATATTTTCTGTGCAGTGATATGCATAAAATAATTCCGATGGCTTTGGAATGCTATAAAAGAACTTTGATAATGTTTGCAAAGAATTTATTTATTTTAGAGGATTTTTGCTTATTTATTTCTTTTCTCCCCCTCAAAAAAACATCAAAATAAGCTCGTCTACGTGGTAAACTGTGGTATTGGGGAGTGGATCACGTAACTTTTATTCGGCAGTTAAGGAATTAATTATGAACCGTACAAATTATAAGATAAGTGTTAATACAAGCCCTTGGGGTCACTGATAATTATGAAACTTTTTCTTAACTTAGTATAGCTAAATTAATAATAAAATATACATTGTACACAGTACTGATACATTTATAAGTGTACTAGCTGGTATACCCGTTCTTCGCACGGGTAAATTGAAAAATAAAACTATAGATATGGAAGGATAAAGAAACTTCTAACGAGTTAATTTTAAGTGAATTTTTCAAAGTAAACATCAAGGAAAGAACAATTTAGTAAATGGAATAGCGAAATCATTTAAATAATTGAAACAAAATTAAACGGTAATTCTCTAGGTAATTTGTCAATCAATATATAAATAGTATCTAAATAAAATTAATAAACATTATTATATACGCCGCTGTGGGAGACGATTTCTGCAAAAATAAAAAGGAATAATATAGTAAAAAAGGAATATTTTTTAAAAAAGTATTTCAAATTTGGAGAAATTCTCTTGAGAGAGAGAGAGAGTTTGAAAAATAGATTTATTAAATTTTCACACCAAGACCTTATGAACATTTACTTCTAAATGAGTAAAAGCCAACTATTAATCAATTAAAAGTTTTAATGCATTAATAGAAATTTTAATACACCGTAACAAAATATTCGATAAATGTTTAGATGATAATTAATATGTTATATTACTTAAGAAATAATTTAATCTTCAGAATAAAAATCTAAACTGAACAAATTTATCAGTTTGGAATATATTTCAGGATTAAATCAATTTTGTTTAATGAATACACAAAGTTAAGAACACACTATCAATCAGACTTAAACACAGTTGAATACTTAATACTTAATTATAAACAATGTTTTTCGTTTTTTTTTTCTGTATGAAGGATGATCAAATTGTCAGGAGAACTGACTCTTGAACATGCCACGTAAAACTGACCATGAGAAAAACAGTCATTTTTTAGATCTATGCCGGGCCATTTTCAAAGTTTGTCCCTGCGCTTTACTGATAGTCATGGCATAGCAAACTGTAACAGGATATTGGATACGTTTGAATTCAAAATGGTAGTCCAATGGTATCAGAGGAAATTTTGGGATAAATACGACCTCTCCTTCGTATTTTCCTGTTAGGATCGTTGCCTCGATGACGTTGTTGTGCAGAATTTTCATCTGAAGCTTGGTGCCATTGCACAGTTTTGGGGGATTCAAATTACGCAATAGCATTATTGGTGCTCCAATTTTGAGGTTGAGAACATAAGGTGGTATTCCAGGTGGATTAAGAGTATTCAAACACTCCACCGGATAATGGACAGCATCTTCTGACTCCATTACTGAATCCACAGATTCATACTTTGCGTGTTTAGTGGTCAGTTTGTTTAACAGAAAGTTGTTGATGTTATTAGCTGAGTCGTTTGTTGGAGTAAGAATAGCTCTTTCCTTCAACCATGATGAGCAATCTATTCCAATCTGATGGATATTTGGATATATTCTCTCAGTCAAGGTTATCAAATCTCCAACAATATTACCAAGACTTTCTGGAATATTTATTCTTCCTTCCATTTCCTTAATATTTCTGTCTCCTATATTAATGAGTAGTTTGGAGTTGAGTATATTTTATGACTTCAGAAAGTATTTTGTTTGTTTACTATCAGTAAATTAAATTTTTTTAAATAACCTTTTATTTTAGACTTCTCAATATGCTCACGCCCCCCTTGTAGAGTTATCGCGTCCCTCAAGGGGGGCGCGCCCCACAGTTTGAGAAACGATGTCATAGAGACAAAAGATCCAATGAAACAAAGATTGGAACGCAGTTTCTTTTGAAAACCGGACGAAATGTCTCAAACAAAACTATCCGAAATGTTCGGGTGGATTGGCTGTATGCATGTAGGCCAATGGAGTGTATTCGTTCACAACAAGACACCATGCGAAAAAGAAGAAAGTGGGATGTGAAGCATAAAAATTGGATGCAAAGGAATTGTAGTCTTATGCTACTTACGGACGAGTCCGGATTCAGCTTCGAGTGTGAAGCCAGACGTGATTTGGTCATCTTTCAGACTAGGTGTTTTGATGGAAAAGACTGACATCGGTATAAGCGAAATAACTGTCCAGAGTATTATACGGAATAGCAATGTGATGGCTCAAAGGTACGCAAACGAGATCCTGAGACATCATGTGGTACGTTTCACTACAGCCATTGATCATTCCTTTCTTAAAATGCAGGATAATATCAGAAGATATACATCTCATGCTGTGGAGATTTTTCTTAAAAGTGAAACAATACTGAGTATGGAGCACCCAGCTCACATTTCCCTGACCTAAATCTTATTCAGCAGGTTTAGGACACATTCGGATGGCTCATTCAACGAGATCATTGATTTCGCTTAATATCTCCGACGTTTAGATTGCACTCCTTGAAGATTGGAAAAAATAACCTCGAAAGTTTCACCCAAAACCTCATCGCATCCATGCTAAACAGGTATGTGGCAGTCTTAACTGTTCGAATGCGGGGGGAGTATTCACACTCCCATATTAGACATCCTGTATCAATTCTAAGCAATCAGATTTTTGCTATTTACATGTAACATCATTTTGGGCTTACGCATCATTTTATTTTCTTTATACCATCTAAGAGAATTAAAGTTCCCTTACAACTGTTTTTCGCCTTTTTATTTTTCTGTATTGAGTTTCGTTACACGTGTATAATTTCCATTTTAGGCACATGCATGTTTATCGTGCAATGGTTTCTTCATTTTTTTTTGCTTGATCCACCAATTTTTTCGAGTGGTGTATTATTTTTTTAAAAAAAACGTGTGGAGTTTAAAGAGATACATTAATTAAATAAATGTTTTTGGATAAGTGTTCGTTTTCTTTTAGGTGTAGTTAGTGATCAAGAGTAAAATTCAAAATGTCTTAAAACATAATGAAGCAAACATTATATGTTATTATGTTAGTAAAAAAGTTTAACCCAGATTTTGTTATGATAAAAGAATGCAAGGGACATAGCATGTATATAATCTAACAAGGGGAGGGTTCGACTAAGGGAATTCATTTCGGATCGAGACTTAGTGTAATAGTAGTAATCCTTTAGAGTATTCTTACCTTAATGTAATTCCACCGAATGGACAATCAATTCGAAGAAAAATGCATCAAAATTCATGCTCAGCTTTTATACAACTTTATATAACTTTTATACAGATTTTATACTCCTTTAAGGTATGTGACTACCTTCGGAGCACTTTTTTTGAAATATATAAAATTTCAATTAAATAAACCTTTTTTTATTTGAAATGGGACATAAAAGTAAGAATTACAATACAGTTCTTACAAAGTTAAAAGTAATTTTCGAAATATTGGGAATTTTGAGTGAAATTTTAGTGAAAAATTGCAGTTGCGGTAAGGATTGTATTGAAAATTCTAATTAATATATTCTTATAATATTTATACAGTACATAAATGACATCATTATCTGTGTTGATAGCTATAAAATTTGTAAATACTTCTGAAAGTTTTTGAGATATGTCAATTTTTATGCAAAAACTCAATTTTTTACAAAACACTAATATTATTTTCTCACAAAAAGTGTAATAAAATAAATAAATATATACACAGAGATTAGATTATAGTCTAGAATACAGATAATACTAAATAAAACATTTTCTAAAAATTTCAAGTCAATATCTTAAAAAGAAATTCTGTAGTGAACTGTACCGTGAAGAAAAAAATTGAAAAACATAGTTTTTCAGGAAATGCATTTAAAGATTTTAATACTACATGAAAAAATTTCTACTAATTTTACACTTTTTAAACTCACTATATTTATAGCTCAAGCTCTTTTTAGCTTCATGTAAAGCTGATTTGACCTTTATTTTACCCTTTTGTTGTTTTCTGGAGAGTTTTGTAGACTATAACAATTTTTTGTTTTTAGCGAAATTTTGGTGAAAAATTGCAGTTACGACAAATCTTGTACACAAAATTCTAATAAAAGTATTTAAATAATATTTATAGAGTACATAAACAACATCTTTATCTGTGATAGGAATCAAAAAAATTGTAATGTTTTTGAAAGTTTTTTAAATATGCCAAATTTTATGCAAAAACTCAAATTTTTAAAAAATTAATGTTTTTTCTTTCATAAAAAAGCAATAAAGTACATAAATATATACACAGAGATTAGATTTTGATTCATAACACAGATATAACTATATAAAACATGTTCTGAAAATTTAGATTTAGTATCTTAACAATATTTTGTGTAGTGAGCTTTATCATGAATAAAAATATTTAATAACAGTTTCTCGTAAAACACATTTAATAATTTTAACTCAAAATAATTACTTTTCTACTCACTAAACATTTTCAAAACTTTCCATATTTATAGCTTAAGCCCTCTTTAGCTTCATTTTTAGCTAATTTGGACTTTTTCTTGGCTTTTTGTTTTTTTCTGGAGAGTTTTGTTGAGGGTAATGACTGGCGTTTCGATTTTTGAATTCTCTCCTTGTCAATTCCCATATAGTTTTTAAGTGTCGTTGGATCAATTCCTATACCTAAATAATTAAATACAGGCAATAGCCTTAAATAACCCGAATTATATAAGAGGACAGCCATGTATGAACCCAAAAACAAAGTTTTTTTATGAACAAAAATTTCTTTCGGCAAAACAGACCACAATACATTATTAAAGCTTTCATTATTATTTTGAGTCTTGCCATTGAGGCATTTTTTAGTAACTCCTTATCACAGAGTGCTAAATAAGTAGGCTTTATCACTTTAATCACGTAATTTGAAAGGCCTGCTGTTTTGTCCACATATACTTTGCCATCACTTAATGCTTGTTTATATTTGCATCAGCTGTCTTTCCCTGTTGGACATTGCCCATGCATGGGATTTTGATTGCTAGAGCAGCAGTGAAAGAAGGCAGCTATTACAGCAGATTGCATTTTTTCGAGGTATCCAACATTGCTGCGGATGGGAATCCCATAATAGTTCTGCAGTTTATCGATAAATTTATCAGTTAATTTCCCCTTCCCACCAAGTCCTTTGGTGTTCTTTAGTTTCCTTAAACGTGAGCCTACTCTCTTTTGTATATGTCCTATACATTCAAGTTTTGTGACACTGTTTTCACCATATATATCCTTCACTTGTAAAAAGCCCTTGGAATCACCATCACCATAGTACTCGGTGTATTGCAGGTCTCGTTTAATTAAAGACCTTTCAAAAATTCTAAAAGCTCCAACAGCTTCCATGTTTCCAGAGGATCCTTTATAATTTGAACATACATGCTCACGTTTCACATTCAATTCACACATTTTACAATACTGAGTCATTACTTCCAGATCTAAAATTTTCCCCGTATCATTGGAAATAACTGAAACGCAGCCATTAAGTGACATATGGCCTCTCCGCTGCCATGAGCCATCTACCGAAACACCACAAGTTGTACTTTCTTTTAAATTTTGCACTTCTTTAGATGCAGCTTTCATATTTTCTTCAGAACATAACTGTACTGCTTCCAGCAGTTTGAGTTCATGAGCTCTGAAGGTATTTTTAGAAATGCATGGCAAATTTAAAGTGCATAACAACTTCTTACCAGCTGTGAATCCTCTTCCAATCAATCTCTCAATCCAAATACCAATAAAGTATTGAGAGAGAATTTCTAATTTTCTTTAGGAGTAGAAGTAAAGCCAGTCATGAACCCACAACTGCAAGCCACACACAAATTAGAGCAAAGTCCTTCCTTAGAATCTTCTGCCAGTTTCAATCCAGTTGCATAACATTCCGGACAACACAAGATTGAAATAATTCCCATCAAAACTTGGAAATTAATATAATTCTATTTCCTGTAGAACCATGAAATTCAGGTTCAGGCACATGAAAACTGTCAAAAGTGCTCAATTTCGCTTCACTTGCAGACGTACTATTATTACTTTTAAGTGCTAACTTGGTACACCTATTACCATAAAATTTTCTCTTTCTAGATACTTTCGATCTAGCTTCCGGCATTTGAAATTACTCACAATCAAATAAAACGTTAAAATTAAATGAAAATTAATGAATTAACTGAAAAATTATCAAAAGTAAGTAATAATTAAGAAGAACGCTTTAGAATGAACAATGTAAACAAACTATAAACGATATTATTATTGCCATTCAGTAAAACAAGCTTGAATTAAAAAAAACAGTTGCCAGATTAAAAAAATAAGTAACGGATACTTAATAAATAAGTAAAGGATACGTTGATCTATATTTAGCATAAATATTAGATATTTATATATTGCTTAAAAGTCACGAAAAGACGTTCAAACTTTTTGTTTACATTTTTATGTCTCTTTAAACACCCATTTCCGGCTTTGAAAATTCCATTTCCGGTTTACTAAATAAGCTATAACTTAGCTTCTAAATATCGTAGGAACTAAAATAAAGTATTTTGGGAATCTTAAGCGTATGGGCTATATAATATAAAAAACATTAAAAAAAATTCGAAAAATTTCTCCAAACCGAGGATTTTGGGGTAGTCACATACCTTAAGTTTCAATTTCTTTCATCGGCCAGTAGCTCGATTGACAAGTCGTCTGCTTTCAATGCAGGGCAATCTAAGTTCCAATCATGAGAAATAAACATTCTTTCAATTCCGTTAATTATTTTTTTAAAATTAAATAAATTTATTTAGGAAAGGTTTACTAAGTAATAAATTGTATTCTACGTAGTTATTTTGCAATTTATAAAGTAATAGATTGCTGTACTTATATAAATATTTATATAATGTTTAATAAATATATTTTTATCTAAATAAAAATAATATTTATAATAAAATATATAAAAAAATATATTAAATAATATTTTACATAAAAATTATTTACAAATATTTTATAATGATAATTACAATGTACTATAAATCAAATATTATATATAATATAAAATAATTTATAAAATATATTATATTATTATTATTATCATTAAATTAATTATGTTATTATTATATGAAATATGTAATGTCATTTTTAAATAAATTTATTTAATTTTAAAAAATTCATTTAATTAATTTTAATAAATGTATTTTAATAATTTTAAGTAATAATAATTACGTATGTTTAATTGATATTAATTAAATATTTTTCATTAATATTTATTAATTATTTTAATTAATATTACTTTTAAATAATTTTAATGATTAATTAATTTTATTTAAAAATTACTTTTAAATAATTATAATTAATAATAATTTCAAAATAATTTTAATTAGTAATACTTGTAAATAATTTTCATTAATAATACTTTTAAATAGTTTTCATTAATAATACTTTTAAGTAATTATATCTTGTAATTAATTTTATTTAACAATAATTTTAAATAATTTTATTTAATAATTAAATTTAGTTAATAATTTTAAATAATAAATTTAATTAATAATTTTAAATAATAAATTTAATTATTTATTTTTTACTTAATTAAATACAAAGTAATTACACAAATATCATTTATATTTAATAAACCTTCATAAATATACTTAAGTTTAGAAAATAATTAAAAAGAATTGAAAGAAAAAAGTTTTTCGCATGATTCGAACTCGGATCCGTCCGCATTGAAGGCAGACGAATTGCAATGTGATAGAGCAAGAAAAAATTTTGCTTGGTAAACGAAATTTAGTAGACGGGTTTATACATCTTAAAGAAGACAAATTCAAAACTTACACATGACTATACTATCATGTGGTGCTATAGCGCCAATCATTTAAATACGAATACGTGCCGTGAATTTTGTTATTTATGTGTGAAATGTGACGCATGAAGTTGATGTTAGCCAACAATGTCTTTTAGAAGACAAATAAATCATTATCAACAGCTCACCGAATTTAAACGAGGTCTTGTAATATGGCTACGAGAAGGCATATTTCCACGGTATTGCAGGGATACTTGACCGGAATGTATGCACTCTACATGGTTGTTGGGAGCAGTGGTCAAGAGATGGTACTGCTTGAAAAACTCAGAGGAAAGACCACATTATATTCGTTCGTTTGCGTCTGCGGCGATACTTCCAGCTGCAGTTAGTGCCACAGCGACATAACGAACTTTTAAAACTGGTTAGTTCAAGGACAGTTCCAAGACAGGCACCTTTTAGCATGTATTCCACTGACTCCAAACAATTGTCTTTTGCGACGCCAATGATGTCAAGTCAGATCTCTTTGGAGGAAGAACTGGAGATCTGTTGTATTTTCTGATAAAAGCGGATTTCGACTGGGTACCAGTGATGGCCGTGTGTTGGTTAGAAAGAAACCAGGGTAACGCCTGCTACCAAACTGTCTACGGCCTTAGAATACTGGATTTACACCGAGATTCATATTCTGGGGAGCAATTTCCTATGATAGCAGGGAAGCTATCGTGGTTATCCCAAACACACTGACTGCAAATGTATACATCAATCTAGCAATTCAACTTATAATACGGCCATTCATGAACATCATTCAAGGCAAATTTTCCAGCATTATAGCACTCGCTTTCATACCGCTTCAGTAACGCAATGTGTTCTATAGAGTGTTAATATGTTATCTCTTGGCAAGAGAGATCACCAGATATTTCTCCAATTGATCACGTATGGCAGTGCTTCTCAAATTTCTAATTCTGTCTTCCCCATTTTTAATCACAATTTTTATCGAGGACCCCCTACTGCATTAATAATATACTGAATGTAATAATAATGCACTTTGACGCTAAAGCAATAATTTTTATTATAAACCGTACAAATTCATGACATAAGTATTAAGTTTTGTATATTTTACTTTTAAACCAAAAAAAAAAAAAGTAATAGTATAATTATTATATTATTTTTTCTTTCTCTAATCTTTCAATTGGAAAATACTGCAAAATGCAGTGGTTGCTTAGAAGAAAAATATAGATATAAGCTAAAAATAGAAAAATAACTTAGAGGGTTAATTTCCGATCATAAGCATTCCTTTGAAAAACTTTGCTCTGTAAGACCATGGAAGTCACCAATACTTATTAAACTTGTTCTTAATTTAGTATCAATTAATTAGTTATCAAATACTCTGTACAGCACTAATACATTAAAAGTATACCGGCTTAAGTACCCACTCTTTGCACGAGTTCATTTAAAAGAAAAGAAAACATTATTGATATAATCACTGAATTGTAAGGAGAGTAAAGCCAAGTGCGCGACAATGTTTACAAAAATGTAAAATGATATTTTTAAATGATTGCTCAAATTATAATTAGTTTTAAGCAAACTGTAATTTTACGCCTCACAAAACTAGCATTTAGAATTGATGTTGAATAATGAACAATAAAAAAAAAATTATGATAAAGAATAATTGTAGTATTTTTAATATTTAAAGCAAAAAGACTTCAACATGTTTTAACCCTGGAGCAGGCACGCACTCGATACTAATTGCCGAGAGGGGTTAATGAGTCACCCCAATCTTTTTTTTTTTATAATTATTTTTATAGTTTACAATAAAAATCGTAATTCCAGTAAACTATTTAATAAAGAGAAAATATAATTACCTACTTTAAAGGACACAGAAAATATTTCGGAAAAAAAAGTTATCACACCGGGAACTCATTCAAAACAATTACTTTAAGATTGCAAAAAAAAAAAAAAAAACGTTTGTCACTCCCAGAAAAGGGGCAGATTTGTGACAAATATATTTTAGTTCACGTTAAGACTGTCAAACAGGAGGATAGTGTGAGGGCCATTGGTAACAATTAAACAGTTTTGCCAGAATTACCAATTTCGTGCACTCTGTGCTCAGCATGACCGCTCCCGAATTAAAAGAGTGTTTATTACAACATGGATGTCCTGAAAAAATATGTAAAACGTTTTTCGTTACCATAAAAATCATAAAAATATTTTACAAGGAAAAAGTACAACAGAAATAGTTTATTTACAACTTCCCTAAATGAAAGAAACAAAAACTAATTTCGAAGGTCAAACCGCAGTAAATACATTCTGCTGCCTACAACTGATGACAATAATACAAGAGTGATGATTTTTTTATCTTCCTAATCTTTTTTTTATTATTATGGGTCTGGGTTTTGTTTTTTTCTCACGCAATAAAAATCTCTCATCATGGGATTACACCAAATCAAATAAAATGTGTTTTATTTGGTTATATTATCAAAAAAAGATAACTCTAAAGAGGTTTTGAAGTAGAAACTTTTATTTTTCATGACGTAATATCGCAGATGATATATATAAATTATATCAGTGTAAATGTGCATTTTTTTAACTAAGGAAGTATTTTGTTTTACTTTATTCCAGTAAATTTTTCTTTAATCTTTTATTTTCGATATGCTCGCGCCCACCTTGTAGGTTTTTCGCCCCCAGTTTGAGAAACTCTGACGTATGGGGTATCACTGGACGGCAACTCCAGCATCATCCACAGTCAGTACTGAACGTCCCCAGAATTGAAACAACATTTACAATAATCACGGGATTCTATACCACAAAGTGACACTCAGCACCTTTGAAATACAATTTATGCATGTTTGCAGGCGTGTACTCAAAATTCTGGAGGTTGCATTGTCTATTAAACAGCATTTCTCATTTAAAATGCGTTGTTTTCTTAAGCTAAAATTTGCTTGTGATTATGAAAATTTAATCAATTAAGTGCGCCTGGTATGTGATTTACATATTTTTTTTCCATTTAATGATTTTCAAAAACTTCTTGGTTGTATCTTATGCACTGTATATGTGCCATAGATTTGATCAATTGAATGATTTGTCAAATGAATCATATTTTGTCATCTTAAACATGTTAACTAGACAATTGTATCGATTAAGTTTCATAAATCTACAATATATATATATGGTGTTGGGATTTTTTTCCGGTAGTGTATGTACGAAGCATATAACTGTAGGTGTTTAGTTATTAAAGAATGTTGAGCAACATCTGTAAGCTCAGTAAAGAGGTTTCATCTAATGTTAATGAATTAAATCAGAATAACGAATTTCATCAAGAAAATATCCATGCAATAATAGAATATCACGAATATTTTGTAAATTTAATGGATCATCTACAGGGAGCCAGTAATCTTTCAAAATGTGTTCACATACATTGCTTAAATTGTGAAGTGAAATAGTCTGAAGATATTAAAATTCAAATTATTTGACTTAAAAACATTTGTAATATTTAATTCATGCTGAATAGTTAGATTTAAATTATTTGTGAGCTACGAAAAAAATTTAAAAATTAGCCAAAAAATAAAGATTTTTTGATTGATTTTAATTTCATTATGTCAGTGTCAAAATCTTTAAATATCATGGGTTGTTTTTGAGTTCTGAAAAAGATTGTAAATCACAGTAACACTATCCACTCTCTTTATAAGCTGTGAAATTATTGCAGTAAAACTTAATGCATCAAGAATTAACTGAATATATATTTCTGATATGCCGAAGTTGGAGTAACTGATGATGTGTTGCAGAACAATGAGTCTTCACAGCCCTATATTGAATTAAAAAACAAGTAATTAAACAAGTAATTGAACACAAGTGAAACAACAAATCCCTCTTTTTCTAAAGTCACGAAAACATTGGCATTAGAAGAATAGGAATATGGTATTTACAAAAGAAAAGTTTTAATTCTCTAGTAATCTTCAAATTATCCCAGGTGATGGAATTTGTGGCAAACATGTTTACCATTGTTGATTTGAGTAAGCAGTGTAAGAGGAACAGAAACAAAAAAAATGGGATTCAAGAATGCCGTTATGTCCTCATAAAACGTAACAGTTATAATGGAATAAAATTCGAACACAGGTAAAAAAGATTCAAATCAAGCAAATATTTTTATTGCTGTAAAATCTTGTACATTCTCATTAAAAAAGAAAGTAAAGGTATGCCGAGAGACTTTAGAAAAGGCAGCTTCAGAACCTAAATTATTTCGACCATATGGTAAACAAAGGGGCTCAACTATACAGAAGACACTATTTCTAATACATTTAGTGCTAGTTTAAAAAATAATATTTATGGCGATTATTACCTTGCCGAAAATTCTGCTTCTACGTTTACTAAAGCAGATGAACGCAAAATATGTCCGAGAAAGAATAAACTATCTGAAAGTAAAACTATAGAAGTTAAGGACAATATAAAAGAGAAACTAACTTAACCTTGGAAAAAATTACTATTGAAACACTATACTAATAATCTATGTAAATCCCAAAATCCCAATCAATTTTTTTAATAAAAAGAAGAAAAAAAGAAAACATAGAAGCACACACATACATATTAAATAGAACAAATGGGAGAAACATTACACGGTTATCGATATTTTCAGCATGAGGTTTCAAATTCATATCTGAAAATAATATATTTTGTACATTTATATATTGTTCACTCTTAGAAAAAAATATATTAACATTTCATACAATAAAGATCTTTGAATTAGGATTTTATATTTTGGTATAGAGTAATATTAAATTCTTCCTAGATGCTAAAAATGTTATATAATTTAAACGCCATTTAAATTCAATCTCATATTAATACTTGATATTTGAAAAACATTTAAGTTTGTAAAAAATGGAATTATTTTTCTTTTAAAAATAATATTCATTGTTAATCTATTTGAATCAAAATATTTATTTTAGAGCCAATAAGTTTAAATTTATACTTTTTTAAGTAATTATAACTCTTTTCCAGAAATAGTTTGCGCTATGTAAGAATTTCTTAAAATTTCCCAAAATAATTTTTTTATTATTTTCATGGATTTAACTAATAAAAAAATTATGAGTGTGTTATGGATGCCTTACAATTTCTTTTAAAATATTTAGCCGTTTATAAAAAAGGTACTGTGAAATTCCACTATTATAAGTTATGTTTAGATGCTGCTTATTTCTTTAGCTTCTAAGACTAAATTAACAATCTTGTGCTCTGTTGAATAAAAAAGTAAATTTCCTTCTTTTTTCTGGATAAAATGAATAGTCAATTATGTTACACATTTCAAACTATTAGAAATTTATTATAAGTGTAATCTCAGATGATATGTACTTATTTTTCTGAGATATTAAAAATAAATATTTTTTTTTAATTTATTTAATACATTTTTAAGTTAATTTAAATAAAATGAATATAGTTAATAATTCCAAAATAATCACTTATTTCAGCAATACATAATACAAAAAATGCATTTCTGAACATTAATCCGCAGTATTAACCCCAATAGTTAAAATTAAGTTTATTTTAACTAATTAACTTTAAGAACAAACCAAAGGCTTAGCATTTACTTTTTAATAAAACTTGTAAAATTAAAAGAAATAATATTATCTATAATCTGCAAATGAAAACTATGTGTTCAAAGGCATTATTTTCATTAAATAACAGCATTAAAAAGGATTATTTTAAAATGTTTACTTGGATAAAGTATTTTCCAATTCAAGAAGCATCTATAAATTGCCTCTTGTATTGCTTGGAAAAGCTTTAATAACTCATCGACTCCGGAAAATAACACATTTCTTTTTAAGTGCTTAAGTGTTTATACTTCTAAATTTTATTTCATATTGGTAGTTTTTTTATGTACAATTAATATTATTATATCAAATTAAAACTAATTTCTTTGCTTTTAATAGATTTCTATAGAATTTAATCATGTTTTGAGAAACAAATTAATTTAATGAAAAAGAGTTTCTCTTAAACAAATATTTAATTAATTTAATGAATATATTTTAAGTGATTCGTTTTTGAAGATATTGTGAAGAAAATCATTTAGCACTGTTCTTTAATTTAAACCTTTAGAAATATGTTATATAGTTTTTCCATTTGCTTCCATTACAACCTAACTAAGAATTTCCATTTATGTATTGTTTAAAAATTCATTAAATCGTACTTATTGTGCTTTATTTACTTAACTGTCATATTTTATTATAGTGAAAATCATTTTATTGAATGAATAGATTTACACATTTTTTTCTCCCAGGATTACAGTAAAAACAATGATTTCGAAAATATCTATCTTGATATCATCGCTTACATTAATACAAAAAAAAAAGTTATTTGTTTGCCTATAGAACTATACGAGTACTTCAGAAAATATTAAACGTTTAATGCGGGCATTCCATACTCATAAATGTGTACTATAAAATAAATGTTTACTTCATTAGAAAATTGTTCTCGCAAAAAAAAGATAATTAAGTTATATTGTTTTATTCAAAAACTCAAAAACAAAGCATTCATAGAAATAAACTGCTTCAATAGGGAATAATGTTTTGTTTATTATCTTTTGGGGAAATATATATTTCTTCAATTTCATATTTTACTTTCAATTCTATCAAATGTACTTTTAAAAATAAAATTATTTTTAATAAGCTTATTTATTCCAACAAAACCTATTTATCTTTTTGTTAAAATTGGCCTTTTAGTTGGCTCTTTCAAACCCGTCATTTGAGATTTTAGATTATACCAAATTGCATTTCGTTCCTTCTCTGAAAAAAAATTAAGAGGATTGACTTTTAATATCCAAGATTGTTCAAAAACAAAATAATTTTTATTTTAAAGAATTAAATTAAAATTTGAGTTTGTTTTAATGTGTTTATAACGTATTTTAGGGAGAATAACATGATACTGGTTTATATAAGTTATATTTTACGATTTTTCTTTGGCCATCTGTGATATTCTTACAGTTTATTAAACTATATATTGATGTTCCTTATTTATTTAAAACATTCATATATATTAAGAAAGGAAACATTGTACACCATACATTTATCATATATTTTTTACATTGAACCTGAAAACTATGATACTAAAAGAAATGGATTTTATTACGGAAAATAAAACAATACGTATTCTATAGGATTTTCTAGTGCTGTCTGAAGTCAATTATTATATTTCTTGTCGTTTTCTTTATCTGTTAGGGAGCTATTTTTGTTCTGCATGTGGCAGACACTGACTAGCTATTTATAAGATGACGCTATGGACGAAATGTAATATTTATGTGTTCTACCGCATACTGATACCATGTAGTGGATATGTCAATTACACAGAAGAATGTCATAAGTCTTGACTGTTATTTGTATATTTCCGTGGGGATTTTGTATGGAATTCAGTGAGGTAGAAATAAAATATTCTAAGAATATTATTTAAAATGAGTTCAGGCAATTCTTATCTAATTTTATGTTATACGAGCACTCATAAATGTTTTTTCGAAGCATATAATAACAGAAAATTGCAAATTAATGGCGTAGTTCTAATGAAAAGAAATATCCTTAAATAATTGGCAAAATTCAAGAAACTTTCGGTATCTAGACGTTTGAAATCTTTCTATAACATAAGAAATATGAGCTGAATATGTAAATGTATTAACACTAGAAAGACTGGAATTTAGTATATACCTATATTTCCCAAAAGCAGCCAGAATAACTGCATTTTGAAATAATAACTCATGTGTAAAGAAATTTCATTAAAATTAATTTTTAATATTTTTTTATAATATTTACAGTTATATAACTAGTTATTTTAGTGAATATTAACAATAAAAAAATTACTTCATTTGGCAAAAAAAAAATATTCTAAAAATGCCTAAAAAATGGTGTCATTATATACGTAATTCCTTTTCTAAATGAAATTAAAAAGCAGTCAAAATTACTTCCTAGGACAATCTAGTGTTAAATTTCTAACAGTTTTGAATTTAAATTCAGGTTTATTTGAAAGGTTTTATTTTATTTTTGTTGTACAAAAATTACATCATAAATATGACTTTCAATTATATGCAACTAAGAAAAAAACAAGTAATCATTAAAAAAAAAGTGGGTCGTGGGTAGTCTACTGGTTAGAGTATCGGACTCCAGAACGGAAGGCCTGGGTTCTATGTCCGTGCCACCATGTGATGTTCCTCCCTTTGGAAGAGCATCTCTCGAAGTATCAGCGTGAGCTAGAGGTGTAGGATTAGCAAAAGAACTAGGATCAAACATTATCTTAATATGACTTTATTAAGATATTCAACTTCAACATTTAACAAATTAAATTATAATAATTAATATGAGAGAATCTACGAAGGTAAAATACGCAACACACAATAAGACAAACTTTTTCAGACCACTATCAATAAACGAACCGCGTATAATCTCCGATTCTATATATTAAATAATCAATTCTACCTTATTACATCTTGGAGCAACGATCAATCTTGTCTTTGTATGCAATGGCATGCAACTTGGTTCATTCCTTCTATTCTCGATCACTAATAATTTGAATTCACGTTACACAAAACTCATTTAGACTTGAACCATGAACTGCCATAACCATCAAATGCAACAAACTAACGTCAATTGTCAAACATTACCCTACATTGCCATTTCGCTTACCCTAAGATCCGATATTTAAAAGTTTGTTCATTTTCATCTTTTATTCACACTTCACTTCTTGGATTTGGTTGGAAAAGAGTTGCCCCTAATTCTGGCCCAAAGAACCCAAAGGACTTGTTGAAAAAAAGACGCGTGAGACGTTACAACAAAATACCCTCCGAGCACGTGCTCGTTAAATCAGTGAGTCGGAAAGTCTTGTGTGCGGTCGCAGCTGCAACTACCACTGCAGGGGACTGGAGAATATTCCCCTCTCTTCCAGTTCCATGACTAATTTGTGGAGGTGGGGGTCGGTGGTGTCGCCATCTAACGTAAAGAAGTTCTACCTGCATCACAGACTCTCTTGCAGCATTCATTCCTTCCCTTCGGGAATTTCGCCGAGCTAAATCGTGCTGTCACCCGTATGGTGCTCAATGCTAAGACCAACGACATGCTTACACGACAGGCCCATTGCAACGATGAATTTCGTGGGCCTTGATCTGACTTCGTCACACGGGTGGCATGTTCAACAAGAACAACATTAAATAAATGTATCTATCTAAAGTTTAACAAAATACTTCAAGTAATAGAAAAAAATTAAATTTTACGAGAGATTAATATCGTAACAGAAAATATTAAGAAATTTGGCTAAAGTAATTTTAATAATAAAAACAATATATATAAATTCATTGTATCGCATTTGAAAATTTTCAACTTTCAAAGAGTTATGAAGCATTATATATTATTATATGCAGTTTACATGCGTCATATATCATAGAAATGTGTTATATAGGAACATAACTTTAACGCGTTAAATTTTTGAGCATCAAATTGTGAAGGAAAATACAAGTAAACAGAGCAATTTTGTTATTTATTCTTTTTATTTACTCCAAAATACACATTTAACTCACGCAAAAGTTTATAATACAGGATTTTTTCAGTGTTATTCTTCAGCCGTGCTATAGTTTTTTATTACAAATTGAATGTTTCAGAGAAATCGGGTACTTCATACATGAAACAAGATTAATTCAAAATTCTGATAAATAAATAAATTCGGTACATACATGATTTATACTAACTACTAAGATATATGATACACTAAGTTAGAAGACCCCAAAGCACATGAAAAGTATAATTCCTCGCTATTTGTATATACATATATATACGAGAGCTATTTTTAAAGTAAGGTCCGTTGGCGTGTAAATTTCCATAGTTAGTGCGTGTGCCACAACAAGATTCTGCGTCACAGACCAGGATCATTTGCGAACATACATGGGCCATTTCTCGCTATGTAGGAGTCGTGTAAAATTCGCTGTAAGTCTTTAAAATTTTTAAAGTGATTAAATCACCCGTTAAGTATGAGAAAGGGACTGTTATCCGTTGTTTGACTGCAAGAAACACATCGGTTGCAGACATTCATCGCCAGAAAACAGAAGTTTATGGCATGGATGAACAAACGTCCAGGACAAACAACGCTCTGGCCGGCTCTCTGTTATCACTGATGACTTGATGCAAGTAGTTGAAACAAAATACGTGAGGACAGAAGATTTATGATAGATATTTATGATTTTTCGTTCGGATTTCCCGACGTTTCTCGGTCGGTGGCATACAAAATTGTGACTAAAGACCTCAAGTTTAAGAAATTGTTTTCTCAGTGGGTACCCAGACTATTCTTACCTAAACAAAAAGTGAAGAGGTTTGTTATTTCATTGGACTTTTTTATTCGTTAAGAGGAAAAAGGGGATGAAATGAATAGTCGAAACGTTAATGAAGATGAAACATGGATATCCCATATTACCCCGGAATCAAAGCAACAGTCTATGGAATTGCAACATACACCCTCTCTCATCAAGGTCAAAGCCAAACAAACGCTGACAAAGCATACGATTATTGCAACAGTGTTCTGGGAGTGGTACACTGTTTTGCTGGTCGAATTTATGCCACAAGGAACAACGGTGAACTCAGGTGCCTGCTGCACAACTCTACAAAAGCTTCGAAGAGCATTGCAAAACAAACGGCGCAGTATGATGTCAAAATGTTTTTGGTCATCCATGATAATGCAAGGCCTCACATTTCTCGAACGACTCGTGAGTTAATCTAATCTTTAGACTGGGTGGTTTTGGACCATGCACCATACAGCCCTAACCTAGCACACAGTGATTTCCAACTTTTCTGGAACCTCAAATACCGTCTTGGATAGAAATGTTTCAGTGACAACAAAGAAGTGAAAACGGCCACAAACTCTTAGCTGTCCAACCAGGCGGCAGACGTCTTTGAAGAGGGTTTTCAAAACAATTCTAAGGTATGACAAGTACATTGATATACTCGACAAGTATGTAGAAAAATAGACAAACGTATGTAAAATCCTAAAATAAAGGTTTTTTAATTTAAATATTGTTGTTGTCTTTTTTAAAACAAACGAACCTTACTTAAAAAACAACCCTCACACACACACACACACACACACACACATATATACACTAGCGCAGTGTTTCTCAAACTGTGGGTCGCACCCCGGGGGCGCGATAACCTTACGAGGGGGCACGAGCATATCGAAAATAAATGATTTAAAAATAATTAAATTATTGGAATGAATTAAAACAAAATACTTTCAGACATAATAAAAAATGCACTTTTACTCTGATATAATTTATAGGCATGCGATATTATGTCATCAAAAATAAAAACTTCTTCAAGACCTAAATAGCTATCTTTGATCCTATAACTAAATTAAAAAAAATTTTGTTTGATTTGCTGTAACCCCAATATGAGAGATATTTTACTACGCTTTCTTTTTAAGCCTAACATACAACTCTTTCAGAGAAAAAACAGATCCCAGACGCAGAATCGAAGAAATTAAGGAACATAAAAAATTCATCACTGTCATTATTTTTGAAATACTGCACATTATAGCTGTAATTTGTATGACCTTCTAAGTTATTGGTACAGCTAGTTATGCCCCCTCTTACGTGTTTGTTTCTCATTTAGGGAATTGTAAGTAATGCATTTCTCTGTTGCACCTTTTTCCATGCAAAACTACGTTTTGTACAATTTTTTCAGCAGTAACATACATATTATCTTAATGAATACAATTTTTACCCGGAAGTGGTTGCGCGGAACACACAGATTACGAAATCGTTAATTCTGGCAAATCTGTTTATTTGTTACCAAAGAAAAATTGAAAAGTTCTTGGAAGTAGGTAAGTAAACTTTCTCTTACTTAAATTATTCACTTGCATCACGATTTTTATCGTGTACAATAAAATAATTATAAAAAAAGGATTGGGGTGACTCAATAACCCCGCACGACCGTATCGAGTGCGCGCCTGCTCCCGGGTTAAAACATGTTGAAGTCTTTTCGCTTTAAATATTAAAAATAATACAATTATTCTTCATCGGAAATTTATATTATTGTTCATTATTTAACATAAATTATAAATGCTAATTGTGTGAGCCTTAAAATTGCAATTCGCTTAAAACTACTTATAATTTGAGCAACCATTTTAAAGAGATGATTTTACATTTTTGTCTAGCATTGTCAAGCACTTGGCTTTGCTCTCCTTATAATTCAGCTATGATATCAATAATGTTCTTTTTCTTATAAATGAACTCGGGCAAAGAGCGGGCACTTCAGCCGGTATATTTTTAATGTATCATTGCTGCTCAGAGTATTTTATAACTAATTAATTAATACTAAATTAAGAACAATGTTACTAAGTATAAACGACTTCCATGGGCTTGTCTTGCAAAGCAAAGTTTTTATAAGGAATTTTTATGATTAGAAATTCACCCTCTGAGTTCTTTTTCTATATTTAGCAGATATCTATATTTTGTCTTCTAAGCAGCCACCGGATTTTGCATATATTCAATTTAAAAATTAGCGAAAGGAAAATTAACATAATAATTATTCTATTATTTTATTTATTTATTTTTGCGTAAAAGTAGTATACAAAATTTAATAATTATGTTACTAATTTGAATGGTTTATAATTAAGATAGCCTATTGTAGCTTTAGCGTCAAAGTGTATTATTATTTCCTTCAGTACATTTTTAATGTATAAGGGGGGCACAGTAAAAATTGTGATCGAAGAGAGGGGCGCCAGTATTGAAAGTTTGAGAAACACTGTATTAGCGATTGGCAATTAGGTTAGCTTATAGATAATCTTTGCTGGGTGGTGTACTGATTAGGTAGGTACAATATTGTTATAAAATTGCCTATTTGCATCTTTCCGTTTTGATATATGTGTGGTGTTTGGTGTTTTTATGAGCCTGTATACTTGGCTTTGTTTTTGCTTTTAGCATAGCTTTCTCTTGCCTTTGGGAAATTACTTTCAAGTTTGTTTTTTAAAAATTAACTTGTTTTTGTTTTACTTTGGCACACACTATCTCTTTTGACTTGGTATCAATTTCTGGCTTAAATGCAGAAATATTTTACTATTTTGACTTATTAAGTTATTAGGATGAAGAGTTTTAAAACTCATTCTCTAATGACCATTTGGGAAAGGAATCAATTTATGTTAAAGAATTTTATGATTGCAATAGTAATGCTAATATTAAACAATTCAACACAATAATTTTTTGGAACAAAAAGTTCATTAATAGTCATAATAATCATATTAAACAAAATATGTTAGATTCTAGTAATTACATTACACAAAATATTAATAAAAGCAACATTACGAGTCCTGCTTAACCTGGAAATAAAGATAAATTATCTTCTAACAATCATGAAAATATTCAATCTTATAATAGTCTTAAGTTAAATTTAAATAATTGTAGAGATAGTAGATGTATGACTTGTACCATGCTAAATCAGGATCAATATGATTGTGAATTTAAATTTAACCTATGTAAAACTTTTAATTGTATTTACCTCTTAAACTGTACATTTTGTCAGTATAAATATCTTGGACATGTATCTAATATTATCAACATCCGGATTAAAATACTTAATAATTAATAATAAAATACTTTACTTTAAATACTTTAATACTTTAAATACTTTAATAATTCCAATAATTCTAATAAAATGGAATATAGACACTTTATATGATTTCAAAATTGTTGAATTGTCTATCATTGAAATTATTCCAAATACTAAGCAAGGATTATGGTTGGAAAATCACTTTATATTAGGAGTTTAACACAACATACCCATATGGTCTTAATATTATGTATTTTGCTAAAAATACTTTGCAAATAATATTAGAGAGTAAAAATAAAGAATTTTTTTATAATGTTAACAATTTAAAAAATAATTCTAAAAGAAAATCTAGAAGTTAAGGAACTAAAAGGTAAAAAAGAGATAAAGAATCTTTAAGTGACAATATTAAAGATATTATTGACGATTTTGAAAAAAAAAAATTAATATCAAGAAGATAGAATACTTCATGTTTGGTCTTAATAAAAATCAAATTCTATTGTTAAATGAAATCTTAATTAATGGTTCCTTAAATGTTTTTCATGCAGTACACATTATTAAAGACATTTATAATTATCTGGTTAAAATATTCAAAATAAATGTTGAGAAAATTAATGAACCTATTACAGAGTACTGCACTTTATTATTAACGAATAAAACCTCTGACAAAACTAATTTTTCTAATGTATTTAATAGAAATTTGTCACTTTTAACAGTCAGAAATGTGGTTGTTAGGAAAGCATTTGAATATAACAAAATGAAGAGAAAATTTAAATTTAATTACAATAATAGTTCACCTTCTATTAACATAAATTATTGTATATGTAAAAACAATAATGATTTTATTGACGGTCATCATAAACATGTAGTTACTGGCAACTTAGACATAATCAATGACAAAATTTTAAGGGATATAATGAGTAAAGGTACTAGATTCAGAATAACTGTTTCTAATTACAACAATAATGTTAAAACACAAATTAAATCAGATATATATATATATATATATATATATATATATATATATATATATATATATATAATTTTATTGCAAAATCTGCAATTAAATATGAATTACCTATAGAAGAAATTTGTTGAGTATAAGTACAATACTTTAAAATACCTTATGAAATTTAGCTACTATTCTCAGTATGAATTTACTTTTAAAGATATAAAACAGAAAATTTATGAATTACAAAAGAATATTATCATATTTTTCATTGATAAAGTACCCTGTAAATATGCTGTAATTTGTAAGTATTTTTATTATAATATGCTTAATGAACACTTTTTAAATAATGAATCTTAAAAAATTAGATTTGTCACATAATGAAATTAGTAATCGTATTATTGCTTTTTATAAAAAATTAGGTTTTTGTTTTTCTAAAATTAAGTATCCATATATTATTTTAACACCAAAATTCCATAAAAGTCCTGTTAAATTTAGAACTGTGACAAATAGTTTTAAAACAAATATTACTACTGTAGGCAAGTTACTTCATAATATTTCACAAAACTTTTATAATCAGCAATGAAATAAAGGTATGATTAAAAATAGTAAATATATTATATATTTTTTTCAAAAATAAAAATATTTATTTAGTTCATAAATATGACTTTGAAGATCTTTTAAATTTCATTCATATGAATGATAATATTAAAGTAATTTTAGAAAACCACAATATTTATAATCTTTATATTAATTTTAACAAATTTAACTCTCATAGATTTTGTCTTAAAAGAAAATTACATTAATTTTTTTTAATGTTTCATTGTATAAACAGAATAAAGGTATGCCACAATGAGGCCCAGCAAGCAATAATTTGGCTAATTTATATCAACACTTTTATGAATATAATTATATTATTTATAATGAATATTACATTTTTAGATACATTGATGATTTAATTGTTTTTTGAAAAAAGGATAATTTAAATCCCAATATTAAATTTATCCGGCTTACTTAAACTTAGTTAAAATTAATGAAAATCCAATTAAAACTAATTACTTAAATGTAACATTGTATATTAAGGATTTGAAAGTACATAGTATTATTCATGATAAAAGAGATGCGTTTAATTTAACATTCTTAAATTGACTTACTGGAATTCAAAAAAGTATCAATATCTATACATTGAAATTTTATTTTTAACTACATTTATCGTAATAATGTTTTAGTTAGTGATAAAGCTAATATTTATTTAAACATTAATACTTTATTAAACAATTCAGAAATCATGGATATCCTGCTAACTTTCTTGACAATTACATTTCTAATAGTTCTCAATGATATGCAAATTGTATTAATAACTTATTGACATTATGCTTTTTTAAAAAAAATAATTATACAATTATTAAATGGATGACGCCACATGTTAATGATTAAATAATATTATTTAAATATTTCTAGGATTTATTTATATTTTACACTAATATTTTTATATCAATATATATTTATAACTTTTAAAAGAACATGTAAATATATATATATATATATATATATATGTGTGTGTGTGTGTGTGTGTGTGTATAAACTTTTTTTATTCTATCATAATTTAACTTTTTGCAAAACTGTTTTCTATCTCTTGTATTTGGTGGGAATCATAAATAGTTGATACACTCCCGAAGTAAGTCTTACTACCTACGTTTTGCATCGAATTTAAATCTATAATGTGAATACTAGAAGGCTATAATTTTATAATTATATTTTATTAGTTTAGTGATTTTATTAAAATGTTTAAATTCTTCCAAATGTTATTCTTTCCTTTCATCTTGGTACATAGTATGACAAACTGCAGGTGAAGGCTGGCTAGCCCTAAAACTTGTTTAAAACAGCAATACTGGTTCCTTAGTCCAGGAGTTTGTTATTGTACTACTGTGCCTGTTTCTTCATATTTAGTATAGTTATCTTAGCTCTATAACTGTTCGTGTATCTTTATATTTCGAATTATATAAATATGTATATATATATATATACATATTTATATAATTCGAAATATAAATATGTATATATATATATATATATTCGAAATATAAATATGTATGTCGAGACCTTAATAACTATTTAGTACAAAAAATGAATATTAAATTAGATGCAAGTGAAAATTACTCTACAGAATATTGTACATTATTATATATATTTATGAATAAATCTTTTAACAAAATTAATTTTTCAAGTATATTTCAAAAATATCAATCCTTTTTTCCTATTAAAAATATTATTATTTAAAAGGCTTTCAAATACAACAAGAAATTAGGTAGATTTATATTTAATTATAATCAAATCTCGGAGCTCCTAAGTTCAGAATCGTGCAAATGCAATCTATATCGAGACTATATTGATGATTATCATCAGCACGTTGTCACAGGAGACCTTAGCATCGTGAAAGATGATTTGTTAAGAAATTTTATGGAAAAAGGTACCAGTTTTAGACTGATGATCACAAAAAATAAATCTAACGTTATGAAACAAATCATAAAAGATTTAGATAAATTCTACCTTAAAATGGCAATTAAATACGGAATGCCGATTGAAGCATTCAATCATTTTAGATTTTATGTAGCAACAGAAATTCAGGAATTAGATTTTTCTGTTGAAAATGAAATTATGTATAAAGATCTTAAATCACCAATAGTAAATATCCAAAATGACTTCGTTATTACATATGTTGATAAGGTCTCTGCTAATTATGCCATAATTTGTAAATATTTTTACAGTAAAATATTAAGTAACCACATTTTAAATAATAATTCATTTCAAAAATCAATTCACAAAAATAGAGAAGATGATAATCGTATTTTAGCTTTTAACAAAAGACTGAATATTCATCTAAATAATATTAAATATCCAAGTATTTTTTTAACACCAAAATTTCATAAAAGCCCTATAAAATTCCGTAGTATCACTAATGGATACAATACATATATCACGAAGTCTGAGAAGATCTTACAATCTCTTCTTCAAAATCTAATTGATAATTTACAAAACACGGCAATTATTAAAAATAGCTTAGAGATTGCTAGAGTTACTAAGGATATGATGATTTTTTCTATGCATGGTTTTGATTTCAAGGACCTTTTAATTCTATAGATATTGACGATATGATTAAGGTTCTACAGTTAATTTATGATAAATATGAATTATATACTTCAATGAAAAAGAAAAATTTGATATTCTTGTTAACCTCGTATTAAAAGAAAATTTCATTACATTTGATCAGAATCTTTATAAACAGATCAAAGGATTACCTCAGGGTGGTCCAGCTAGTAATTGTTTAGCGAACCTAAATTTACATTTTTTTGAAATAGATCATGTTGTAAATGATTCTTACTTAATTTATCGTTATATAGATGATATAATAATTTTTGGTAAAAATAGTGAATACAAACCAAATATTACATTCTACCCTGATTATCTCAAGCTCCTTAAAACTAACTTCAACTCTAATAAGGTGGAATTCTTGGATTTAGACTTGCATCTTATTAACAACATTGTAGTCAGTAACATTTTTGACAAAAGAGATTCGTTTAAGTTCCATATAATTAAAATTCCCGTATGGAACAGTAATTTACATATATCAATTTACAGAAATATCATTTTGAATTTTTTATTTAGAAATGATAACTTAACTACCCACAAAATAGATAAATACAATAATATAAAAAAAAATTTCCATGTTGTTTAGATCATGAATACCCTTTTAATTTCTTGAGATCTTATATTCATCACAAATACATTAACCGGCTTGCTACTTCGAATTCCAAATCCACCACAAAACAATAGGTTTTCAAAGTCAGCATGTTAGTGGTCTTGCTGTGAAGATTATATCATAACACTCATATCACAGTTTACATTTTTTCCACACACATCTTGAACATCTTACACATCTTACACATTGTTGACAACCAACCAAATTATAGCCTAGCAAATCTACATTTTTGACAATCAACCAATTCAAATTTTACCATATTTGATTGTCGTCATTTTATACTTGTCTTTTCTGGCTGGTATAAAAGTCAGCTCAAAAGATGTGGTTATGTATTTTCGAATTTTTTAACTTAGTGAATAATTGACTTTCATTAATGGCAAGATGCTTGTTTCTCTTCGTAAAAGCTTTGTGAGTAACGAAATTTTGTTAAATTAATTTTTGAATGATACTTTTCTTATGTAATTGTTTTAGCATTTTTCTACTTTTCTTACATAATTATTTTGTGATTTTGGGATTTTTTCTGCATTAAGAGTTTTGGGAGAGTTTTTTACATAATAGTAGTGATTGGTTTTATCATGCTCTCTGAGTTATCCATACTCTGATGTTTTGTTTATTTTATTTTATTTGGTTTTTCTACCGAGTTGCAAAGGGGGAAGGTTGGCGCCTTTAAACTAGTTTAACCCCACTTATTCGGTCCTAAGTCCGAAATTGCTTTCTGACTCGCTAGGTTCTGCTTTTTTATAGTTCTTTTATTTCTCTATAATTTTGTTCTTCATGTTCAGCTTTTATATTTTTATTATGCTATTTCTTGTTATGTTCTTTATCTATTATTTCTTGTTTTTGATAAATAATACATATTTCTTTTATATATATATATATATATATATATATATATATATATATATATATATGGTCTATGCAGAGTGGTTAAAATTATTTGTTGAATTTAGTTCCCATTATGGATTTGTGGATGTAAATATATTAGACAGGATGGAAAATGCTCGTTAATTTCCATGAACTTCTTTTTTATGTAGAAGGACATTTCAAACAGCAAACATAAACAAAATACGAACTACAACAGATTACGCAATGGAGACAAATGGCGGCCTGAATTTTTCAGAAAGTATCGGCTTTTCATATGATGCGACAAAATAAAGTCTTGCAATCTGCATGATTTCCTTACAGTAACTTGCTTATTGTGGAAATACGTCGTACGATAGAAATCTACATACGCTTACTTTAAAAACGCCAAGCTGTTGATATTCAAGGAATATAGCTACGATATTTTTCAAGTAGGTGGGTGGTTAATAATTATTAATTTACCAGAGAGGCAAGAGTAATAAGGGTAAGTGTAAAGAGCACTACGAATTAAAAAATTTGAAAGAAGAAATACAAGGGAATTATTACATTTATACACATACACATACATATATATAAACATATACATATATACTCTGTAGAGGCAAACAAACTGGTAGCCCTGCCTATTATCGTCTAGGGCACCCAGGAGCACGCAGAAAAGCCGCAAAATGACGTGGCATGGATTAGATTAATGTCTGAAGTAAGACTGGAGGTAATTGATAATATGAAACCTGCTGGGTTGTCCAAAAATCATTAGGAGCGTGACGAATCTGTACGGAACCTTTCCACTAATATTCTTAGAGTCTTTTTGAGGATTATAAATACGCGTATATTTCCAATCAACTCCAAAAGGTAAAAGAAATGTGCAAAGTAGATATGGTATTTAAGTAGAGCATTTTAAGCTAGCAAGGATAAAGGCTATTGATCCAGCAGCAGTAGCCTCCAACTTAGAGGATTCCATAAGATTACGTTAGTGAAGCCTTATTGCTGTTCTTCTACGGAAGAACTAGTAAGTTGATATACCAGCGGTAACTATAATTCATGTACGCTTAAAATAAGCGTTAGTTGAGTAAAATTAGTTAAAGTTAATGAAAGCTAATAATTCGAGCGTGTATTTCTCGGACCTCCTATTTCGGTAGACCTTGTTTGATCTTGAGCATAATTATTGATTAACTTCATTATTCGTAATTTAATTTAATATTGAAGGTAAATCCCTTCTGTTTGACGTAACATAGAACTATTATATGTTATTAGAGTTTTTTGAGATTTGATATAATAAATACAAGTTATTATTATACAAAATGGCTATTAGTGATTCTTTGTTTCAAATTAATCTTGGTGTCCAGGGAGAAACCCAGGGGGTCTTCACAGGAGTAAGATGGGGGAGGAGATATCTTATGAACATTAAGTTGCAAGGTATTCCAGATATATTCAATACTGTTCATATATGGGGATTTTGTTGGCTAGTGGTAGTGTCTAAATTCAGAAGAGTACCCCTGAAGCCCTTTTGTAGCAATTCTGGACGTATGGGGTCCCGAATCATCCTGCTGAAATTCCCCAAGTACAAAAAATTGATCAATGACAATGAATGGGTGCATATGATTAGACAAGATGCTTACATACCTGCCACATGTCAGAGTCGTATCTAGTTGTATCAGCGGTCCCATATCACGACAAATGCACAAGCCTCATACATCACAGATTCTCCACCATCCTGAACATTCCCCTGTTGACATGTAGGGTCCAAGGATTCAAGAGGTTTTCTCCATACCCATACATGTCCATCAGCTCGATTTAATTGGAAACAAGACTCGTCAGACCGGGCAACGTGTTTCCATATATCAACAGTCCAATGTAGGTCTTGACGGGCCCATGCGAGGCGTAAGGCTTTGTATCGTGCAATCGCAATCAACAAGGGCACACGAGTGGACCTTCTGCTCCAAAGACCTATATCGATGATGTTTCCAACAGTGGTTTGAATGGTTCAAACAGTGACATTTGTTGATGGCCTAGCGTTAAAATCTGCAGCAAATCTGCCACGCTTAATGTTTTGCGTCAGTCGTCGTTGGTCCCGTTCTTGCATGATCGTTTCCCCTCGATAGCGATGTCGTTGATTTGATGTTTTTCTGGATTCCTGATAATCACGGTATACTCTTGGAATGGTCGTACATGAAAATCCAAATTTCTTTGCCACCTCAGAGGTACTATGTCCATCTCTCGTGCACTGACTATAACGCCACGTTTAAACTTACTTAAATCTTGAAACCCTACTATTGTAACAGCAGTAACCTCTCTAACAACTGTGCAATACACTCGTTGTATATATAGGCTTTGTCAGTCGCAGCGCCGTACTATGTTTGCGTCCATATTGCTTTATTTGCATAGACATGCATGTACCAGTTTTTCTAGCTCTTCAGTGTATAAGTGTAATAATTCCTTGTAATTCCCTGTATAAGTGTAATAATCTTGAACGTATTTCTAATTTGCAATGGTCCTGGCCATTAGGACACTCGCGTAAGAAGTAAATTAGAGACCCACCCAACCGGAATCTTTTATTTTGCATCCATTCACTCAGCCATGTAATGTGATTTAAGCTTCCTATGAATACCAAGATTTTTGGAAATTCTGCTTTTTTTGTTAATTTTCCTTCATCTTGACTGCAGCGAGCAGTGTCTTTGTTGTTTGGTTCTGTGTTGTGTGATCAACTGTCTGTTTTATTTTTAGGATGTGCATGCTTGTGGGTCTCAAGATCTTCAATAAATACATTTTCTGCCACAAAAAAGACTGCCTCTTCAATGCCATCAAATATAAAATATCAGCAATCTTAAAAAAATGGTTCTATTATTAAGAAAAATCCTTACTGCTGGCCACGCTCTTATGTATATATAAATACAAAGTGGCTAAATTATTATGACAATTTTACATTTGTTCGGAGAGGAGCTGGAATTTCATTTACATATACTTCCCATTAAAGGGCTTTTTATCTATGAATAATGAAAGCAGAAATAGTGAAGCATCAATTATGCTGTGTTACTTGTAAAGAAACAGGAGAAAACGTAATTTATCCACGAACAAACGCGGGATGGTTGTAAGTGCTCGACGCGTCAGAACCAGTAATATCAAAACGGCTGCACTTATGAAGTGTTTGAGAGCAGTATTTATTAATGTTTACAGAGATCGATTTTCAAGCAGAAAGCTGGGTCTGAGTACCAGGCTTATGATCACTACAGGCCACTAAAAATTGTTTCGGATAACAATACTACAAAAGCTAACAGATTAAACAACATAGAAACTTTACTACGGATTGCATGGATTCTTAATCAAGGAGCAATTGCGAAATACTTTGAAAGGACTGTTTGACGCACATTACGATGTATAGGCTATGATAGCCAATGACCTGCTCGGAAGTTTTTGTCACTGATATCTGAAGTTCAGAAGAAGTGGACTATAGATGACTGGACAAGGGTTATATGGTCCGTTGGAATGCTTTTTCAACTACACCATGCAGCTGATCCGAATAGAGAATACCATATCGAAATACGACTTTTATATACAATGCGAAAACTCATCAAGCTGGTGAAGGCAGTGTTAGGCTTAGATCCAAAGCAACAGAATCAAAAATAGATATTTATAATACTTATGCCACAAAATAAAAATTGTCCAATTTGAGAGATCTGGCACAAAAAATGTGAATGCTTTTGCAAAAACTTACACTGTGAATCGGGTTTTCTCTCCTTTTTTTTTATTCGAAAATGAAATTTATCAATCATAAATTGCACATAAGCTTAACGGAAAAAATTTCAACTTCAATTATACAAATTCAAATACATTAAAAAATTTAAACATTATTTAATCATTGCATTATTATTACTATTATTTTATCTATTTTAGTACACATTTCAAAGAATAAAAATCATAACATATTTATTCATTTTTTGTAAATTTTTACTGCAATAAATACTTGCAATGGGTAAAAATCTAAAAAAAGATGTATTTTTTTTTTTATATGCTGATCGTGAAATTATAATGTTTTTTCGAAGATCATTTGGGATGTCCACCACTGGTTTATGTATGTTTTTTTTTGCATTACATTGGTCCTTTTACTGGTATGAAAAGCGTCTAAATGCCCAAAGATATTTAAGTGATATCGTAGATCAAGCATCTCTCTTTAACCCTCTAACCGGATAGCACGGAAAATTCCGTCAGTGTAAAGATGCTTCGAAAATGGACTGCACGGATTTTTCTGCCTTCAAGTAACGTTTCCAAAAGCGGATTAACCGCACTTTTCTGAAATCCTTTACCCCTTTTAAGGTTTAACATCTTGAAAGATAATGAGGGACGGAGGAAGCAACACAGCAGAAGTTTTATGGCTCGCAGGGAACCCCGTGTTTTGACCCTGGGGGAATCGTAAAAAATCGAGGGAAATTTCTTTAGACCCCAGGAAGTGTTTATTCGTTACCTCGTATTTTAAAAGTTTCCAAAAGTCCCAACGCATAAGTAAAATATGTTACAATTCCCTTTTGGTTTCATATTAATTTCAAACTGTAACAAGTTGGGCCAGGTCAGGGCAATCTGCTATTTTATATAGTTAGACAAATTATATCTTTTTTTATGTATATTCTTTCGCTTCATTTTTCTTATTTTAATCAAAGCCTTCAGTTTTTGAAACATGATTATTTTATTATAAGATACCGAAAAAATTAATAAAACACCAAACTCTTTAAAATTTGGAACCTTTTCAATTTTCCAACCACTAAAAATGAATAAATTTAAACTTCATCAAATCATTTGAAACATTTTCTTACACTTTGATAAAAATAATAACGAAAAAAAACTAATTAAGATTTATTAGTTTTTTTCTTTTTTTAGATTTCAAAGCCTAAGTGTTCAGGTAAGTTTAAGTACAGTGTGTGTGTGTGTGCCTGGTAATATATTGTTAAAATACACCGAATATATATTTGAATTTTAAGTGCTTGAACTTCAGTTTACATCAAAGACAACATGAATGAAGATTTTCACACATTTTTTTTTATAACTTGAATGTTTGAATAACTGGTAATCAAAAATATACGGAAACATTTACAGTAGACATTTATGCATATAAATAAACATAAAAATCAATTTTAAATTCGAGCTATTGAAAAACATTCGAATTATATATATTGTTCAAAAATATCTATTTATACAAAATACCTCAACATTTATTTTTAAAGGCTAACTGAATAAGTAATTAAAATCTGGATATTTTTGAAATCTCGACCTTATAAAGCTAGAAATTTTATGTTAGAAATTCCATTTGAAATTTCGAAAAAAATGCATCGTGCAGTTAAAAATTATTTACCATAAGTTTTAGCAATTGTTTGAGTATAAAAAAAATTTCAAATTTTTTATTATATACATTTTTTGGTATATTTTAATATATTTCGAAGATTTCATACAATTCAGTTAAAAACCGCATGCTAAGAGCAAAAATATACTAAATAAATTTATGAATATACAATTACAATAAATTCTTACATAGAAGCAAAACTGAGAAGCTAAAGTGTAGGAATAAAAAATTTTGAGTATATCTGAAGTAGTTTTCGAAATATTTATTTTAAAGTTCAGAAAATTTGTGTACGTTATGTTATACTTAATATTAATTAAATGGTTAAAATAATGTGTTAATATTAGTCATGTAATAGTTTGATGACACATTCATATACTAATAAAAATTATCATGGTCATTGATGCGAATGTCAAGAATTTTATGTAATTTTAAATTCAGACATTAAGATATTGACGTAGAAAATATAAAACGACCATCTAAAACACATGCAAAATGCAGTCTGTTATAATATGATCTTGACAAACAAAATCCGGCATTTTCACTTACTATGGCAGAGCCGGCTTAGTCAGGGGCGATCTGGAAAAACAGAGAGATAACCGCGGTTTGGTGGATGCCGCTCTAGCTTTTAAAGCTCCCAGGAAAAAAAATTATATATATATATATATATATAAATTACAAATGCAAAAATAAATCTTTTAATTTTCCATACATTTTTATAACAAGGAATTCTGGAATTCGCTTCCATTACATTGTTGTGTTTGACAATATCTAAGGTAACCAACCCTTATTTAGATAGATTTGTACTACTTTTTCGTAACCGTATTCCTTTTAAAATTAATTCGTGCAGCCGAAATACACCTTTTGTACCCTTAAAAATTTATGTAAACTATAACGGTTAATTTTAATTTATGCAACTTGTGAAATGTTCATAATTAACCATTTCCGTCTAAACAGTTTACATGAAAAAAAAAAGTTTGGACTCCCTCATTCATTAGGGAATTATATAAGATTCTAACATTAAGTTTTATTTTTCCCCGATTAAGGTCGAGTGGTAGTGTATCGTGCTTCCACACCACAGGTCTGGGGTTCTATTAACGGGCTGCACAAGCTCGACTCTGCCTTTCATCCCCGCTACATTGGGTCGATAAATGAGTACCAAGCTTGCTTCGGGTCTTAAACACTGAAGGTCTCTCTTCAGACAGACCACCAAATCGGGACATCTCTTCATGCACCACAGCGTTCAATGGTCACGTGTATTATGATGGGCACAGTAGTTCCTGGCCCTCATGGATTGTTGTGCCACTGAGTTTGAGTCTTAAGTTTGAGGATTACCTCACTTTGGGGATACCCCTTAGATAAACATGTATTTCCACTCATTTGCAATTAAACATTTTTCTTTCAATTACGTTTATTTCAGAACGAAGTTTGATTTTTCAAATGTATTTGCTTAATAACATGTATATTTGTGTATTATATTAAAAATTTGATCAATCCAAAATTACATGTTCTTAGCTCCTCTAAAAGCTTTTAGGATTTTACAACTGACCTTACAATCCATATACGTTTTATAGCAGTATATTTAAAAATGATAAGGACATTTTTACGACTGTGTGAGCTGTTATGCCTCATTTATAAATATAAAAAATTGCATTCAGCTACAGTTTTTAAAATGTGTAGAAATAAGTGGAGAAACAGGATACTTACATATTATGAATATTTTTGACTGCAGTAAGATATATTTATATTTCAGTTTCTTTACAATTTGAATAGAAGTTGTAAGCTATTTTGCGAATAGTTTGATATTGAGTATAAACCCTTAGGCTGTTTAATATTGTAAAGTGTTTTACTTTGATACCAGCACACATTAAAATAAGGCTCATTTGCAAGTATATGATCAGCTTCAGTGATATTTAAATTTTCAAAAATAGTCTACACGTACGAAAACATTCTTTCACAACCGCACACCACATCTCATACTATATCTTCCCTACAGCAGAAAATATTTCTGTATACTGAAAAATTTAATACAGGATACATTTCAAAATGTTAAAATTGTTTTTAAAATTTGGTATGGATACATTGTGGAACTGTCGGTTAACTTCACTGAACAAAATTGTTTTAAGTGTACTGTTTTGAATGACAAAATTAATTAGTTAGAACTTTTCTCACAATAGAATTTGTAATGACTGAATTGTGTGAAAATGTATTTATCGATGTGTGACATTTTTCCTTTAATAAAAGAAACAGAAATATAAGAAATTTAACTTGAGTAGAAAATGGTTAGAAGTACTGTCATGCGCATTTGATGAAGTATATCCCTCATTAAAATTAAAAATTATTGACTGAATGTGTGTTATGTCCATCACAAATGCCGATGTAGAAAAGATATTTTTATTTAATACAAGGAGTACAAAAAGGAGAGCACTAGGAATGAAAATTTAGATTTTTTCCGAAAAATATTCAGTTAACATAATAATATCATTTATATGATTTAAATTTAAATAAATTAAAAGTATTGAAATCATTTTTTATGTTATTCTAAATTAAAAAATATAATTGAATAGAGAAAGATCTATTTTATTTCATAAATATATGCACCATTAATTGTCTTATTGTTTAAAAAAAAAGATAGGGCCTTTACACTTTTTACCTCATAACTTTTTTTAAAAACAGGAAAGTGAGCGCGTTTTCTTACTCTCATATTCAATAATGAATACAGGATGCTTTTTTCTAGTTCAAATCACAATACTAAAATTTTTTTTTTTTAATTTTTAAAAAATTACAGAAAATAAAATTAGGTTTCAAGAAAATATAACTATTTTTCAACTTTTAACACGCCATTTATTTCATGTTTTTTTTTACCCTGCATTTTAATTTAATTTTACTGTGACTGAATCTATGGGGAAAACGACAGAGTGGAACTACGGTTTTCATACAAGATTGCCCAAGACAACAACAGCTAGCTGTAAACGATTGCTATCCTGGTTCTTACTGATTAAAGACGCCGAACCAAGTCATAAAGTTGTCCCCTTTCGACCTCCCAAGTTTTAAAAGGGGGAAAGAATTGAAGTCTGTTGCATTTTTGAAGGGAATAGCAATATAAGAGTAAAACGTTTTCGGAATAACTTTTCAGGAGGAAAGTATCCAGTTAGAGGGTTAATATTAAAATCACTACCTTGACAGAGATGGATACTTTCTGCAAGGCATTGTTTCCTGTTATACAGTTGGCATCGTCCCCAGAAAGTTAAAACATTACTACATAAACTTTACTTTGCTTAGTTGGCATCTAGCAGCTGTATCCAGTACCATCCAATACGAAGGCATTGGAAAGCAAAATGAATTGGATATGGCCTCAAATTCCTCAAATCAAATACTGACAATTCAGGTATTTTCTGCGAAGAAAACTCCGCATGGTATTAACGGCAAAGTTAGCCCAATGTTGTATTGAAAGTGTTACCCTAAGAATTTGTATGCTCAGTGTATATCTCTCTATCTATCAATCTACATGCACTGAGATTGATATAAGGTTAATATTTGTAAAAAACTTAACTATTTAGCAGTTATAATACACATACATTGTGACAGATCTATTCGCGTACATTCGTCTAATTCTTTTGGAAAATCTTTGGGCTATCAGTTCACGTTTATTAACAATCAAACTTTTTGAAAAATAAACCGTGATATATGTGTGTGCGTGTAAATTAAGTCTAGTATATATAATCAAGGGTTTCTAGCTAGTTAAGGAAAATGAGTGAAAGAAAGCCAGAACTCAGGTTAGATTGCAACGGATCAGATATCACCAAAAATTATTGTGTAATTAAAATATTTGTTAGAGGAACGATTTAAAAGACGATTATTCACTATAGTTGAACTAATATTAATTGAAGTGGGATAATAGATTTGATCCAATAAAGAGATGATCGAATTTGATAGTATCCTAATAACTCATGTACTTTGCTGTTGTTCCATTTATATTGTTAGCTTTAGGACATTCTCTTATGGTTGATATTAATTGAATCTGTGCTGCTACTTCGTGAGATCAACAAATAGATTGATTGGGTTATGGCTAATGTTTCTTCCCTTCCTGCTACACATCTATCCACCCAACAGAGAAATCCAAGTATCTCATAAAATGATCGTACGTGACACTCAACGAAGTTGGAAGGTATACAACAGCAATAACATAATTAAACAAAAAAAAACATTGCTTAACAGGAGGTATGATCTCTTGTTAGAAATATGCAGGCCTCTCCTAAAGATTTTATTCTAAAAGTAAGAAATTAATGAGTTACAATGGCAATTGATATCATTAATATAGCAACTCAGTTTTCTTTCTTTAGATGGTTCTCGGAATGTGGTTGCGAGGTGCAATTGACCTCCCAGAGTGTTCCAAACATACTCTATTTGTTCGAGGTCCGGATCTCCAACTGGATAATCCAGTCGATGAATATCCTCAATTTCTGGAGGTCCGCCGATGAAATGAGCTCTATATTTCTTCGCATTGTCATCGATTAAAATAAAATCAGTACCAAGTACATACACGAAAATAAAACATAGTAATACAATACCTCGTCCCTATACATCACAACAGTCACAGTTACTCTTTCAAAGGCTTGGAGGTATGTGGGGCCATCCAAAGTGATGCTTGCTCAGACTATCAAGCCTCCGTAACTGTAATGGTACATTTCTCGAACATTGGAGGGTAGGTAGTGGGTCGCGTATTCAACGTATTCAACACACAAGATAAGCATTTTTGTTTCGAAGCAGTATTTTTTCTCTTTCGTTCAAATCCTTTCATGAAATTTGTCAAATTATGCAAATTTCCTTAATTTTGAACATTAGTGTGAATATATACTTAATCATGTATATATAAAAATATATATGTACACACACACTCGCTCGCGCGATTCTATATATACATGCATGAATGTATTAATGTATAATTAATGTATTTAAATATCTGCTTGCATATATGTTTTTTTTTCGACAAAAAAGTATAACAACTTTATATTCTGTAAAATATTTAACGTACAAATAAATGAAAATGTTCAAGCTAATAATTTTTGTTTGTATTCAGAAACCTTTTTTCGTGTATGTACTTATAAGAGACAACGTCGTAAACTAATATTGGAAAGTTATATGTTTTTTTCCGTCACTTCTTGTATTTGTAGACTCCTTTTCTGTACATGTTTTAAGGAACATATCTAAATGTTTCGGTTATATATATATGTGTGTGTGTACGTATTTATATTTATATATATATATATATATATATATATATACATTCAAAAGATTGTAAGAGTAAGTTAAGAAAACTCCTTTCTTTTTTTCCCTTAAAAATATGTATTTAGTATGGGTGTTTTTATGTACATGTCTTGAACTTAATGTTATTTTTATGAATAAATTCATGAATAGATAATATGTTGCACATATGCTTAAGATCTAGAAAAATAGTAATGAACTAATCGTCTAGTAAAAATCTTGTTTCGGTACTATTTTTTTATATACGACATGCTTGCCTTTTGCTACAATTATGAGAAAAATATGAAGTGTAAATCATTTTTACCATTAATAGATTATTTGAGCTCTGTAAATATTTTGAAGTTTTAATGGAAATGATTTACAAAATGTAAATTATTATTCCTTTTATTCCATTCTCATATAAAGAATGAAAAACTGTATAAACTTTGAATTAAATATAAGAGTAATCATTTCATTTAGGACATAAAAAACACCAAATCAACACTTTTTTAGGTGAGGGCTTTCTGAAAATAATGCACATTTCTCTCACAAACATGTATTATGCGAGCGAAAAATGTAACCTTACATTCACTTAATGGAATATTTTTTGTATCTGAGAAAACAAGCATTATTTGCGAATATTTGAATAGATTTTTAAAATGTAAGAGAAAAAGACAAGTTTTTTATTACTTATCAGAAATCTTACTCGACTATTCATTCGAATATATGATCAAATGAGAAAAAGAATTATAAGTTCAGTTGAAAAAAATCACCATATATATACTTATAACTCAAATGAGTGTTCTTTGAACACATCCACAAACATTTTTAAATAAATAATTCAAATTCTATTTTATGTTATTCAACAAATTTTTAAACATGTTTGCGGAGTGAAATAATACTTAAAAGTTCTCGGGAGAAAATAAACACTATATTATTAGCTTGGCATTCTTAAAAATCCTTAAGCATATTGAAGGGTATTACATATTATTTAAAAGAATCCATAAACAATATTTTTAGAACATTCCTAAGGGAAAAAAGAATACATTTAGTGATAAATGAAGTTCGGAAACAGGAATTGAGTGAATGCCTTGCGGAAAAGCAGTAGAGTTTCCATCATCCATCACAAGTATAACATTCCACGCTTTTAAACTGAGTGCTTGAGGCAGTGTAGAACGTGCCATTAAAATTCTGAAATGCTTTTATAAATCTTCCCTTAGGATAAAAGGAATGTTCATAAATGAATTGCGTTAAATGATAACGTGTACTGTAATTGTGTTAAAAGCTTAATAAATCTTATATTTGCAGTGTTTATGGAAACACAGATACTTAAATTCAAGTCTGTGAAATTAAAAACTGTGATATATGACACAAACAAATAAAAATAAAGAAACTGAAATGATACTCTTTCCGTTTCATTAATTCCTCACATATTCTGTTACAGTGGTTCCTAAACTTTCAATTGCGCCTTTATGTATTAGGGTGGTATCGCTCTGACTCCCAATATTTTCTACATTCCTCCTCAACTTCACATTCTGCATAAATTACAAGTTCTAGTAAGTTTTCTTCATTAGGGACTATTTAGTAATCTATTATAGTATGGCACTTCTTTCAATTTTTCCACGAGTCCTTTCAGAACCTGTAAAAGAGGGAAATCTCAACGTTACATGAGATTTGATCCCTGACCCCAATTTAATAACCACTGATCTATGAGACAAATTTTATGTATTTCCCTTTTTTGTTTTACCATTTCATTAAGAACAAAAAAGCAGCTGAAAGAAAGGGAACACATCTTTTAAATGGTATAGAAATGATAACAGTGGGAAAAAATCAATAGGACGCATAAAGTACTGAATGAAAGAGAATGAATATTTTGCAACAAATTTATTTAATGTATAACTCATCTCGATGAAGGTATTCGTAGAGGTGACAGGTATAATTAAAGGATTAGGATTTCATTTTAAAAAATTATAAAGAACAAACAATAATTCACTCTTTAATGGAGTAAAACAAATATAAAGATTACTTCTAATAAAAAATATATTGACAGAAAATAAAAAATTCGAACCTGATCTCGCAGATACGCATATCTTTTGAACTGATAGTAAGAAAATATATACATCTCATAACCGTCATCCTCAGTTTTGTATTCCAAACACGTTATTGTTTGTATTTAGGGAAGTGGTTCTCAAACTTTAATTACTGGCGACCCAATTTTCAATCGTAATTTTTATCGCCCCCCAAAATAATAATGTATCGAATGCAATAATAATGCATTTGGGGGGAGGGGTGCTAAAGCTACAAAACGATCATAATTATAAACCGTACAAATTGACAAGATAAGTATTAAGTTTTGTATACGTTACTTTTCAGTAATATATATATTTTTTTACTTTTTAGTTCGAGTCACTATAAAAGCGTGTTTCTTTACTTTGTTTTTAAACTATAATTTATTTTATAATTATTTTTACTATACACAATAAAAATCCCAATTAAAGTGAACAATTTAAATAAGAGAATATTTACCCACTTCCAAGGAATTTTCAATTTTTCTTTGATTTTTTGAGAAAAAATCCAATAAAACTAATGAAAATGTTCCAAATCTGCGTGCCCTTTAATAAAGGACATAAAGTATGTTCATAGAAAATATTTTTGAACAAAGGTGGTCACGCAGGGGGAACTCGATCAAAACTAGTAACTTGATTATAAAAAAAACGTTTGAAACTCCCCCCCAAAAAAAGGCAAAATGTGATAAATTCATTTTAGTTCCCATTAAGACTGTCTTATTGGAGGATACTCTGACAAGGTCATTGGTAACAAATAAACAGTTTTCCCAGAATTAATGATTTCATGAACATCAAATGACTCTGCGCATCGCGAGACCGATCCCGTGTTAAAAGTGTTATTCAATAAAACATATGGATATTAGTTCTAAAAAAGAATTGCGTAAAATGTTCTCCGTTATACATTATATGTTTGCCAAATAATCCTTCAAAGTACTCAATACGCTTAACCATATATCATATAACTCATTCACATGGAAAAAAAGCAACAGAAAAATATTATTTACAACTTTCCTAAACGAAAAACAGATGGAGTGAAGCATAGCAGTAAGTTTGAAGGTCAAATAAATGATAGTCAAAAGTAGCATTTTAGGGGTTAAAAGAAACGTAATAAAAAAATCTCTCATCGTGTGAATACAGTAAAGCAAAGTGTCTTTTTTATTTAGTTATAGGATCAAAGATAGCTAATGAACGTTTGAAGAGGAATGTTTTATTTTTGATGATCACCCCAGATGATATATATAAATCATATCAGTGTAAATGTGCATTTTTTATTAAGCCGGAAAGCATTTTGTTTTTCTTCATTCCGAAAAATTATTTTTTAAAACTTTTATTTTCAATCTGCTCGCGCACCCTCGCAGGAATACCGCGCCCCACAGTTTGAGAAACACTGATTTAGGGTGTTGCTGGCTGCAGATGATTAAACGTGCATCAAATTCAAATAATTCGATCAGATTCAAATAATTTGAGATTCGAATCTGAGATTATGGCACGAAAATTAGAAAAATATTAACACATAGATTTTTTACAAACTGTCTATCATGAAAATAAACAATTTAATACAGCACACAGTCTGGTCTTACAATACGCTTGTCCTAAAAGGCCATGACAGGATAAAATGCATGGCATGTACAGACATTTTCGGAAGATGGTATTTCAAGGCTTCGCAAGAGCAGATTTGAAGACTAGGAAAGCATTTCGGGGAATATAGAGTTTTGGGAAAAATACAATGTTTTTTTATACTTATCAAAAGCAAAAATAATGTCTTAAAGATTTTTATAATAATTAAATAATGAATCAGCAAAAAATTAATTATATATATTAAATTTCCTAATGTGTAACCATTTTAGTTGAATTAAGTTTGTTTCTTCTAACAATTTAGAGCCAAAATTGTATAACTCGTAAAATTTCACTGGTGGTGATTTCACAAAAAACGCCCAACCCACAGGAACGTGTCGGTACCGTCTACGTTTTATGGTGGGATCGGCAATTTTTTTTATTATTTTTTCCTTCGTCATTAGTGTTCATATAATATTAATTACCAGTATAATTTAATATTTAAAGATAAAAATATTTTGGGTTTTAAAGGGATACACAGCTACTGAGAAGTGAGGACTATTGGCTAGTTTTGGTATGTTATCCTTTGTAACAAAATATATCGAAAAACATTTGTCGTGTTTCTTGGCCTATCACGAAGAAATTTTGTTCATACTGTAGATTTAGAAGATTTACGAAGTTTGAGAAGAAGCAACTTAGCTAGTTTGCAACTCTTCGGCAACTATCACCAAACTATGCCCCTTCTCCAAGCTTGCCGTTCATTCTACCACTTATTGATTGTGTATCGCCTTACACCAGTGTTTCTTAAACTGTGGGGCGCTCACCCCTAAGGGGGCGTGATAATCCTACGAGGGGGGCGCGAGCATATAAAAAAGTCGAGAATTAAAGATTATTTAAAAAAAAACTATAAAAATTTACTTAAAGGAAGCAAAATAAAATACATTTTGACACAATAAAAATACACTTTGCATTTTAATTGCTATTTATTCGAATTTAAAAATTAAAAAAAAAAGCAACATAATAATTTTCTTACTACTCACAAAAGTATATACATAGTTTACTTAAAATATCTATTACTTAAAAAAGACTTACTTTAAAATACCTATTACTTGAAAGTAATGTTTACAAAACTTCAAACTTATCTTAGTAATTTTAGTGGTTTATAATTAAGATCGTATTGTAGTTTAGCATCAAAGTATATTGTTATTGTATGGAGGGAGGCGCGATGAAAATTATGATTGAAAATTGGGTCGCAAGTATTGAAAGTTTGAGAAGCACTGCCTTACACCATATGACCTCATGTACGACCTCATTTTCATTTACAATTAACGTACGGCCCTGCTGTACTTTTCCTCCTTTATTTTCAGTAGCTTTATAGTGCATAAGTTAAATACACACTTTTTACGTGCTCCCTCATCATCGTTGTTGCTATATTCTGGTATTTGAATAGCTAACAAGTTTTCATTGTTTGTTTTTCATTGTAATGATCCCAAAACCCTATTTCTGAATCTTTTTTTATAGTATTTTGAAAATTAGCTTCATTGCTTAAATGTTTTACAATGTTGCACATAAATTAAATACAAAAGAAAAATTTTAAAATATTTATATTTAAAAGCAAAGAAAAAAAAAAATTATAGATAGATCTAGATATAAAGAGTGTTTTTTTTCCAGGTATAGAAGTTTAAGTTGGCATTACTTTCCAAGATGGTAACCGATTTAACAGCTGCCAAGTGATTTATTCTCAGTTTGGCTTGACAATAAATCAAAACGATCATCAAGCAAGGCGTAGATTCGTCGAATGGGCCCAAAACGAGATTGCCGTTGTTCCCGATGTTCATAAGCGAATTTTGTTTAGCGATGAAGTGCACTTCTGGTTGAATGGCTACGCCAACAAACAAAACTGCCGCTTTTAGAGTGAAGCTAATCCACAAGTGTATGTCGAAACACCGTTACATCCAGAAAAACTGACTGTTTGGTGCGCTTTATGGGCTGGTGGAATCCTTCTTCAAAAACGATGAAGCCCACAACGTTACAGTCAATGCTGATCGGTATAGAGCCATGATTACTAATTTTTCATTCCTGAATTGAACAATCCTGATGTCCAGAAGCTGTGGTTCCAACAAGACGGCGCAACATGTCATACAGCTCGTGCCACAATCGATTTATTGAAAGACACGTTTGGTGTCCGCCTAATTTCACGTTTTGGACCTGTGGATTGGCCTCCAAGATCTTGTGATTTAACACCGCTAGACTATTTTCTGTGAGGCTATGTAAAGTCATTGGTCTATTTGGATAAGTCACAAATGCTTGACCATCTGGAAGACAACATTTGCCGTGTTATTGCCGATATACGGCCACAAATGTTGGAAAAAGTCATCAAAATTGGACGTCCTGATTGGATTAATTCCGAGCCAGCCGTGGCAGTCATATGCCAGAAACCATTTAAAATGTAATGCCACAAGATTATCTTTCGAATAAAAAAATTCATGTCAATCGAATAATACATCGTTGTTTTATTGCATTTTAAAGTTTTATACCTCTAAAAAAAACACCCTTTATATGATAAATGCAAAAGTTTGTGAGCATGTTTAGCCGCGTCTTTCACGCAAAAACAAATGAATGGCTTTTAATGAAACTTTACACTAATATAACTTATACAGTAGAATAACACATAGGCTATAATTTATAGCATATGCTATAATTTATAAAGATATTCTGTGAAGTCTCCGAAATATAACGATATTTGTCAAGTAAGTGGGAAATAATTCTGCCATCTGCAAAAAAGCACAAGACAGCATATATATATCTTTTGTTTGTGAAGAAACCCTTTTTGTTTTGGTTACGTAAGGCGCTCGCTTCTAATTAGTTCCTGCTACCAGCATAATCTCTAATTTATTTTATCTCAGAATAAAACTAAGCTTTGAAGGAAGAGGTTGTTATAAATCTCTCTTCAATTGAATGTTTTTTTTATGATTTTATTATGCACATTTGGTAGTAAGAAATTGATCTTATTTCAAAATAATTGCTTTTATCGGTTCTGGTACTTAAAGTAAATAAACTTTCTCCTTCACACTGCATCATTTGGACAAATTTTCAAAATTTGTTTGTGGTTAGCAGTTCATTACAGCGCTATAATTTTAATTGAATAGGCCAGATATTGCATTTATAAGAATAAAAATAACTATAACCACTGCAATGTATTTCGTGAGTGAGTGAGTGAGTGTATATATTAAAGTCACACACACTGTTGAGCTACACGAGGGCTTTTAACAACGGACCACGTAATTTTGAGTCATGTTCAAGTAACGTGGAGGACACCTGTGCTGACACCCCCTTCTCCCAACTACCTCACCACACCAACTTAGAAGGAGTATTCAACTAATACTTAGCAGGAATATTCTTTGAAATCCCCTTTTCCAAGATCTATGGCAGCATGAGTTCTATGATGAGTATTTTAGCGAGGAAAGCGAATAGTTTTGTAGCAGATATTTTGTTCTCAGCGAATTGCAAAGATTATTGTTTTTGTCTTCAAAATATGGTTTATGTCAAAATTTAAGTGTCTTATGATTTTGTATGTTAATGAAGACCTTAGAAAAGGATTTGTCTACTTATTTTAAGTGAACGGTGTATATAATTAATTTTACAGTGGAATATCTTTAATTAATTTATTAGCTCTAACGGATTAAGTTTTCCAAAGTGGAGTATTTTGTTAATGTATTTCGTATAATTTTAAATGTAGTGATCCAAAAAATTATTGTATGAAAAAAACTGCAGTAAATCATAATGCGGTTGGATAAAATATTAACGTGCATCGCTCGCCCTACACGGCGGGTCTTACAAAGCTCTAATAAAGCTCGAGTTATGAAAGTAGCTAGGTATTTGCCAACTTGATTCTATCGTTAACATTTCGATATGTTTTTCATTGAATCGTCATTATAATTTTAGAATCGGCGTTGCTTGCGAACAACAAATACAACAGAAAGTAATATTAATGTATTTCACTTTCAGATATAAATTATTTACACTATTTTAAGCGTTCATTACACAAAACGTTTAACAATGTGCTACTTTTTCTGAGCAGAGATCAGCTTAGGGAGGTAATTTCAAAAATTGAGCCTCAAGAGTGTTACGGGGAGTTATAAATAAAAAAAATTCCTTTTTATCAGCTATTAGATCTACCTACTTAAAATTTCATAAAAGTGTTTTTTTTTTTTTTGTTTAGCTGAGATGTGCAGAAATTTTTTTTTATCGTTTAATTTGAAATTGAAGTAAAATTAGCTTATTAAAACTTCTTTATCCTTCAATCTGTGTTGTTTAATTTTCCAGATCACCCGTGCGACGAACGGGTATACCAGCTACTAGATATATAAATAAATGATATTTTTAGACACATTCAAATATTATCATTAAAATGATAAATATACCATTTTATGGAGATATATTACTTAATATTAAAGGGAGCCCTTTCTAATAGAGTAAAAAATAGTGACAACACACAATATATAACTTTATATTCGAAGTCACTCATAAAAATTAGGTTAACAAATGCTTGTTTCAAATACTTGGATTAGTATTTTATAATCTTCCAATAAATTAATATTTTACTTAAGTATACTAACCCATATATATATATATATATATATATATATATATATATATATATATATATATGTTTAGTTAAATTATAGAACGCAAGACTCTTAGAGAGCGGTTGACCATGATACATTATTCTTTAATTGTGCATTCTATTAATATCCGCTAAATTATACAAACTAACAGATGATACAGGATTCATTTTAGAACACATCATCAGTATATTACAATGATAAAAGACAACTCACTCTGCGAAAAGCGCGGTCAATCTTGCTCAAACTTATACTTGGAATAAAAATAATTTCCCTTCAAAAGTACTAAGAACACCATTTTGTTGTTGTACAATAAACAAAGAAAATATAGCTGTAAATAGTTACAGTTTATAAATATGTTATTAAAACCATTCATCAATTCTTATTACCCATTTCCAAACAATGCAGAAAAAAGATAAGCCTATTTACTTTGACTCACTTTGTGCAAATTTGCTTTTATCCGATAACCATGTTTCTTGACAATAGCTCTGGCTAAAATTTCTCATTAACTGCTTACGTTAAGAGTTCTTGGATGCCGTTTTCAAAAGGCACGTTTTAATAAACCGAATGCACTAAAGCAGTGTTTCTCAAACTTTCAATGTTAGCGACCGAAAATTCAATCGTAGTTTTTTTCGCGCCCCCTTCATGCGATAACAATGTATTGAATTCAACAACACTATACTTTGACACTAAAACTACAATACGACTTACCTCTTTAAGTTCCACTGGCGTGTATAAACGTCTCGTACATCCTGTGCGTTAATTGCCTCGGACTTATATACACGTCTTTCCGAAGTACAATTTTTTCAGTGAATTGCTATCCAAAAAATTATTTCGAATGCTTTGGTATGCTATAAAATGACTTGGACTGTGTTTGCGAAGCATTTACTTTTTTTAGAGGATTTGCTTCTTTATTCCTCCCCTCTCAAATGCATCGCATAACTTTTGATCGGCAATTAAGGGATTAATTATAAACCGTACAAATTATGAGCATTACTGTTAATTTTTGCATATAATTTCATGTTTGACAAGCCCATGGGGTGATTAGCGATTATTAAACTTGTTCTTAACTTAAAATTGTCAAATTAATTATAAAATACATGGTGCAGTACTCATATTTTTATAACTGTATTACACCAGTGTAAGTGTGTACTTTATTTTTATTATGTCAGAATGTATTTTGTTTGTTTTCTTTCAGTAAATGAATAATTTTGTTTTTAAATAGTGTTTTGTTTTCGACTTTTCAACATGTTTGCGCCCTCCCCCCGTAGGGTTACCACGCCCCCTTAAGGGGCACACCCCACAGTTTGAGAAACACTGCACTAAATTCCATTACAGAAGCGTATGGTAATTTACGCGCATTTCATAAAATGGGATACACTTTACACATTCCTTTTTCTTGTTCATTATTTGCTAAGTAAGCGGCAGTTGACTTAGATGTATGACTAGAGGCTATTTCCATATGAAGCTTAAATTTATCAATGTTCTTTCTGCATAAATGAAGAATTACTTCTTCAAAAATTGGTTATAAAATATTCTACTGATTGTAAAGTGAATTAAGTTTGGCTTTTTTTTTTTTAATTTTTAATTTGACGTTGTTAGAAAATCTTGCATCTATCATGAAATTCTTAAGGAAGCTTACTGTACACTTAAAAAGCAGTTTCCTACAGTTATCCCCGTCGATCGAGCAATAAAATATGAATCTTCTTTTACGCCAGTCTCTTAAATATACCCATAACTCATGGATTATTACCACAAGTTTACATTTATCTGCAGCTAGGTAATATATACACAATTTTCTACGGTTAGCTTTTCTTTTAGCAGTATGCTTTAGAAAAAGAAACAAACTGTATGTTTAAGCAACTGTTTTAACTTTAAATCCTTATGAATGATTTTAATTCCAGTTCCGGAAGACATTCGTAATTTTGATGCAATTAATATTTGAGTCCTTGGATTTTCATTTAGGATCAGATACATAGCTTTTTTAATATTTGTCTGCGGTTGAACCGACTTAGGACGAAGTTTCGTATTTATTTTTTTCATTTTTTTCCTGCTAAATGATTTTTCCCATTCAAATTCATTGTTTTATAAATACATTTGATTCCAATGCATTAACCTAATTTTGTACACCATTTTTCAAATTTTTTGATGCGAATATTTTTCCTTGGAAAAATCCTTGGAATCTTCAAGACATATACCATTTTTATAAGAGCCATTTTTAAAATAAATCTTTTATTTTGCATTTAAATCAAAAGAAACCCTTAGCAGGCTATTATTCTAAAGTTGCCAATGTTATATCTCAAAAATGCAAACGAGAAACTGAATTACAAAATCGTTTCCATAAAGTCTGAACGACCTTTGTATATTCCAAAGTAATGATTATTTAACTTAAAAATGATAAAACAAATTGCTCCTAATATTTTTTCTGGTTTTCAACAAGGTTAGTTAAGCGGATAAATAATTAAACGTATGAAGTAATTTTAATCCGTATATGCATGTGTTTAATTGGAATAAAAATAATAACCGCATATCATTGTGTATTAATAATATCGATTTCAATTGAATTTATTTAGGTTAATTGCAAAATCAGTTCAAGCTAATATTTTCCCAAGAGTTATAAACTGAATTGTGTTTATGTCACGTTATTCAAATTATTGCTCGAGTGCTACATATTTCTAAAAAAAGGATTAAAAATTTAAAATAATGATGTTAGTGATTTGCATTTAAAATAACAGTAATAGAGCAAACCAAAAGATCCTTCAATAAGCGTCACACTACAAAATAAATGAAAAAATTTGCAATACAGCTTAAAAAATGTATTAAATTTATAGTTCCAATTTCTGTTTTTATATTTAGATTTGCTACATCGAAATGTGTTCTAGAAGTTTAGGGATAAACAACTGAAAAATTAAATCAATTATTTAATGGAAAATATGTCTCTTCTCTGTCTAAAATTGTTACAAGATTTACTCATTAACTTTCACATTGTTTTCAAACGAGGCATAAATGAAAAGGAAATTGAATAAGGAAACTCGAAAAAGGGAGAAATCATCAAACAATTTTAATGATTAGCTACTTAATTTTTGGAGTCTTGAACATAAAGTTTATTATATAATCAATGCTGAGATCTTAACTGAGTGAATTTTGGAAAAAAAAACAGTTTTAATTTTACATCTCATGTATCAATTTTTATACAAATAAATAAAATCGGAAAATCTTGAAAAATTATTGTAAAAACGTTTCAAAAATTAAAATTCCAGCCATAATTAATTTTTCTGGCCTTAAATTAATTTCTTTCTTTGACTATAGAATTCAAAAGTCCTAACTTTGACTCATCTGGCAAAAAAATTTAAATATGTTTATTTTTATCTAGCTAATTAAATAAAAATATTTTATTTCCTAGTTATGACAATATAAATGTCTACATATGAAGTAAGCAAAGTTGCGTTTAAGTTAATAAACAAAAGATTTATACAGTTAAACTAGAATTACAAACTTGCAAAGTAAGGAAATTATGAAACTTTTCTTAATATAACATCATTCACTATTAACTTTACTAGTGGGTTGTAATAGTTCTAAGAATAAACATTTAGATTACAATTTTCTACTTTAATCATAAATGTTTTCTTATAAGTGTATCCCAAAAAAGATAAGGAACTTCATAAAATATTTCAGTAAATGGTATAAGGAAATATATGTGGGTTTGTTGTAAGAAATATTATGGATAATTAAAGATGACAATAAAATCATATTAAAACAGAATTATTAAAAATAAGAATTAATTATAGTTTTCCCTCAATTCTTTTTGAATATAATATTGAAATCAAGAAAAAATTTTAATGTTGCACTCATAAAAAAAAAATTAAATATTAGTTAACTAATTATCGACAAACATATATATTGGTAATACCAAAATATTATCAAACTTTTCACAGAATTCAGATTAAAAGAGAAAATGATTAATTAAATGATGGGTTAAAGATCACCCTCTGCTAATTAAGAATGACGAACAATAATTAAAATTTTGCTGATACTTGTAGCTCCTGAAACATAATTTATCTATAAATGAAAATAAAGAATTAATTGATACTTAAACATCGCGAGATAAATGGCATTGTTTTGTAATTGTGCAATTAGGTCATATAAGTATTTATATAATTATTATTTTTTTTTACCCATGAAAGCTATTTATTGAGGTATCTGTTTATCAAAAGGAATTATTAAGTAATTATGTAAATTAGGTAATTGATTAATTAAATAGTAATGCGTAAATTTAATAAAATATTTATTGTAGGCAATTTTATCATTATGGAATATTTTATATCAAAATCACCTTCTCCAAGATTAATTAATCTAGTTTGTTTTTCATATTATAACTAATTTCAACGTGACAAAAAATGAAAAGGACTTACTTTACTTTTTATAAATTGTTCTAGAAACGTTATTTTAATATGCAAGCATAATTTAATATACTTGTTTTATAAAAAAACACCGCATGTTAGTTAATATATGATTTAAAATATTTTGGTAGACTTATACCTTTATAAAGTAGAACTCCCAGTATCAGATAAAAGTATGGCTTGATAATGATTTTAATAAAATTACATCATCCTTCAAAGTAATTCATATTGATGTGGAATATAAGTTAAAACCATTTTTGTATTAGTTGTAGTAAAGTGATATACACTGGGGCACAAAACTTAAGCAATAATGTAAGTACTAAGCAGAGAGCCATGAAATTGCAGAAAAGGGAATATTTCAATCAGTACAATTAACACATAATTCAGCAGAAAGGTGATGTGTATGTAAATGTCAGGAACAAAACGGCATAGGCGACGTTAAAGTACGCAAAACTCTTGCAGCTGACACGCGTAGCTTAAGATAACAGTAAAACGAACGAAGGCACAGTTAAAAATATTCGCTGCAAGTGCAAGTGAGGTTTTTCATGAAATATGGAAAGAAGAAATCGTCTGGACGACTTCACCCGTGTAAGAATGATCGAAAATCTGGATGAAGGGCTTAGTTTGACCATTGGGTCTGAAGAGTTCGGTACCAACAAAAAAAAAAGTCCTTCCTCGTGCTTGATAACCCATCCAAACCATAGGCACAGCTGATATAAAGATTGTAGTGGCCGATCTATGAAAACAACTGCAATGGATGACATATGCAGAGCGGGTTTTTCAGGTATAGAAGTTTAAGTTGGCATTACTTTCCAAGATGGCGACCGATTTAACAGCTTGTCAAGTGATTTATTCTCAGTTTGGTTAGGCAATTCATCATGAATAGACAAACACCTGAACAACGCTTTCAAATTGCGCAATTTTATTTCGAAAATAATGGTTCTGTGCGGAATACGTATCGCGCACTACGTCCATTTTATCGTCGGCAAAATCGTCCATCAGAGCAGTTAATTCGATTAACCATGGAACGTTTTCGCACCACGTTTACTCTAATTGATAACTCGCATCCCCAGAGACGCCGTACAGTGCGTACAGAAGAAGTTATTGCTACTGTAGAGCGTAGCATTGAGGAGGACCCGAATGAGTCCATCCGCCATCGAGCACAGGAATTGGATCTGTGTCCATCCAATTTATGGAAGATTTTGCGGAAGAATCTTGGTTTGCGTGCTTACAAATTCCAACTCGTGCAAGAATTGAAGCCAAACGATCATCAAGAAAGGCGTAGATCCGTCGAATGGGCCCAAAACAAGATTACCGTTGTTCCCGATTTTCATAAGCGAATTTTGTTTAGCGATGAAGCACACTTCTGGTTGAATGGCTACGTCAACAAACAAAACTGCCGTATTTGGAGTGAAGCTAATCCACAAGTGTATGTCGAAACACCGTTACATCCAGAAAAACTGACTGTTTGGTGCGCGTTATGGGCTTGAGGAATCATTGGTCCGTACTTCTTCAAAAACAATGAAGGCCACAACGTTACAGTCAATGGTGATCGGTATAGAGCCATGATTACTAACTTTTTCATTCCTGAATTCATACATGGTGTCCAGGAAATGTGGTTCCTACAAGACGGCGCAACATGTCACACAGCTCATGCCACAATCGATTTATTGAAAGACACGTTTGGTGACCGCCTAATTTCACGTTTTGGACCTGTGAATTGGCCTCCAAGATCTTGTGATTTAACACCGCTAGACTATTTTCTGTGGGGCTATGTAAAGTCATTGGTCTATGCGGATAAGCCACAAACGCTTGACCATTTGGAAGACAACATTCGCCGTGTTATTGCTGATATACGGCCACAAATGTTGGAAAAAGTCATCGAAAATTGGACGTCCAGATTGGACTATATCCGAGCCAGCCGTGGCAGTTCTATGCGAGAAATTATATTTAAAATGTAATGCCACACGATTACCTTTGGAATAAAAAAGAATTCATGTCAATCGAATAATACATCGTTGTTTTATTGCAACTTACAGTTCTATACCTCTAAAAAAACACCCTTCATATTGTTTTTTAGGCAAAAAGATTCCGATGCCAGTAAGCAAGCGCCATTGCTCAGCAACTACATACAACAACAGGGCGACAAGTGTCGCATTTTACTGTGAGCAGACGCCTTCCCAAACGGGACCTATTCGTTATAAGTTTAACAAGTAATATGAAAAGAAATTGTCACTTACTACTTTGAATGGATGAATAGAAAGTATTTTATAGTAAGTAGTATCGCTAATAAAATACTTTATATTCATCCATTCAAAGTAGGAATTGTATTTACAGTATAATTATAATGGTTTCTGTACTACCGTCATCCATTTACCATTTTGTAGAGCCTTTATGTTAGTGTGTAATTTGGTACATATTTAAGTATGACCTTAGAGAGATAGTTCTGGAAATGGGCACAAAAGTTCTAGGTTGGCATATAAAAAAACTATAATTTTTTTTTATAAAAATACAAAAAAATGTGCTAGTGGTTTTGATAATCAGAGTTTTTTTACTTACCTTTCTGTTTCTAAACCTTGTGATATTAGAATTTTTAAAACTCGAATTTTTTGGAACTCTAAATATTATAAGAATTTACAATACATATATCACTAAATCTGGGAAGATCTTGCAATATCTTTTTCAAAATTTAATTGATAACTTACAAAACACAGCAATAATTAAAAATAGCTTAGAGATTGCCAGAGTTACTAAGGATATGTTAATTTTTTCCATGCATGGCTTTCACTTCAAGGACCTTTTTAATTCCATAGATATTGACGATATGATTAGAGTTCTACAGTTAATTTATGATAAATAGGAATTATATACTTCAGTGAAAAAAGAAAAATTTGACATTCGTGTTAACCTCGTATAAAAAGGAAATTTCATTGTATTTGATCAGAATCTTTTTTAAAAGGATCAAATGATTACATCAGGGAGGCCCAGCCTGTAATTGTTTAGCGAACCTATACTTACATTTTTTTTTAATTGACCATATTATAAATGATTCTTACTTGCTTTATCGTTATATAGATAATTTAATAATTTTTGGTAAAAATAGTGAATACAAACCAAATATTACGTTCTACCCTGACTATCTCAACCTCCTTAAAACAAACTTTAATATAGTAGAATTCTTGGATTTAGACTTGCATCTTATTAACAATAATGTAGTCAGCAACATTTTTGACAAAAGAGATTCTTTAAAGTTCCATATAATTAAAATTCCTATATGGAATAGTAACTGGCATTTATCAATTTACAGAAATATTATTTTTATTTTTTTATTTAGAAATGATAACTTAACTACCCACAAAATAGATAAATTCAATAATATAAAAAACATTTTTCATTGTTGTTTAGATCAGGAATATCCTTTTAAGAACTTATATTCATCACAAATACATTAGTCGTCTTGCTACTTCTAATTCAAAATCCACCACACAACAATAAAATTTCAAAGTCAGCATGTTAATAATCTTTCTGTGAAGATTATATCATAACAATCATATCACAGTTTACATCTCTTCCATTCACGTCTTGAACATCTTACACATTTTTGACAACCAAACGAATAACGGCGTAGAAATTTTACATTTTTGACAATCAACTAATTCAAAGCCTGCCAAATTTGATTGTCATCTCTCTTGGTATCTGTCTTTGCTGGATAGTTTAAAAGATAGTTCAAAATATGCGTTTATGTATATTCAGGTTTCTTAACTCGGTGAATAATTGATTTCCATTAATTTCAAGACTCTTGATTCTCTTGGAAAAAGCTCTGTGAGTAAAGAAATTTCGTTTAATTATTTTTTGAAAAATAATTTTCTTACGTAATTATTTTAGGATTTTTCTACTTTTCTTACGTAATTATTTTGCGATTTTTTCTGCCTTAAGAAGTTACAGAGAATTTGTTGCAGAATATTAGTCAGTGGTTTTATCATATTTTCTGTGAGTTTTTGTATACTTTGAATTTTTGTTTATTTTTTTGGTTTTTCCTACCAAGTTGCAAAGGGGGAAGGTTGGCACCTTCAAACTAGTTTAACCCCACTTAATGAATCCTAAGTCCGAAATTGCTTTCTGACTAGCTAGGTTCTTTTTTGTAGTTCCTGTTTCGTATTTTTCTATAAATTCACGCTTTATGTTTAGATTTCAAATTTTATTACGTTATTGCTTGTTATGTTCATTATCTAATGTTTCTTGTTTTTGATATATTATACTAATTTCTGCCACATATATATATATATACATATACATATATGTCAGGTTTGAAAAGTTTAGGTTCAAAATTAAGGAAGTAATAAATGAAAATAGAGCGAACTCTTTACCATCGCGTAAGGATTTATGAGTAAACAAGCCTGTTAAAAGGAGCAACGAGCGCTGACGAAGGCGAACGCATACTAGAAAGGACTTGGCTGGTGTCTCCTCGCTGCGATGTTGTATTTGGTAACACCCGGTTGCACGGCAAAAGGTCCGCCATGTTAGATTATATATGATGAAATCGTAATAAAGGAATATTGTGAAGATGATGCCCTCCTTATTTTACCAGCAGGCCTGGGGCCTGTCAAGAGCCGGTAGGATGATTTAAAGTACCGAAAAATACGCGAGGAAACCAATGGAATGAACTTCAACAATTTTTTTTTTTCGAACGAGCGACTGCATTGAAAACGATACTACCATGGAGGACGACTCTTTCCGGCAGGAGTCACCAGTCAACACATCCAAAGAGAATCAACCCTTCTTTTTTCCTGAATTTGATCTTAATAAGTTTAGTAGTTGTAAAAGTTTTTTGGACTGTTTTGATCAACAATGTTTGGAATATCAAAAAGACGAACAATGGAAGAAGCAAAATATTCCTAGATATCTCACGGGAGTTTATCTTAAATTTTGGTACGAAAACCATTTATTTGAAACGTCGTACCAAACAAGTAAAGAGTTATTAATGACGGTGTTCGATGCGACGAAACAAGAGGATATTCGAAAATTTCACAAATTAAAACTAAACGACACTAAAGAATTAATTTCGTTTTTACGGAAAAACTTTCGTTGTGGAAGAAACTAAATTATGATGACAGTTCAATTGTGGAACATATGACATTATCAAGTCCCATACAGTTTCAGAAGTTCCTGGTTATCAAGAAGATTTCGACACCCTGCGAATGGATCTCAACGATGCGACAATTAATCGCAGTAACACCGGACAGCGCAGACCGAAAACCGGTAGATACTGGAAGTTATACCCGATGGAATCACGCATACGGTAGTGTACACAGAGGATTCCAGTCAAGAGGAAATCATGGACAGCCACATCAATCGCACATGATGAGATTCAGTGGGAGACAACAGAATCGACATAATCTTTACTCACCCAGAAACGAAACTAACCAGAGGCAAGGATGACAACTAATTATTGAGTCAATGGTATGTTCCAAGCACTTTTGTACTCTAATTGACACAGGAAGCAATGTGTCATTAATTCCAATAAATTTAGCTAAACAATTAAAAAAACATTAAAATTATAAAAAATAGTAATGTAAAAATAAATCAAACTTGTGGGACTATTAAACCCAAAGGTATAATTAAAGTTTATATGAATATTGGATGTATATCTAAGCAAATAGATTTGTTTGTAATTGATACTGAATTGCCTTATATTATTTTAGGACTTGAATATTTACATTTATTTAAGCTTGACATTAGTATTCGTAACATGTGTATTTTTCAATGTGGTAAAAATTTAAGTAATATTAAATATGTAAATAAGTGTGTTGGTGAGTTGAGAACATATCATGGGACATATTGTAAAACTCTTAATAATGATCAAAATATGAACTACTATAATGCAAATAATGAAGATAATATTAACGTTAAGAATAATAAAGGTTTGGATCAAATATCAGACAGCCCTGAAGCTGATCTGAAAAGATTGTTTAACCCAGCCATGGTTGTTGAGGACACAGTACCAAAACAAACTAGTGAGCCATGGGAAGATTTAACCCAACTTCTTGACAAATTTCAAACCATATTTTCACAAAATAAGTATGATGTAGGTTGTATCAATTTAGAGCCACAAAGAATTCATTTAATTTCAGACCTTCCTATAAGTTTACGCCCTTATAGAAACAGTCAACAAGAATCTAAAGAAATACAAACACAGATAGAAGAATTGTTAAAAGCAGGTTTTATTAGACCCTCTCATAGCCCATATGCTGCCCCTGTAACTTTAGCATACAAAAAGGATGAAGGGAAAAGATCAAGATTATGTATCGATTATAGAAAACTAAATGAAATCACACGAAAAGATTCCACCCCTGTACCTCTGATAGACTTTGTAATTGATAATTTAACTCATGCTAAATTTTTCTCTACGCTCGACTTAACAAGTGGTTATTGGCCCATTAAAATTCATGAAAAAGACGCAGAGAAGCTGGCTTTCACAACTAATTTTGGACTCTATGAATGGTTAAGACTTCCATTTGGCTGGAAAAATTCCCCAGCTGTTTTCCAAAGAACTATAAGACAAATTTTACAAAAATATCAGTTAACTTTTGCTTTAAACTATTTTGATGATATAATAATTTTCTCACAATCTTGGGAAGAGCATTTAACTCATTTAGATACAATATTTCAAATTTGTAAAAAAGAAAACATTAAACTTAAAAAATCAAAATGTCAGTTTGCACAGGAAAAAATAAAATTTTTAGGATATGAAATAACACAAGGTCATTATTCCCCAAGTAATCCAAATATTGAAACAATAAGAAAAATTAGCACCACCTAAAGATGTGAAAGAACTCCAAAGATTTCTTGGTTCCATCAATGTTTATCAAAAATTTATTAAAGATTATGCAAAACTTAGAGTACCATTAAATAAATTACTTAAAAAAGATGCAATTTGGAATTGGTCACATGAATGTCAAGAAGCTTATCAAAAGTTAAAGAATTGTTTAATCTCAAAACCTATACTTAAATTATACAACTCGCAATATCCATGTCATGTGTTTTGTGACGCAAGCCAGGATTCAATAGGTGTAGTCTTGAAACAACAACACCCAGATGGAACACTTTACCCCCATAGCTTATCACTCGAGACAATTACTTAAACATGAAAAAAATTATACAATTTCAGAAAAAGAGTGTTTAGCAATTATAGATGCCTTAGATAAATTCCACTGTTACCTACATGGATCCAAATTCACAATACATACTGATCATGCTGCTTTACAATGGCTTAAAAGTGTAAAACATTTAACTGGACGTTTATTTCGGTGGAGTTTAAAACTTTCTCAGTATGAATATTCGATAGTCTATATAAAATGTAAATTAAATGTTGAAGCAGACATGTTGTCGAGGAACCCTGTATGCCATTATATATCACCCATTTGTCATTTTTTAAATACTGATGAAATTATTAAATATCAAAATTCAGAGAACATTAATGATCCAAAATATATAAAATTTAATGATGTATTAACAGTTAAGAAAAAAGAATTTAATTAAAATTGTAGTACCGTTATCTTTGAGAGAAAAATTAATTACAACTGCACATGAACAATTTGGTCACCCAGGTGTAAAAAAGATGTTAAAATTAATTTCCCCAATTTACTACTGGAAAGACATTATATTAGACATTTCAAATTTTGTTAAATGTTGTGAAACATGTCAAATGAATAAAAAGTCTACACAAAAAAAGTATGGATTATTGCAAGAAGTTCCTGTAGCAGAAGAACCATTTGAAATTATTTCACTAGACACTGTAGGAGGATTTAATTATCATAATTCACAAAAGAAATACCTGCATATTGTTCTGGATCATTCTACCAGATATGCTTGGACATTTCCATCCAAAAGTGTCACTTCTGAAACTTATACAAATTGCTTAAAACAAATTTTTTCGATTCAATGCCCAAAACAACTTTTAAGTGATAGAAATGCTGCATTCACTTCATCTAAATTTAAGAAATTCTTAAAACATCATAATATTAGACAATTACTAACTTCAGCAAATAGACCACAATGCAATGGAAAGAATGAAAGAGTTAATCAGACATTAGTAGCAAAATTAAGATATAAAGTCAATTCAACTACAAAAACTCCTTGGACAAAATTATTAGAACAAGTTACATATGAATACAATAACTCGCCACATGATGTTACTGGCTTTCCACCTGCATATTTAATGTTTGGAACTTTGCCATATGATTCGCCATTACCTAATCAAGTAAAATTAAACTATCCACCTATACAACAAGCTAGACAAATTGCAGTAAACAGAACAATTAAGCATCATAAGATAAATAAACAAAGGTATGATAAACATTATGTTGATGCAAAATTTAAAGTTGGAGATTTAGTATTATATCAAAATTTCTCATACCCTAATTCAAGTAAACTTCAATCTCCTTATAATGATCCTTTTAATATTGTCAGAAAACTCTCAAATGTTACTTATGAAATACATAAACCAAATCAATATACAGGAAAATTAACAGATATTGTTCATTCTACAAGATTAAAACCATTTCATTCAAAATCCAATTTCCAATTATGCTAAATTCTTATTTATATTTGTTATAGAGTTTGTTTTCTCAAACATTGGGGGGAAGAAGAAGTACATTGTAATTTTAAAAGAAGTGCATTGAATTTTAAAAGAAGTACATTGTAATTTTAAAAGAAGTGCATTGTTATTTAAAAAAAAAAATAATAATAAAAGTTGTGTTTAAAATTTGAATTTAAGACTTGTTTACATTATGAAAATCAAAATTTAATGTAATTGAATTTGTATTGTATCTTTATTCATAATGAACACATTATTGAAGACTATTTTTTAAAAAAAATAACTGAATTATTGACTGTATGAAAACATTGTGATGAGGTCATTTTACGATACACATTGTGTTATAATAATTTCATTGTGATTATTTGTGATCAGTATATTCTGAAAGTTAAAATATAGTATGTGATGTTATGAAGATTTTAGTATGGTTGTATGTTTTTGAAATGAGTTGATTGAGTAGAGATTCTAATAATAAACAAAATAACTGTGCGATAAACAATAATTGGATGATGAACATTGAACTATGATTTTTCCAAGACAGGACTGTGAAACATTACATTACATTGATTTAACTTTTACCTGTACTTGATATATCTGAAATACCCTTATTTTTCTTTGCATTTTATATTTCTAGTGATATTTTGATATAATGTTGATGTTGTGTTTATTTTGAAAAATTTCTGTGTTATAGTGATGTAATCTTTTCTTTTTTGGGAGCTCCTAAAATCATGTTGCTGTTAGTTACTCCATGTATGTCTTTTTTTTATGTATTTACTTTACCATTATTCCTAAACTCATTTTGCTATTACTTATTTTATATCTATTCTTTGTATGTACTTACTTTACCATTGTTCCTAAAATCATGTTGCTGTAAGTTACTCCATGTATGTCTTTTTTATGTATTTACTTTACCATTATTCCTAAACTCATGTTATTTACTCTATACCTATTCTTTCTATGTATTTATGTACTCATTATTCCAACATTCAATACCATTTTTAAGTACTTGTAACTTTTCAACATTTATCACTTTATTAACATTGTTTACTATTGGTGCACATTTAGTAAGAATTTCACTTGATATTATGTTATGTTATTTAGCACTACTATATTTTTGAATGTCTAATGTGAATTATCTTTATCTTATGTTGTTTGTTATTAACCTCATTATTATTATAGTCATAGTGGAAGTATTAGATGTGTGATATTTTTCAGAAAACAATTCTATGTAACACAAAGTTTTATACCAAATTTTTGATACTTTGTTACTCATTATTGCTATTTTTTTTGTACATGTTAGGATTCACCAGCCCACTCTTTTACACCATTATTAAATCTTCTAGATTTTATTTCATTTGGGGAATTTGATATCATTGAAATATAATTTTTTTCCCTGGGGACTTGCCAGTCAGAAATGGCCAATCTGGCTGTGCCAGACTTCAGCGGAGGGGGAAATTTGTCAGGTTTTAAAAGTTTAGGTTCAAAATTAAGGAAGTAATAAATGAAAATAAAGCGAACTCTTTACCATCGCGTAAGGATTTATGAGTAAACAAGCCTGTTAAAAGGAGCAACGAGCGCTGACGAAGGCGAACGCATACTAGAAAGGACTTGGCTGGTGTCTCCTCGCTGCGATGTTGTATTTGGTAACACCCGGTTGCGCGGCAAAAGGTCCGCCATGTTAGATTATATATGATGAAAGCGTAATAAAGGAATATTGTGAAGATGATGCCCTCCTTATTTTACCAGCAGGCCTGGGGCCTGTCATATATATATATATATATATATATATATATATATATAGGGAGATAGTGAATTTTAATTGTAGGAATTGAAAAAAAATCTCATCATTTGTCTGTATTGTTGTAGCAATGCATACCCGGTTTGGCTAGTTTGGCTGAAAAACCGATTTTCTACGCCAACTTTTGTCTTTGTTTTAACAGTTACATTGTAACAACGATGAATACAAATCAAAAAGTGTTACAGAAATCAGTAATTAGTTTACTTAATGAATTATTTTTTGAAAAAAACATGTATTGACATCAAGGGTTATCTATTAAAAGTTTTAAAAAATTAACTTAATTGGATGAATAGAAAGTATTTTATTAACTATTCAAAATTTGAACAAGGTAAATATGTATATATAAATAAATATGCATAGAGATAGACAGTGAGCTATAAATATGAATTGAAGAACAACCTGACATGACCATTTAATACAATGTTATTGCATTTTTTGTTAAACATGTGCTAAATTGTTCAGTTATAACATGATTTTTTTCCCTCATATTTTTGTAACTTAATCAGTTTTAACATACCTTAACAACTATATTTGTAATTCATTCTGAAAGGAGACCTCTTCGCATTTTGTGTTTATTGGCATATTTTTAAATTAGTCAAAGCATCGCACGAAAAGGTTGTGATCTTCCCTTTATTTTCATTTTATTTATTAATAATATATTGATTTCGGCAAAACATTTAAAATTCAAACATGTTATGTAATTAATTTATGCATTCATAAATAAGGTTATCAGTTTTTAAGTTGTGATAAAGCTGTGTGGAGACTTTTTTTTAACAATATCATTTCACACAACAAAAAAATAGAACCACGAATTTCTCGTACAATGAGAGGGTATGACGTTGGAAATTAATTTGCGGATGAAACTCTTTGTGTAATGCTACTTATTTAGTGAATTCACCCCTTAATGTAATACAGCCGGATAGACTGTCACTTAGAAGAAATATCCATTACGATTTAAACTTAGCTTTTATGCAAATAAGTCAAATATAGTTTCAGTGACGCAGTGGCTTAGGCGGTAACGTACCTGCGTACCACGTGATTGAACAGTTGTTTATTTTTTAATTTCTTAATAATTTTTACAATTAAATGAATCTATTTAAAATACTTATTAAATATTAAAATATATTTCATACAGATATTTTGTGTTTTAAAAAGTATAACAAATTACTGTAATTTTTTAAATAGCTATATTATATTTTATAAATATATTATTATAATAGGAATTAATTATAATATTATTGTCACACAAATATTAATAATATATATATATCACATAAATATATTATATTAAACATTAAATAGTATATAATTATTTTGTATTTTATAGTTTGCATATGTTAAGGGGTTATTGTAATTATATCTTTTTTGTATATCATAATATTATTTCTGTTAGTTTCCAAATAAAAAAGATCTGGAGCAAGCATGTTCTTACCTTAGTAAGAGGAGCAGCTGGAAGAAGAACTGATCTAAAATACACATAATGACATATATTTCAGTTAAGAGGACACAGTACGATTCAATTTACACAAATCGGTCCAAAACTCAAATCTAATTTGTTTAGCTTAAATTATTCTTAGTTTAGTTTTCTATAACCTCACAAATTTGAAAGCTCTAAACTTAAAAAAATTCAGAATTATAATAGATTTTATGTTCGTTTTTACTCACATCTCTATAGCAAATCAAAATTTTAAACTCACTTATCTCAGATAGATAAAATAACTAGTTTGTCTTCATTAAAAATGCTAAGGGTTTCTTTCTATTGTGCCTAATTCTTTGAAATTTTTATTGCACATTACTAATAGTACATGCAACAAAAGTAGATATGCATTTTTGAATCAAAGCAACACTTATTTTTTTAAAAATAACTGAAATCAGAATTTATACATTTTTAAAGTATTTTCAATAAGCATTCATAAAAAAAAGTATTGTACGAATACCAATCATGTTACTGCAAAACCCATACGAACATTTGTTATACATAGTTTGACGTACTTATAAATCAAATGTTAGGGGTGTACGTAAATCTTTGAAAGAAGAGTAGCATTTTAAATTCACTACACACATTTTAAGTTTTCTCCTTAAAAATTTAATGGCTAGCTTTTTATGATTTTTTCCCACAAAATATGTGCTACATAGTGTTTAAACACTGAAGGCAACCAAAAAATTTTGAAAATCCTTCAATTAAAATTTTTTGCGTAAATCATACCATGTCCCCTTAATTATAAAAATAATGTGGTTGTAAATAGTTCATTGGATCGAGTTGCGCTGATTAATAATAATATCAATTAAAATTGTACTGTGTTTTTCTTTCGAATCAACCTGTGTCTGACGAATTTAGACAAAATATATTAGATAGTCGAACTAAAAGTTAAGCGCAAGGTAGAGATCCGTATAGATATTATTACTACAGAGATTCATGCAACTCATTATGTGCTTGGGAGAAGCCTTGCGATTTTTACACAAATCACAGATGGAGATTCTTTTATTCTCTGAGAACAAGTGGCTCTTGATGTGACTATTGGTAAGATGTAAGAGTGTAGTCTGGGAGTCATTGTCACATTTGAGAGTTACAGCCAGACCGGGTCAGTTACCTTATACCAATGGTGGATGGAGGGCTCCCTTCACTTCACCAAACTTTGGGATTTTTTCAACGATTAAATTCCTAATAAGAAAAGATTGAAGTGGGGAGAGTTAGAAGATTACAGCTCCCCTTTGCAAAATAGTTTGTGTGTGATTATTATTTCATTACCATAGATGACATGAAACAGCATTCACTGGAAATGGATATAGAGGTACAACAATATATGTTTCAGTTTGTATAGTAGGTTGAAAGTATGAAGTACAGCACTAGTAAGATAATAAGACATGGGGATAATGAAAGAGATAATAAGAAATGTAGATAATGATAGAGATAATAAGACATAGAGATATAATGAAAGAGAGAGAGATTTTTAAAACTTTTTTAATCATTTTAAATATGCATGTGACAAAGGAAAACAGTACAGCACTTACTCGTGAAAAATTATTATCTTTGAAAACACAGGTACAATGTTCAAAAACAGCACAGGAAGAAGTACCAGGTGACTTCTGATTACTATAGCTATATGTTATCCTTGAAGTTCAGGTAGAAAAAGCTTGCCTGACATTTACAGATGCAGAACGAGTTCTTTATTTTCCCTTTTTGCTAAACTATTGTTAGCAATATGAGTAATAATAAATAATACCATCAACTTTTCCTTATTATTTATCAACCGATCATCCACAATAGACGTGTGAGGTATTTTCAAAAGGTTTTAGTTATGTATGATTAAAAATAATTTATAAAATAACTTTCAAAGTGTTTATTTTTTGCTTTAACACTCTATCATTACTTGTTTCATACAATAAATAAGTAAAATATTTTGAATTGTTCATCTATTATATACTATAACTGATTGTCTTGTTATTTCATGAAATAACTGAATTATACTCTTTAATGGTAACATTTGTATAATATAGATAAACATATACCCACACACAAACATATATATATATACTAGATATTACCATCTCGCTTCGCTGAATATATAAAATTATTGTATGTTATGTTGTTTTTACCATGAATTCAAAAACCCCCTGAATATACAGTGCTGTCCAAAATTGAGGACACTTTTTAAAATTGTTATGTTTCTTTAAGTTTGTATGATTGTAGAGCATTTTAAGCTCCGCAAAATGCTAAGTATTTTATATCATTTGAAAGAAAATGTAATACTGAAAAAGAAAAGAAGTACAGTACAAAGAAGAAAATTCAAATATTTGCAACGCATTGGATAGTGGTGATAGCAGTGAGTTATCAGAGCTACGTGAGGTTGCGTTTATTCTTTATTACAACTTCAAATCGATGTTTCATTGAGATGAAAATAGTTTTAAGTGTTTCCTTTATTATTACATGATGTCCTGAATACAATTATATCCTCAATTATCTCATTTTTAATTTCATGTTTACGTCATTCGGACAAGAGTTTTCAAACGGTGCCGCAATTTTTCGATACGATCGAGATCAGGACTGTTTCCCAGCCAGCAAAACAAGGCAATGATGATAGAAAGGTACCAGTCTTTGGATTACTTTACTGTGTGGCAAGGAACCCAATCTTGCTAACAAATAAACGAAGCATTGTTGGTAAACAGATCCATGTTGGAAGGCAGAAGTTTAGGTTCTAGAATGGTGTTAGTGTATTATATGACATTCAGTGTTTATCGATGATACGAAGATGACCAATGCCATCTGCTGATATGCATGACTAAATAATAAAACTATGTGTGGGTATTTCACAGTTGCCTGGATGCAGTCCGGATGTAATGTTTCTGGTTTCTACGTCTTAAATATTTTAGGCTATCACTACTGAAAAACGATATTTTAGTTTGCTACCTCCATATAACTTGTGGAAAAAATATTTGTCTATGTGTTACATTGTCCACTGTAGTCCTTTTTAGTGCTGCTGTAAATTAAGATAAGGCTTTTTTCGTGAAATTCTACCTTTTAGTCTTACATCTGCTAATCTGATCCAGGTTGTTTTTGAACGAACAAAACAACAGCATCACTCTGATCACTTCTCATGGATGCCCATGAAATTATTTTATCCCTGAAACATAGTATTATTATTATTTTGTCATCAACAGATGTGGTGACCCTTTTTTGCCATTTTCCTGCTTTTTGTTATTGAATTTGTCTCCTAACATCTTAAACAAAACTTTCAGTCTGCAAATGTAGTCACTGAATTACCCACCTATTATGTAACTTTGACAAATAAAATATCACTTTCTCATCACACATGAGTCCAATCTACACTTTTATTTGATGTAATTTCTTTTTGACTAAATATCATTGTTATCTTGGCCAGGAAACAGTCCTGACCACAATAATATCGAGAACTTACGGAAGCGTTTGAAAACTTGTCCGAATGAGGTACCCATGGAATAAAAAGGAACAAATTGAGGATATAATCATTTCCTGGCATCACGTAATAACGAAGGAAGAGCTTCAAGCTATTTTCAGCTCAATGAAACATTGATGTGAAATTCTAATAAATAAGAAACTCAACCTCACTAAGTTCTGATAACTTACTCCAATCATCAGTATCTAATGTATATTGACAGTTATCGCAGCATAAACTTTTTGCGTTCCAAATGTTTAAATTTTCTTTTTTACATTGAATTTAGTATGGAATTCTCCTTAAAATGATGTAAAATACTTAGCATTTTGTGCAGCCTAAAATTTTTATAATCATATAAACTCAGAAAACATAACAGTTTAAAAAAAGTGTCCACAATTTTGGCCAACATATATATATATATATATATATATATATATTTATCATTCAAGAAATACAGAAGTCTATAGGTGAAACTCCAAGGGCTTTTGTAGGAATATTTGTATATAAGCCATATTTTTTTTCTTGTTTAATTTTTACGAAGCATAAGTTGTTAAATTTTGAACTTTGAATTCTACCTGTCTTATTGATGTTCTACAATTTAGAAGTTTTATGGTAAAAAAAAAATAATTACTTTTGTCAATATCTATAGGGAATAAAACATTTTCCTGATATTTATTATGAGTTTATTTGAAAAGTGCTTTCTCCGTCTGTTTATTTTTAATTTATGCTCTTTAAAAAATTTACTCCAAGTACAATATTTATATGTATTTGCGCAATCAAATGTTGACATATTTTTCTTCATGTTTTCTAAGGTAATTTGGTAATTTAACTTTTTAGCTACAGATATTTGTGGTTAAGCATGCGTTTCATCAAGAAAATTATGCATTTCTCTATATGTCTTCCTAATTGATTTATATGCAACATTCTAAAGACTTTCTTGAAATGAATATCTACCAAATATGGTGAACATTACATATATATGTTTTATTTTTCATTTTAAATTTATAAATTTATTTTTATGTTTTTAGTTTTTCTTGTAACAATATGTGTAAATCTATTTACTTCATAGCGTTCAGGATGCTTTAAAACAACGTTAGATGAGTTTGTTTTTATTCGTAAAGCTCAAAAAGACTCCAATGTCCTTGAACTCTTTGTATCCTCCCTCCTATTAAAAGAGAATGAACTTATATAAGTAATAAAATTTACATATTAAATTCAAAACATAATGCTATTGCCACGAGACTTTTCTCCAAAGTATTTGAATGTTTTAATGTTTTATTGAAAGCATGTAAAAATTCGTAGATAACCATTATATTTCCTATTCAGCATATCTTTCAGTTGTTGAAATTCGAAAAGCAAAACATATCTAAAAAAATTGAATGTTTGAGAAATAGAAAATTCAGTTTGTCTTACTTTTCTTCGGCGTTCTTGAAAAAACAATATATATTTTATTCAATTCAAACAAATAAAATGAAAGGCTCCACAAAATCTTCTCCGTTAGGGGAACTTTTTTATGCGCAAAGAAGAAACCCCAAGTGAACGAAGTGGGAAAATGAAACACCTTTTATTTCACACGTGACAAAAACATGTCAAATCTGGGAAATAAATCATCTTAAATTTTTATTTTATGTCCCATGCTCTCGTAAATTTCAAAATACGGAACAACCAAGTAAAATAGTATTCGAATAAAAAATGGGTATTTTTACAACCAGAATTTTTAAAGCACTAAAAGTTTAATGGCAACTTTTGTACTTATTTTTTACTTTGATAAAATTTGCAATTTTTTTTTCTTTTTTTTTTTTAAATAAAACTTAGGTTTTATTGCCCATGAACGTCTTATTGAATTAATTCCGATGATTTCATTCAAAGAAGTTTGAGCGAAAAGAATTATACAAATAAAGAAATTGCTATGATTTTATGTGCATTATTTAACATTATTTAGATTAATACATACATAACGAACGCATCCAATATTTTGGTCAAAGTTGGTTTCTGTTTGCATACTACTTAATAGTAAAATAATATACTCATATATATTTATAAAATAACTATTAACACAGCGTTTCTCAAACTGTGAGGCACGTCCCCTAGAGGGGCGTGAGCATATTAAAACGTCAAAAATAAAAGATTATTTTAAAAAAATATTAATTTATACTGAAAGTAATCAAGCAAAATACATTCACACATAATAAAAAATAAAACGCACATTTCCACTGATAAAATACATTTATAAATGTATCAGTAATATACAATATATTTTATAATTAAGTTAACAATACTTAGCTAAGAACAAGTTTGATAATTACTAGTGACCCCATAGGCTTGTACTAATACTTATCTTGATAATGTGTACGGTTTATAATTAATCCCTTAACTGCCGATTAAAAGTTACGTGATTCACTTCCCAATGTCCCTGTTTTCCACGTAGGCACGCACATGTGATGCATTGAGGGGGGTAGGTGAAGAAAATGAATAAATAAGCAAATACTCTGAAATCAGTGAATCCTTCGCAAACATTGTTAAAGTCCCTTTATTGCTTTTTAAAGCCTTCGGAATAATTTTACGGAAATCAGTGCACAGAAAAGATCATACTTTGAAAAGGCGTATATATACGTCCATAAAATTAATGCTTTGGCTGTGTGAGGCGTTTATATACGCCGGTGGCACTTAAGAGGTTAAAGCTGTATTTAAGGTTTAGCATCAAGATATAGTACTATAGAATTAAATGCATTGTTATTGCATGGAGGGGGCGCTATGAAAATTATGTTTGAATATTGGATCTCGAATACTAAATGTTTGAGAAGCACTGCAGTAATACCTTTTATCTGTTGTCATTTTTATACGCATGAATTCTCCTGAGTGTATGCATGTATATATGTATATATATATATATATATATATATATATATATATATATATATATATATATATATATATATATATATATATATATATATATATATATATATGGATGTTATTAGTGAAAAGAAATGACAGGGTGTGGCCATTGGAGATGACTACTGTGACGTTGATGTATTTTTTTTATGTTTTATGTTACATACCAATGGGATTCACGAGGCAGACTTGTAATTATTAAACCAATTTTATATTCCTCATCTTGAAACATATAAGCACATAAAATATAGTGCATTCCAACATAACAAGAAGGCACATAACACAGAACAAAGAAACTATAACATTACACGCTGCAGCCGGATACATGATTAAAGACAAAAACAGCAGAGGTGGGATTTTCCAGAAATCTCAATATTTATACTTAGGGGGGAATTAAATGATCTGGGGGTTGTGGTGGATGTAGTACCAAAAGTCCCCGTTAGGCCAGTAGCTAGTTAAAGTATTTAATTTTTTTTCCTGAAGGACTGGACGAAAAAAAAATCAAAAGCTAAGAAAGATTAAATTACTGGGAATTATTACATATATATGCATGGAGAAATATATAAAAATTTGGTTATATAGGATTGGAGAGTAATACTTGAAGACCCTTGGTTGAACCAAAGTTAAAATCAGTGAAAACATATTCATGACTGGACTATTTATGTTAAAAGGACAATGATACTAAATTATTTCAATAAGATTTATTAGCTAAAACATTTGAAGTGTGTTGTTTGATAAAGCCTAATATTTTGTTTAACTCATGTGTTAAATTTTCATTGTGATAAAGATATAATTATTTTCTTATGCAGTTAAAATTAAAGTACTCGGTATAAAATGAATTTTTTTAAGAAAAAATATCATAAAAATAAGAGATTACACATCTTCTTAACTTTGATTAGGAGTTTGTAAATACATTTAGTTACAAATGAATGTTTGAGTATTGATTTACTTATACATACACTGGCCTCAAAAAGTTAAGGTACAACATGTTTTTCGAAGCTCACCATAAAAAAAATGGCAGTAACAATAAAATGCATAGTTTACATGAATGCTAATAACGAACTTTAAAAACATTAATGCAAAAACGATTGCTACCGCTTTTATTTTATAGAAAAGAACGTATATTTATGAGTGAGAGAAAAATATGCAAATATCAAGCTTTCGTACTTTTGTGTGTAAGTTGTGTTGATTTTCAACAGTTGTTGGCAGTTTCGGTGACAATAGTCAATAGAGTTTAGAAAATGTTTCAGAGACGTCGTTTACCCAATTCGTTAAGGTGGCGGGCAGTTGGATGGATGGAAATGGGATTGTCGCAGGCTGATGCTGCTAGACGTCTCAATGTGTCTCGTAGTGTTGTTCAGCGACTTTGGGATCAATACAAATCCGAAGATTCTGTGTCCAGAAGACCTGTTCCAGGCCGACCACGAGCTACAACACCTGCAGAAGACCGTTTTCTAGCTCTTTCTTCACGAAGGAGAAGAACCACTACTGTGCCGCAGCTCGTTGCAGACCACTTTCAAGCATCAGGAAGAAGAATCTCCGCTACTACGGTGCGAAATCGTCTTCACAATGCAGGTCTGTATGCAAAAAGACCAGTTATGTGCGTTCCCTTCAACGGACGACAGCGAAGGAACCGCTTATGCTGGGCAAGAGAACATGTTTCTTGGACGCAGCAACAATGGGCTTCTGTGCTGTTCACAGACGAGTCCAGATTTACAATGGAGAGTGATTCAGGGCGTCTACTGATCTGGAGGGAACAGCGCACTAGATACCATCAATCCAACACTGTTGAAAGGCACAGTTATAGAGGTGGTGGAATCCTGGTTTGGGCAGGGATCTCGCTCGGTGGCCACACTGACCTGCATGTGTTCCATGGAGGAACCGTAACTGGTCTTAGATATCGGGATGAGATCCTTGATCCATATGTCCGCCCATATGCTGTTGCTATTGGTAACGACTTCATTTTGATGGATGATAATGCACGACCTCACCGAGCTCGGATTGTTGAGGAATATCTGGAGGATCACGGTTTGGAACGAATGGAATGGCCAGCTCGATCTCCAGACCTGAATCCGATAGAACATCTTTGGGACTATCTTGGCAGAGAGGTTGCTGCTTTAAATCCTCCTCCAAGGTCGTTACATGAGCTGAAACAAGGCTTACTCTGTGTCTGGTCGTCGCTTCCTATTCCGGTGTCCGACAACTTAATAAACAGCATGGGAAATCGATGCCGCCAATGCATTCAAGTTAGGGGTGGACACATTCCTTATTAGAACCCATTTTTGTATTGTTTTTTACCATTTTACCACATAACACTGTGATGTGCTGTTTTCTCCAAGAATGGACTTTTCCGCAGAGATTGCTTTTTTTGTTATAAATCGTTTTAGCAATACACTTATACAAAATTTCTATGACGCATTCAATAAAAAACTATTTAATGCACATATCCTCCAAATTTTTTGTTTCTACAATCATTCATTTGCAAATTAGACACAAAAACCCGGTTGTACCTTAACTTTTTGAGGCCAGTGTACTTTATTTTGCATTTTTTGTAAAAAGGAGAATTTTTAAGTCAGAACAGATTTATATTTCATAATTTAAAAAAATACAGAACATTGATCGAGATTTTACTTTTAAAAAAATATACAAATTTAAAAATCCATGGGAGAAAATAATACAAAAATACTGATATAGACTGCTTTCTGATGATTTAATGATCTGCAATCGTTGCACTGTACGGCAGTGAACCTTAATCACATCTCATTTTCAAAAATGGAGTCATCTTTTTTATTTTTAAGAGGAACGATGTTAGAGTTATATATCTGTAGTTATCTATTATTTGAATTTATTGAGCTGAAACTAGACTTCTCAGATTCTTTTTAAAGTTTTTTTTAACTTCTGAAAAACATCATTTAAATGGTTTACTCATTTGTAGAGTACTGATTTTACTAATAGTGATGCATTTGAAAGGATAGCTAGGGATTTAAAATCGATGTAAAAATATATACACGTTCATAAAAATAAAATAAGACTTAATATGAAGGAAAATTTTTGTTACATCTGATTTATTTCAGCATGTTACAATAATAAAGAAATGGCAAACTGCATCGATATGTTATCACATAATGTTTTAAAAGTTCTCAATATTCTAGAAAAGAACAATTCAGACATCAGAAAAATTTCATCATAATTTGCAAACTATAAAATGCAAATTAAACTCTGTACTAATTCAAGAAAATTCATTTGGCTACATTTGCATACAATACCACTAAATTCTAAATCGGAACCAAATGCTACTTTACAAAGTTTTTACTTAAACTACGTAATTTAAATCAAAATTAGTTATGTTTAAAGGATCTTGCAGATTTGAATCATTAAATGATGTTGAAAATTTCTCCTAGAGAGATAACTCATACACAAGACTTTTTTTTTATTTAAAATTGCATTGATTTTGGTTCCCAGTTCGATTCAACGAGAAAATTTTAAATACTTTATTTATAGCCTTACAGGCTGAAATTAATTGTTTAGCAACCACGTAAATTTGAATCTTTTTTTTTAGACGAAGGCATTCCATTCTCCAAGCTATAACACATAAATGAGGCGAGGATTTTTTCCTTGAGAGTAACCCAGTGGTCGAGTGGTGGCGTATCGCACTTCCACACCAAAGCTCCGGATTTTATTCCCGGGCTGGGCAAGGTTGACTCATATGTTTACCCTTACTGCAGTGGGTCGTTAAATGAGTAGCAAGCTTGCTTGGGAACTTAAACACTGAGGGTCTCGCTTCAGACTGGCCACTTGATTGGGGAATCAGCTTGTGCACCTCAGCGCCCAATGGTCACGTATATTGGTATGGGTACTGTAGACCCTGGCTCCCATGGGTTGTTGCGCTACTGAGTTAAAGTTCTATATATAAAGTGGATCAAACCTTCTATCTGGCGAATCTTCAAAAGCACCAAAGCTCGAAACCAAAACTGAACTTCCCCAACTACAAGTTTGCGATTATGACTACTGGACAGACAAATAGTTTTAAGATTTTTCTTGTCTCACATTTTTTTAGTTTATTTTCTCCCATTTTGAACTTAATCAAAGCTACAAAATCCTTTGTTGTTTTTGTTTTCTGATGCCACCTGTCTGACGTAGTCAGATCGAGGCCCACGAAATTCATCGTGGCATGGGCAAGAGGTACGCCTGTCGTTGACCTTGAGCACCATACAGGTGACAGTACGATTTAGCTCGGCGAAATTCCCCGAAGGCACGATAGATGGCGACACGACCTATATCTCCACCTCCACAATTTCTGCATGTAAACTAAAGGGGAGGGAAATATTCTCCAGTCTCTGCACTCGTGATTAAGCCCACAAGACTACGGACCCACTGATTTAAAGAGCATGTACTCCGTGTGTACTCGGACAAAATCCTTTTCACATTCTTGAAAAAGAAATTAAAAATACCAATACAGAAACATAACGGTTTTTTGAAGTTAACTTCTTATGGCATGGTAGGGAGAAATTTCCGTTACGCGTTACCAGTTACGGTGAGCGATAACAGTAAGGTAGAAATGAATGAAGTTCTGAATTTCCCCCCGTTTTCAAAAACGCCATCTAACTCATACTATCTATCTCAGGCAAAAAATAATTACAGAATCGGAAAGATCATTTTTTCGCTACGATATGGTATATTTTTTTAACAAAATAATGATATATTCTATTTATTACGATTTTTTTAAAAATGAGTCAAAATTGATACGCTTTTATAAAAATGGTTTCTAAATCATTCCCTTTAAGTTTCCTTTCGAGTTAATGAATTGATATTTTATTCTAAAAAAGTGAATTATTTTCTCTTTTAGAATCAGTCACAAAAAAAAAAAATGACGGAATCTTTTTTTTTCAATTTTTCAAAAAATACTCCAAATATTTATTAAATATTTAATAACTTCATTATTTATAAAAATAATCTAACGAAACTTTTTTTTTCCATATGTAGAATAGTACTATCCGTAATCAGTTCAAAGATTGAAAAAGTAGATTAAAAATTACGGATTTTAAAATTTATTTTGTGTTTTTCATCTATTAGCCCTGAGCTAGCACCCACCCCCCTCTCCTCATTCAACGGCAGCTTTAACAAGACTTTTCTCTTTTAGTTTTGCGATACATACTTTGTTTTGTTTTTACGTTACCTAGAAGTCAAATTATAATCAATTTTATGAATTAAAAAAAATCGGAAGTGAGTCTTTAATCTACCCGAAGTAGGCATTTAAATGGTTCAAAATCTGTCAAAAATTGGTTTAAGAAGAGTTTGTTGGATATACAGTTTTAAAATTATTTTAAGGAAATAATATAAACAATCTATTGTTTGAAAATTTAGAGGCGACACAACATTTGTTCCAATAGTTTGGCAATAAAAGATTGTGTTTACTAAATTTTTTCAATCGAATGGAATTTCTAAATCCAGTTTAAGAATTGAGTTTTTAAATCATATATATGCTTTGGTGTAATTAAATTGATTGTTCTGAAAGTGTTATATAGTGCTTCATCAATTTGTATTTTATGACTACAGTGGACAGTAAAATTTTTTACAAACATGTCCCAAATTTTTAATGGCTCTATGTAACTTAGAACTAAAATCATATAAAAAAATTGGTGAGAAAAAAATGAGTATAGTTTTTAAAAATTTTAAAACTTTCCGTGCGTTTTAATTTTTTAAAATTTCACATTTTCACCTGATTTAACTTCTTTAAGCAATTCTTTACAAATGTATGCATGCAATGTAATGTTCTAAATGATAATTTATAAAATATGGGTAAACGCAAATTTTTATATAAAAATTTCAAGAATTTTTATGATTTACTATACATAAACAACTTTAATTTCTTCTTTCACTCTATCACTATTATTACAATGCATCCAAGAATTTATAACTATAATTTAGATTAATACTTCTGGAAAGTTTGTTTTGTTATAATTCGACAAAAATTGCAACGCATGGAAAATTTTGCATTTTTGTTTAGAGGCAAATTTTTCATTTAGACTAATAATGATGATACTTTTCTCAAAATACATCCAATAAAAAATTTTTTAGTATTATTTATTGAAAATGAAAATTTTGTCTATACTTATACCTTTTCCATCCTACTTATTTTTTTAAATACAATTTGAAATAATAATAATAATAATAATAAATTTGTTAATTATATATGTTAGACATTTAAAAAAATCGGATCCAAATTTTTATGATCTCCATGTGTTGTTTTTCCAATCCCGTTCCATGATCTCAATGAAAGTAAGCACACCGATTCGAACCCGATCTTTTTGAGTTTCGTGATTTGAGGTTGGCAGCAACTGCCATGCAAATCGAGCTAGTATTTAAACTCGGCTCATGTTAGTTTTTAAAAAAGGAAGGAGAAACGGAAATATAAGAAGTATGTGAGTGGTTTAACTCTTAGAGGGAGAGAACAACTGGTTGGCAATGCAACTGCAGGTTGCATCACCATTTTAGATTACAAATTAATTTTACAATATTAGAAGACGGTTCGAATCGGATGTCTCTGGTAATGTTGCTTTTTGAACTTATTTTTTTTTTGCTCCAGTAACGAGCAGAGAGACTTTATGATTGATTATTAAAGGCCAATTTTAAGAAACTGTTTTTCGTCTTCATGCCTCCTCGACACATAAATTTCACTGCTAGCTTTACAAAATTTAAATTGGTTTACCAATAAGTGTAACAAATTTGGTTATGGGCCCAGTCCATGTACTGTGTCGAGGCAGGCTAAGCAGTTGAACCAGGCCATGAACTTTGTCTATTTAAATACTGTTCCAGTGTAGAACTATTTTTTATGAACTCTGTTGCTAGTACGCTAAATCGAGTAGCAGATATGGAGTTTAACAACAAGATATCAGTGTTGACTCCAAATAACTGGAACACGTGGAAGCATGATATGCAAGTACTCTTAATGCATTATGGTTGCTGGCAGTTTATAGTACAGACCAAGCCAGAGTAACCTGATGAAGAAGCAACATACAAGGAAAAATTAGATCTACAACTTCGTAAGGATAGATGTTATACGTTGATCTATACTAACATCAGTTCAGATTTGAAAAATCTGATAACGGAAATAACTGACGGAGTAGCGTCATGGAAGATATTAAAAGATCACTTCGAACCAGTCACAAGAGCAAGGGTAATTCAACTATTAGATCAATTTTTTGGAACAAAATACCAACCAGGGGAAGATGTTGGAATCTTCATATCTCGTGTAAAGACAGCGGCAACCAGACTACAAGAAGCGGGTCATAAATTGGACGACCTGTACATAGGATTTCAATTAATAAGGTGGCTTCCTCAGGAATTCCAGTCTACCGTGCAACAAATCTACAGATGGAAAGAAGAGGATTTCAGAGTTGTCAAAATTGAAGCAGAGCTGATATTAGAAGCCAATCGTCTTCAGTTGATGAAACAAGATTTGGAGAAAGCGGAGAATGCTTACTTGAGCAGTTTCACTTCGAAGAAGTCGAAGACGTTACCTGGTGCTACGGCTGCAGCTCATGGAGATCCAAATGGCAAGAATGATTACCAAAAGAAAGGTGGTAAGGTATTTAACTGTAAAACTATTAAAAATGTTAAACAATCTATTAAGACTATAGGCCCATGTTATGTATGTAATAAGTACGGACATCTTAAAGTAAACAGTAAAGAGAAAAAGTCTCTACAAAAATCTCCTTCAACTGTAAATGAATCTTTTAACACAGGGTTTGATAAAGGTGTTTGGGTAATAGATACTGCTGCCACGAGTCATTTTTGTAATGACAAGAGTTTATTTTAGATCTTAAGCCGATAACTAACATGAAAATGTCGTTAGCAACGGAGGATAAAAGTTGTCCCGTAGAAGGAATCGGTACACTTAGATTTCGGGTAAAATATAAGGGGAGTTTTCATGAAATAACTTTGACTGATGTATTATTTAATCCTAAGTTGAGGAGAAATTTATTATCCGGTTCCAGATTAGAAAGTAAAGGTGCGCATTTTGTGGGTACTAAAGGTAAAATTAATGTTTTTAATAAAGACTGGATAAAATTGTTCTCGGCGACACGCCATGAACATTTGTATTTTTAAGCCAGATCATTATATTATACCAAAGAGTAAAGAAATTAGTTTTTTAGTGATGTAACCGCTAAAACAAAAAACGGATCAATAGAAATATGGCATCAACGCTTTTGTCATGTTAATAACGATTACTTGGTAAAAACTAGTAAAAATGATAGTGTAAAAGGTATCCCACGCTTAACTGATAATGGTAAGACTCATTGTATACCGTGTAAATTAGCAAAGTCCAAGAGAGTTTCATTCAAAAAGACGGGGGCCGTAAGATCAAAACGTCCATTGGAATTGTTGCATATGGACCTCTGTGGTCCAATGCCAACTGAAAGCCAAGGCGGTAATAAATATTTCTTGAGTATAATTGACGATTATTCAAGAAAGGTGACTGTATTTCCCATCCAAAATAAATCTGACGTATTTCATATACGTTTATAAGATTTCAGAAACGAGCAGAACGTTTTCTAAGTAAAAAGGTAATAGCAGTTAGAACTGATGGCGGACTAGAATTTTGTAATAAGGATATGGATAATTTCTTGACAGAACTGGGTATAAATCATGAGGTAACAAATTCATATACGCCAGAAATGAATGGGGTCGCGGAGAGATTCAATTTAACCGCTCTAGATGGCATCAAAACATTGCTTAAGTCTAGTGAAGTTCCCCATAAGTTTTGGGGAGAAGCATTATTTTGTTTCACTTATGCGTGGAATCGAATTTGTCACAAAGACAGTAACAAAACGCCTTTCGAAAAATATTCAGGTAGAAAACCATCGGTATTGCATCTAAAACCTTTTGGATGTTTGGCATATGCTGGTGTGCAAAAACAAATTAGAAAAAAAAAAATTCGATATGCGTGCGAAAATGGGAATTATGATGGGATACGCACAACGTACTATGGGTTATAGAATATGGTTGATAGATGAAAATAAATTAGTCGAGACTATTAATGTAAGATTCGATGAAAATAAGAGGGAATTAATTTTAGACAAAAAGTTAATAGTAACCTTGGATATAATTTAAACCTTCCTGATTATTATGATGATGAGGATGATTCCGATAGAGTAAAAGATTCATTAACGAGTCGTTTAGTTTCAAAGACAAGTACGGAAACGCCCTCAACATCTGAAAAACCAGATGTATCTTCCGATAATCATAGCTTGATCCCATGTACAGAGGTTAAGTGGATTCGAAATATAGGTAGGAAAGTAACTGGATCTAACGTATATTATAGTATAGAAGGGGAAGCAACCCGATTGAAATCTTTTAACGAAATAGAGAGATACTGTAAGAGGCATAATATTAAGTATGATCCTAGTTTATTTAATTTTAGAAAAGATAATACCGAATCCCAGGGATTTTCAGATTTGTCAGAGCAACAAGAAGCTCTTATGGTTGAAGTAACTATTTCTAACTGTTACAAACAGGCGATAAGATCAGAGACGCATCTAAATGGCGTGATGCAATGGATAAAGAAATTAACGTAATGATGGAACGTAAAGATTGGGATTTAGTTGATCATCCGGATAATATAAAAATTTTAGAAAACCGTTGGGTTTATACCATTAAATATGATGAAAATAATAAAATTGTTAGATACAATGCCCGCTTAGTTGCGCGAGGTAACACACAATTACGAGGCGAGTCATTTGACGAGGTATTTAGTCCAGTTATTAACTTTACTATTGTAAGATTATTTTTCACTATCTGTGTATGTTTGTGGAAATGGACGCATATTCAAGTAGATATCACTAATGCTTATTTATATGCTAACTTAGATACTGTAATCTACATGAAGCAACCAACTGGATATGAAATTGATAATAACAAGGTGTGTAAGTTACGTAAAGCAATATATGGACTCCACCAGAGTGGACGCCAGTGGTTTTGGAATTAGAAAATAAATTAATTAAATTAAAATTTAAGAAGTTAGAGTGGGTTAATTGTGTATATATGTTTGAAAATAATGTAATTTTATTATTTTATGTAGATGACATCATTATATTTGGAAAAGAAATGGAAAACGTAATTTTTGTATTACAATTATTGCAGAAAAATTTTGATTTAAAAATTATGGGTAAAACAAAGAAATTATTAGGAATAGAATTTGAAGAAATAGGTAATAGTCTGTTTATACATCAGAGATCTTACATTCGAAGGTTATGTGAAATTTACGAAAAATATAAATATCCCGTAAGTTCATTACCTATATCAAAGGTCAAGTTCTTTCCAAATTAGATTCACCCAAAACTAGCGAAGAAATTTTAACAGTTCCTTATAGAAATTTAATAGGATCTTTGTCATTTATTGCTATACGCACAAGACCCGATATTATGTATGCAGTAAATGTATTATCTCAATTCAAGCAAACCCGGGAATAAAACATTGGAATTGCTTATTGAGATTATTAGGTTATTTAAAATACACTCAAGAATACAAATTAGAACTTTCAAAAGTTAAATCATTAAAACTAAGATGTTATTCAGACTCAGATTTTGCTATAAATAGGGATGATCGAGTGTCGATGGGAGGGTTCATAACTTTTATAGACGAAACTCCAATTTCATGGCGAACCTTCAAGCAAAAATCCGTTAGTCTGTCGACCATGGAAGCTGAGTATGTTAGTTTAACAGAAGCAGCTAAGGAATTCATTTGGCTAAAGAATGTAATTAATAATAAAAGTTTAAATTTGGATTTAAGTGAAAATGTAATGTTTTGTGATAATCAAGCTGCTATAAGTTTTTCAAAGTCACCGGTAGAAAATTGTAGAACAAAACATATCGATGTTCGTTATCATTTTTTAAGGAATTTGATATACGACAAGGTTTTCCAAATTAAATATATAGGTACCAAAAATAATTTGGCGGACATTTTTACCAAACCCATGGTAAAGGAAAAATTGTTAGAATTTTGTAGAAAATTATTTATTTTTAGAGAATAAGACTTTGTTTCTTTAAGATTAAAATATTAGTTTGTTTATTACAATAAAGATTGTGAATAAAATGTATTTTTTGTGTTAAATTGTATAACATGTGAATATAGATTAAAATTAATTTACTGATTTCTAAGAGATAATGGTGCAAGATTGGAAAAAGGGGGCCGATTGTTAGACATTTAAAAAGTCGGATCCAAATTTTTATGATCTCCTTGTGTTGTTTTTCCAATCCCGTTCCATGATCTCAATGAAAGTAAGCACACCGATTCGAACCCGATCTTTTTGAGTTTCGTGATTTGAGGTTGGCAGCAACTGCCATGCAAATCGAGCTAGTATTTAAACTCGGCTCATGTTAGTTTTTAAAAAAGGAAGGAGAAACGGAAATATAAGAAGTATGTGAGTGGTTTAACTCTTAAAGGGAGAGAACAACTGGTTGGCAATGCAACTGCAGGTTGCATCACCATTTTAGATTAGAAATTAATTTTACAATATTAGAAGACGGTTCGAATCGGATGTCTCTGGTAATGTTGCTTTTTGAACTTATTTTTTTTTTTTTGCTCCAGTAACGAGCAGAGTGACTTTATGATTGATTATTAAAGGCCAATTTTAAGAAACTGTTTTTCGTCTTCATGCCTCCTCGACACATAAATTTCACTGCTAGCTTTACAAAATTTAAATTGGTTTACCAATAAGTGTAACAATATATAAGACTACTTCAAAATAAACTTAATTATACAATTCAATACATGTAAGCCAAAGAAGTTAACTTCTAACGCGTGTTCACACTGATACACGTTTTCTTTTTTTCTTCTTTTTTTTAGATTATGGGAAAGGAATAATGAAATAAAACTGTGTACTGTGTTTTTGGAATTCTCTTGCCACTAAATATTAATGTAAAGTAAATTTTACCTATAAATGATAAAATTTATGTTGAAAAATTAAGTTGTGATTATTACAACTAAATCCTTTATTCATTCTAAAATATATTTAAATGATTAATTCTTATTTTACATTCATAAACTAACAGTATAGCCAATGCAAACAATTTATTACTTTGAAAACAGTAAGGAATGAATTTATTTAAGCAAAAACCTACAATGATACTCAGTTCAAATAGCAAAGGAATATCTCACTGGAAATTCTCTGAAGCTTAGAATTATCTTTAAATTTCAAATATAATGTATTTTATAGGGTTGAAACAAATACATACATATATATATATAAATGTATATATATAAAATTTATATACATATATATATATATATATATATATATATATGTATGTATGCATATATATAAAATTTATATATATATATATATATATATATATATATATATATATATAAAATTTTATATATATATATATATATATATATATATATATATATATATATATATATATATATATATATATATATATATATATATATATATATATATATATATATATATATATATATATATATATATATATATATATATATATATATAAAATTTATATATATATATATATATAAAATTTTATATATATATATATATGTATGTATATATAAAATTTATATACACATATATATATATGTATGTATATATAAAATTTATATACATATATATATATATATATATATAAAATTTATATACATATATATATATATATATATATATATATATATATATAATTTATATACATATATATATATATGTATATATATAAAATTTATATATATATATATATATGTATGTATATATAAAATTTATATACACATATATATATATATGTATGTATATATAAAATTTATATACATATATATATATGTATATATATAAAATTTATATACATATATATATATATATATATATATATATATATATATATATAATTTATATACATATATATATATATGTATATATATAAAATTGATATACAAACACACATATATATATATATATATATATATATATATATATATATATATATATATATATATATATACTAGCTGTACCCTGCCACACGTTGCTGTGGCTCAGTCTTATTAAACAGAAAGGTCATATTTTCAGTATGTTAAATAATTTGCATTACAGGTATGATCTTTTATAAAAAAAAATGTATAAATATATATACGAAAAACTTTCCTAAACTGATATTTATAATTTGTTAACCAAATGCTTGAAGTTATTACAGCTTATTTTTGTCTTTATGTCATGTTATGAACCTAAATTTATTTACATTGTCTTTAAAGTGGCGACCTTAAGTTTGAACTTAAATTTTAAATGGCTCCACTCTGGATTCATTGAGAGATTTGGGTTAGTTTTACAATATGGTTATGGATTTTTATTAAATCAGAGGTGTGTTCACAAATGCACATTTATCCAAACAATGTCAAATGGAAACATGAATTGTATTTCCTGATGTTATATAGAAAATGTTTTGATTCTGCAGTATATCTAGCAAGCAAAATTTGTAATGGCTCTGTTCTCTGAGTTGAGGCAGTTTAATTTTTTCAGTGGTACAAAACATTCCTTTGGTTTCTCCCTTAAAGTCCAGAACATTGCAATAAGGATACACTTCCATCATTTTGTAAATGAGAACATGCTGCCTGAACCTAGAATCTTCCACTGGGTTGTACCGGGATGCAAGTTGACTGTTATTGTGTGATTGCTCACCACAAAATCATGTTTGATGCAGATGTGCTGTTTCTGGTTAACATCTTTCTGACGTTGTAAAACACGAATGATGTGCTCCCAAATATGCATCCTCAAGTCTGTCTGCATGTTGCTCAGCTGCGCCCTCAGCCTGTGTTTGTGACATTCTTTGTCTGCTTTTCTCGTTTGCTGATATCCATTCTTTCTCAGTTTGATGTGCAATTAGACTCATTGTAGTACTTTTGCCTTGCAAGTATGACAACCTAAGTTTGATTTCCCGCAAGGCATTATTTTTATATAGTGAAGCCAATTGACTGCACTTAAAAAGAAAAGAAAATTAAAAAAAAAAAATATAAAATTTCAAAACATTAAAAAAAAGAAAAATCAGGAACAAAAAGAAAAGGAAAAAAATAAAAAAATGCTAATGAAATACTTAACTTTAAAGGTGCATCAATTGACACAGCTGAAATTCAATGCAATGAGAGGCTGAAGGTATTTTTAATCGAATACGCCAGGAAAATTCCAATATAAACACGGATTTTACAGCAGAAAACTTCGACAAAGCGTTGATAATGATGGAGTATTTTTGCAATTCACAATTCCATTAGCATTAGCAATTGTTATCAACAAAGTTAAGGGCCTATCTTTAAAACAGAGTGGCTTATATCTAGACACAGACAGCTTTTCACATGGACAATTATTTGTTATCTGTGTACTTAAATATTAGCATCACCACAGCCAAATTACCGCCATGCAAATCGCAAAATTTTTCCTCCATTTCTTTCTTCATAAAAAAAATGTTAGAATCTTTATTATTTAGATATTAAGGTACGCGATACACATGACACCAATTTTGTTACAGTGATGCTAATACATAATTACTGATGTGTGTTACAGAGCAACAGTCACCTATTGGTGATGCGTGAAAAATTTTGGATGGTATGCAGAAAAATTGGGAAATAATTTAAACTTTTATGAAGATTCAGTTTAAAAAAAGATGAACAACAAAATAACATGTTACGGAACACGGACTATTCTTTAATAAAAGCTTTTAGTTACCGAAATAACTAAACAAAAAAACAAACTCCTGAGGTTAGCGATTTTTGGTAACCTCAACCAATTTTTGGAAAATTGTAGGCAAAACACTTCAGTCTGTTGATTGTTGCTTTTCATGAAGCTTATTTTCAGGGCATAGAAGATTAAATAAAGATGTAAATATAGCTATAGTGCTCCACCACATAGAGGGCAATCCTAGTAGTGTGAAAAGCTAATTATAAAGTTATACATTAAGTGATTCATGAAATGTTGAAAAAATGCATATACTGCTCTAAAGTAGGTACAGCAGACAATTTCGGAATATATATACAGACAATGAAGCAACAAAAAATGTCTACTCATAAGCATTGTAAAATTAACCCTTTCACCTCAAGAAGAGTCATTTTAAATTTGTTTTCAAACTTGGCACTTCTTCTATGGAGACAATGCAAATAATTTTAGATTCATAACATGACAAAAAACCATAATAACTTGGGAGTATTCTGTTAACAAATTACAAATGAAATATGTTTAGAAAAGTTTTGTTAATGTATATTTCCACATTTTTTTTATAAAAAAAATCATACCTCAAGTGCAAGCAGTTAAAGATATCAGAAATCTGTGTTTTCACTTTTCTTTTTTTTTTTTAACCAGACTGAGCCACAGGAAAACGTGATTGGATACAGCTAGCTAGAACAAACTTAAATGATAAAAAGCTATCAAAAACCAATTATTATTAACAAATTATCATTTTGATAAAATCACCAAAAAAAGTTGCAAACAAAGGTACTTGGGTACTGTTGCAACTATATCAACCCCGATTTTGTTCGCATCATACACGGTGAATTGGCAATTAAGTGCTAATGTTGCCAATATGGTTGTGATAATACATAAATAACAAAACAAACAAAAAATATACATCAGAAAATCTTAATTTTTCCATTTTTATTTTACAGTAACACCTAATAAAATTTTGAAATTACACAAAATAGATATTTTTTAGTCTAATGTTATTGCCCCAATTATTAAAAAATACAATAACTATTTCGTGGAAAAATTCACTACCAAGTGCAAAAAAGTATTATTATTGTACACAAGCAGGCATAGAATGTTCTTCCCTTATTGAATGCATATTGCAGTATTCAGCGATATCTTTTGATTTTAGGTAAATGGCCGACTAAAGAAAAAATATAAGTACCATAAAAACTATATATTAATTTAATTTAGATTCATTGGAGAAAGATAAAAAACAGTAAAGTCTGGCATAGAACGCACACCCATACTTTCAAGCTGCAATTTTTAAATTTTAGGTATATTCGCTATATAACGTGCACCCCTTTATTACGAAGAAACCTGAAATGTACAAATGCAATGCTGTTATGATTAGAAGCGATTTATTCAAGGTTTTCATCTAAGCTATTGCAAAAATAGTATACTTTTAGAACTACCACCTATTAAGTTCAATAATAATGTCATGTCTTTTAAATAAATAGAATTTCGAAATATTTAGAAGTTTAACTTTTTTATGCTCATTTATTTTTTAATTTTTAAAGCCCTCATTTTTATACCCAGCGTATAACTCGCACCTGCAATTTTCTACCTTATATTTTGTGTTCAAAGTGCGCGTTATATGCCGGATTTTACAGTAGGTAGAAGATTTTAATCGGTATGCTACTCGCTAAACACATACACAGTGTACAGAATTAAATTTAGTATTTTATGTATAAAAATTATCCAAAGTAAATATCCTGTGCTTAAAAATAAATTGAAAAATGATATGCAATACTAACAGCAATTGACATAAAAAGATCTGAACTATCTTTATCAGTGCAAAAGTATATATAATTTGAAAAAATAATTACAATCTTATGACCACATGCTTCCTCAACATGTATTTGAGCCCTCTGTCTGTTTTGCTCATTCACTGATGCCTACTCTAATTTGATCAGCATTTATCCCTCGCACTGAGTTTGCTTGGCCAGTATGATGACCTAAGTTCGAGTTTCTGGAATACAATTTTATATACTCAAGCCGATTGACTGCAGTTAAAGTGAAAGTTTAAACAAAAACCAATGAAATTAAAAAACAGCTCTGAGTGGGCCTTGTATCCGAATTCCTTTGTGGCCCTTTTTTCAGATATGAGCACCATGTAAGTGGAATTGTAATAATATTCGTTGAGGCTCCTGCATCATTGATACAACGGTAGCTCTACGTCCCTGACAAAAGCAAACCATAATAACTTCCAGTATTTTTTTAACAAATTACTAATGGAATCTGTTTAAGAAGGTAACAATCTTATAAAGCAATGAAAAACAAAATAAGGTGCAATATTTTGATGACTCAAAATCAGAAAATCTTAGTTTTAACATTTGTATTTCAATACTAACATCAAATGAAAGGTACTTACATATTATCGCAACCTATTAGCGATATTGTATAAAACGAAGCACGATTGCCAACTCCGCGCGTACAACATCCGCGAAAATTGAATGGCCAACTTTGCGAGTTATCATTAAAGTTGGCGATTGTTGCGATAATACGTAAGAATCAAATGAAGTTTAAAAGTTGTCTAAAAGAAAAAAACATTCCTATTAAAAATTCCGTCGATTAATTTCGTCACATTAAAATATTCCGTGGGAAAAAATATTGTTTCCAAACATTGAATGTGTGTTATATCGCGGCATTTGGCTACGTCTGTTTATTTCATGTAAATGGTTGACGGAAACTATTTGGTAGGAAAATAAGTAGCGTACAGAAGTCAATTATGTTAGTTTCATTTTCGCTTGATAAAGAGAAATAAATTTAGCTTAAAATTACAGAAAAAACGCGATGTAGAATTTAATCAAAGTTGTAAACATCCCGCGATAATGCTATCCAACTGTTGCCAAACCTACAAAACAAAATTTGAGTTCTTGAAAGAATAATTTAAAAAAAAAGATTTATTCGAAAAATAATCCCAATTACGTATCAAAGGACAATAAATAGATAAATATGACAACGCATAAACATAACCATAGAAGAGTTATACAATAATTTCGAAAAATCTAAGCGTAAAGTTTAAATTTTCGCATTCAGAGTGAATCGTGACGTCGTATGACGTCATAACACCAAAAAATCACTTAAAAATTAAATTTAAAAAAATTTAGAGAGAATTTCGAAATAAAAAGTACATAAGATCCTGACCAGAGACACAAATGCAACGTTGTGTGTCAATATTTCAGATTAATCTATGCAGAACTTTTTGAGTTATGCTCGCATACACAAACCAACACAACATTTTATATATATATATATATATATATATATATATATATAATTTATATACATATATATATATGTATATATATAAAATTTATATATATATATATGTGTGCGTGTGTATAAATTTTAAGCAAATTATTTCAAAGTAAATTAATTCTAATTAATCAGGAGTAATCCCTACGAAGATGCCCGTCAGAATCCTTATTAAAATATTAAAGCACCAATATATATATATATTACATCTCCCAAAATTATTATGTAACAATGTATTTTGTAATATATTTATCTAAAAAAATCTTGTGTGTGCGTGTGTGTGTGTGTGTGTGTGTGTGTGTGTGTGTGTGTGTGTGTGTGTGTGTGTGTGTGTGTGTGTGTGTGTGTGTGATCTGACTAAACTCCTCCTTAACGACTGGACCGATTTTGATGAAACTTTTTTTGGGGCGAAGGGGGCAGTCTCACGTGGAATCGAGAATTATTTAGATTCACAATTATTTCTGATATCGCAAAAATTAGTTAAAACTATATTAATTAAAAACATAAAAAACATTCAGCCCAATATTCACCTGCATTGTTGTAACAACGTCATTGTCATAAAAATAACTTAAGTTGGCGCCGAAAATTGATTTTCGTCCAAACTGGCCAAAACGGTTTTTTATTGGTACACAAATGTAGGTGAACCCTCCTTTTTAGCGCAATTTTTTTAATTAATATCTTTTTTAAAAAATCTTTATATATGTAATTCTTCTGTGAGTGTGTATTTGACGGACTCCTCCTAAACGACTGGACCGAATTTGATGTCATTTTTTTTGTGTGGGTTCAAGTGGATTCGAGAAAGATTTAGGTTCACAATTCGGTCGAATATCACAATTAGTTAAAAATATATTAATTAAAAACCTTAAAACGCATAATTGTTTTACTCATATATGCTGTTTATTCTGCTAATACACTGCAAGAAAAAAGGAAAGAAGAGGGGAGGATTTTCCGAAATTTTCGATGTTTTTAAAATTGTAATTTATTTTTTCTATCAAATTCAGACAGAAATTAATTTCAGTATCGGAAGGATTATTCATTTCGCCACGAAACGGCATATATATTTATATATATAATTTTTCAATGCGTGTATATGTGACTGGACTCCTAAGTGGCTGGACCGATTTGGATGATATTTTTTGTGTGGGTTTAAGTGGATTCGAGAATGATTTTGATTCACAATCTGGTCCAATATTGCAATTAGTTAAAAATGCGCCAAAATTATGTAAGGGTGAGTGATTGTTCATAAAAAATCTTGAGCAATATTCTTGTGGCTTCTATTTTGAGCGACAAACTTCAAGGTGAAGTTGTACTTCTACCACAGATAACAATGATTATTTAAGACTCAACTTCCCATTCAAAGGTTTTCAATTTTCAATTCGCTTGGTATATGCTATGACCATTAATAAGTCACAAGGTCAAACAATAACCATTTGTAGGTTAGATTTAGAAAACTCTTGCTTTTCGCACGGTCAATTATATGTTGCATGTCCGAGGTTTGGCAAACCAAATCATTTGTTTGTGTTTATACCCCTTACGTATTAACTAAAAAGATTGTACATTCAATGGCATTACGGTAAATTCATTTTTGCGCATTAAAAAAATATATATTTTATGAAAATAGCTCGAGTTTTATCTGTTTTACCCTTTAATGAAAACATGTTTAAGATTCTATTCAGAATAGGTTCTATCTTCAAAAAGTAGTTCATAGTAAATACATACTCACACGCAATCGATAGATCGAATTGTAGTAACTGTACATGTGATGATGCCAGGTATTGTAACAACTTTCGTTATAAAAAAATTCCTCAAAACAGTCCAGATTGTTACAATGTATTAAAAAGTTTGTAATTTTCGGATTTAAGACGTGTGTACAGGGCAACTTCTGTCGGAGCCGCTAGTATTATATAAAGATGTAATAGTTAGTAATTTTTCTTATTAAAATGTGCTATAAATAAATGCAAATTATTGCGTCAATTTTCTAAAATTGTAAATTTATATTGCTGGAAAAGATAGATTTTTGCATATATATAGACCACGTTTTTACATATATAATATTTGTCCGTCATTAGAACTTTAATGTTTCTAACAATATAGTGATGCATGAAATTATTTTATTATACCTAGGAAATATTTAGTTTTGGAAATACATAAAGAGTGTTTTTTCCAGGTATAGAAGTTTAAGTTGGCATTACTTTCGAAGATGGCGAAAGATTTAACAGCTGATAAGTGATTTATTCTCAGTTTGGTTTGGCAATTCATCAAAACAATCATCAAGCAAGGCGTAGATTCGTCGAATGGTCCCAAAACGAGATTGCCGCCGATTTTAATAAGCAATTTTGTTTTGCGAAGAAGCGCACTTCTGGTTTAATTTTTAGAATACATACAATATTAGAAATCAAATACATTTATATGATGATTTTCAATCAACTTCCTGATTTATTATAGTTTAAATATTTTTTTAGAAGGTATTTTACTCAGAGTATAGATATTGATTTATAAAGGGTGTTTTCTTTTAGAGGTATAGAACTTTAAATTGCAATAAAACAACGATGTATTATTCGATTGACATTAATTTTTTCTATTCGAAAGATAATCCGTCCAGGTACACAGATTATGGCTCATCTTCCAAGAGATAGAATAGAACAATCTCCACCGTTTGCTGTAACCGGACTAGATTTCGCCGGACCAATATATGTTAAAAACTCAAAGGAAAAGTTTTACATACTACTTTGCACATGTGCTGTAACTAGAGCTCTCCACCTCGAATTAGTTACAATTTTTACTACGAAATCTTTTCTGTTAGCATTTCGTAGATTTATTTCGAGAAGAGAACTTTGTACCGTTTGCTATTCTGATAATGCTAAGACATTTAAGAGAACACATAAATTGAACTGAGACGACTGTGGACTGTAATAAACCATCCCGATGTGAAAGAATTATGCGCATCAAGAGACATAAAATGCAAATATATCACCGAAAGAGGTACATGGTGGGGCGGATTCTATGAAAGAATCGCCCGTTCCGTAAAAAACATTTTTACGAAAAGTTATAGGCAAATCGTCTTTAACTAGCAAAGAGCTAGATACTGTTTTGTGTGAAATTGAAGCAGTATTAAATTTGCGTCCCATAACGTATATCGATTCAGATTTTACTGGAAACTTTCCATTAACTCCATCACATTTCTTGTTAGGAAGAAGATTAAGCAGTTTATCAGCAGTGAAACTTTCTACTGTAGACTGAGTTGTGGATAAAAAGGTGCTTCTTAAAAGATTCAACTACCACGAAAGACTGCTGAATAACTTATGGAGACAATAGAGAAAGGACTATCTGTTAAATTTGAAACCTACACATTTTATAAATACAACGAAAGAGACTGAATTCAAAATTAATGATATTGTAGTGATACATGATGATAGATTACCTAGAAGCCTATGGAAATTGGGTAAAGTAGTTAAAACCTTTAATGGTCATGATAAAAGAATTAGATCATGTGCAGTAAAAACGGAAAATTCCGTTATAAAACGTCCTGTGCAACTTTTACGTAACTTAGAAAAACCTAACTAAATATTGTTGATAGAAATTTGAACTCTATTTGGAACTTTAAGTGCATCTAATTGAATTTATTTTTATTTGTATTTTATTGCATTTATTTGAAATTGTTGTATTCATTTTTAGCTTATCAGAAATTTACTATTTGTTGCTTTAACTTTAAATTCTTTATAATTGAAATTATTTTGCTATTTAAATTTTCCTCCTATGATTTAACATAGTTTAATGGATATTATGAATATGTTGTTAATGTATGCATATTGTATGCTGTATTCATTATAAGTGAAATTCTGAAATATTAACATTTAAATTTAACATAATGTAAGTAACAATATTAATTTGGAGTTATGAACTGTTCGTTCATAGGGAAGGGGATGTGTTGTAAATTAAATTATTTAATACAGATGGCGCTGCAAGTTAGCTAAGAGTATATATACTTTGTTTGGCTTGTAGACGTAGTTTTGTTTACGTAATGTTCTTTGTGTGATGTCTTCTATGCGTTTCGTTCAATAAACAAAATTAACTAAAGAAGGACTTGGACTAATTACTGGAAACATAAAATCGTTGGATATGATCGCCTAACTGACCCATGGAAATTAGGATTTAAGAAAATCAACATTAACCCCTTAGCTCATCTAATGGGTAATTGAAACAATTTAATCTCCCACATAACTGATATACCTGCTTCACCAATGAGAATAGTCTTTACCGGAAAAATGATACGATTCTAACAGTTTCATAATAACCAAAACTATGAATGGCTGAGATATCGGGAGCCTGTAAGAAATGCTTTTCTAAATCGTCCTGTTAACAAGGCGTAATTGTGTTGTGCTTTTTGTGTAGCTGGTGATCGTAAATAAATTTGTATTTTCAATTAATTTGATGTTTCCACCTCAATTGTGCATGGACAACCACAGGAAAAAAAACATTTTAATGCAGAAATTCTTCCAGCAAACTCCGGATTTATATCATATACATATATACATTACATTAATTAATTGTTTTTCATGAAAATAATATTTTAAATTCATTTATATAATACTTTGAAATAACTCAATATCTATCATTTTCTTTAAAAAATTTCTGAAATTAAAAAATATATTTTAAAGACAAAAACTGAAACGTGCAACAGTTAAACTATAAAACAGAAATTTCCAATACTACATCTTGTGAACTTGAAATATATTATTTATTTTGCGTTTTACCGAGATTTCCCATTATTTCGATCTGTACTGTACGGGGGAATCTCCCCTTATGTCGAGTTTTGTTCCTTGAAATCGTTATTATCGCACGGCGATTTATCTAATTCTCAAAATTGTTTTCTATTTATTAAAATGGTCCTCTTGGGTAAACTGTTGTAAGAGAAATGCCTGCAATTCATGAAATGTGTTAAATGCAACTCGTGTTGAAAAAGTGCACTATTATGCGGGTGTTATGTGTGTATTTATAGCTATCAATTTCAGAATTTGAATCTATCTATATTTATGGAAATAGATTATGTGAACAAAGATGTGCGTTTATACATGGTGATTGTAATTGTCTTTATGCTGAAAAAGAATGTATTACAATGAAATGTGTAAAATGAATAATGCTAAAGATGAGTAAATTAAAATAAAATTTTTGAGAAGTGATGCATGATTAAAGTTAATTTAAACGGAAAACTACATCTTTTTCAAATCAGTTTAAAAACTGTTTATTTGTTAAATTAGATACTTATACATAAATCATATTATATTATCAAGAGAGATATTATATTATCAAGAGATTTTATTACCAAATAAATTTTATTCATGTAACTGAATCGTGTTTGTCTTTTGAAGCATTTGCATATAACAAATTTTAAAAATTATAAAAATGTATTGAAAAAAATCACCGGCATTAATTGTGTGATATGTCTCATTTAATTTAGTAACAAGTATATTTTAGGCAGGGTTTTTTAAACTAAGTTTTGCAAGAAAATCACTATTTTATTTCAAATCAGGGCCTATATTTATTTTTCTATGCATACGCATAGTTTTCGTACTTTTCACTTCTTATGAATTAATAAAGCTATACTTTGGAAACAATTTTTGTTGCATAATATAATTGATGACTTCTACAAATAGATTTTTTATACATTTCCAAAAGACTATGTTTCATCACAGATAAAATGATACATATTTTAGAGCAGATATCAATGATTATAATTTGTTTCCCACATCCATGCAGACACTTTATCATGGATGATACTCATGAATCTAACCAGAAAAAAATTACCTGTATAAGTAATTTTTGTGTGACATTGCAATTTACTTTGGTGAATTACTGTATATAAAGGGTGTTTTTTGAGAGGTACTATAGAACTTTAAATTGCAATAAAACAACGATGTATCATTCAATTGACATGAGTTTTTTTTTATTCGAAAGATAACCTTATGACATTACATTTTAAATATGATTTCTGGCATATGACTGTCACGGCTAGCTCGGATGTAGTCCAGTCTGGACGTCCAATTTTCGATGACTTTTTCCATCATTTGTGGCCGTATATCGGCAATAACACGGCGAATGTTGTCTTTCAAATGGTCAAACGTCTGTGGCCTATCCTTATAGACCAATGACTTTACATAGCCCCACAAAAATAGTCTAGCGGTGTTAAATCACAAGATCTTAGAGGCAAATTCACAGGTCCAAAACGTGAAATTAGGCGGTCACCAAACGTGTCTTTCAATACATCGTTTGTGACACGAGCTGTGTGACATGTTGCTCCGTCTTGTTGGAACCACAACTCCTGGACATCATGATTGTTCAATTCAGGAATGAAAGCGTTAGTGATCATGGCTCTATACCGATCACCATTGACTGTAACATTGTGGCCTTCATCGTTTTTGAAGAAGGATTCCACCAGCCCATAAAGCGCGCCAAACAGTCAGTTTTTCTGAATGTAACGTTGTTTCGACATACACTTGTGGATTAACTTCACTCCAAATGCGGCAGTTTTGTTTGTTGACGTAGCCATTCAACCAGAAGTGCACTTCATCGCTAAACAAAATTCGCTTATGAAAATCGACCATTAATTTCGAAATAAAATTGCACAGTTTGAAAGCGTTGTTCAGGCGTGAGTCACTAACGCGAACAAATCTTAATCAACAGGTACATTTTTCTACTTACAACAATGAAATATTTGGAAATAGGGTTTTGTGAATTATACAGTGAAAAACAGCTCAGTACAGAAATAATACATATGCAAATATCAGCCCGACTTCATCAGATGTGACGTCATGGCGCAAAAATGCGAATAATGTATACACTGAATGCAAAAAAACAAACTTTAAAACAAGGAGGAATGACATTTATGAAGATATTCCTTACAAGTGAAAGGCTAATAATACGTTCTTAATATTTAAAAAAACCATCAGGGTGCCTTTACTCGTTGTAGAAAGGAAGGCAATTTGGAAGAGGAGCTTAATTTGTACAGTAGTGAGGGATTCATAAGTAGAGTAAGGCTAAGAGATTGGAAGACCTTCCGAAAGACAGGTTAAGTTGTAAAGAAGGTGGGTGGTGGTCGGCAGAGAAAAATTAGGGCAAGTGATGACCGGTATATTTTTCCGCAGAGAAAAGAAGATCAGAAACAGACAATGACAACATAGCTCAGAAGCTGCGTTCAGCTATTACACTACAGATTTCTCGGTCTATGATTGCCAGACGTCTGTGTGTTTGGAGGCATTGAGTGGTAGGTATTTTGAAGGAATGAATGAGCTCCATATTTATAAGGCTAACCTGTCGGAGATATTTGCTGCGAAGAATTCATCTTCACAGGCTTGCGTTGGTTTCGAAGGGACCACAAATTTGCTGTTTTTATTTTTGTGGACTACGCAAAACCGCCCACACCGGTCATGTGCTAGTGAGGTGCTTCTAGATAGTGAGAATATTTTTAGATTGGATTTGTCCATGTGTGCTCCTCTGAGTTAAATTCCATCGAAAATCGTCAACAAAAATTTGAAAAATATCAGTGATTATTTATTCATTTAAAACAGAGTGTCCATTATGCAATTTTTGGAATGAAAATATGTGTTATCCGGTTTAAGTAACAAATTAACTAAAAAAACTTTTTTTGAACAAATCGTTACTTGCATGTATTTTAATTTTCTTTTATTCCTCTCAGTTATATACATTTATATATATAAAAGGCAAAAACAACTCACTCATCACGATATCTACGAAATTATTAGACCTACAGACCAAATATTTGGTAGGCATGTTTTTTTAAAGGAGTAAAGTTCCCCTAAGAACGGATTTTGTGAAAATTGCCCCCTCCCCCAAATTGCGTTGACCGTTGCAGGGTATTAAGGGACGTTGTAGATAATTACTTCAATTTTTAAACTATTTGACATACAGTTTCAAAAATTGGTAAATAGATTCCTTTCAGGCGGTAGGATTCCATTTCAAAATGAGTTTTACGAAAATCAACCACAATGGCGTTACGATGGCTTAAGGCGTGTCATATATAATTATTTCTATTTTTAAAGTATTAGATAAAAGTCTTGAAATTTCGTATAAGCAGATTCCTTTCATGGAGTAGAGATCCTGTAAGAGCAGGTTTTGCAGAAATCGACCCCCAAGGGAGGTTGATGGAGATTACATTTTAAATATGATTTCTGGCATAGGACTGTCACGGCTGGCTCGGATGTAGTCCAATCTGGACGTCCAATTTTCGATGAATTTTTCCAACATTTGTGGCCGTATATCGGCAATAACACGGCGAATGTTGTCTTCCAAATGGTCAAGCGTTTGTGGCTTATCCGCATAGACCAGTGTTTCTCAAACTTTCAATACTGGCGCCCCCCTTTTCAATCAAAATTTTTATCGCGCCCCCCTATACATAATAATTCACTGAATGCAATAATAATGCACTTTTACGATAAAGCAACAATATTTATTATAAACCGTACAAATTCATGACATAAATATTAAATTTTGTATATGTTACTTTTAAGCAAAAAAAAGTTAAGTAATAGGATAATTACTAAGTTATTTTTCCTTTCTCTGATTTTTAAATTGGAGCATATTACAAAATGCGGTGGTTGCTTAGAAGACAAAATATAGATATCAGCTAAATATAGAAAATGAACTCAGAGGGTCAATTTCTTATCTTAAAACTCCTTTCAAAAACTTTGCTCTGTAAGACAAGCCCATGGAAGTAGCTAATAATTATTAAACTTGTTCTTAATTTAGTATTAATTAATTAGTCATAAAATACTCTGTGCACCACTCATACATTAAAAGCAATGTTTCTCAAACTTTCAATACTGTCGACCCAATTTTCAATCATAATTTTTGTCGTCGTCCCCCCTGTACAACAATAATGTATTTACTGCAATAAAAATGCACTTTGAGAGAGAGACGCTAAAGTTATAATACGATCTTAATTATAAACCGTACAAATTAATACGATAAGTATATTAAATTTTGTGTATATGTAACTTTTAAGTAATATATATTTTAAGTAATTTTCTTAAAATATATATTACTTAGAATTATGTTATTTTTCTTTCTCTAATTTTTAAATTGGAACAGATCGCAAAATGATGTATTTAATTAAAGATTTATTTCCTTCAGCATTCTTTTCTCAAAGTACAAATGTCATTAGAAAAATAGTCTAGTCAATGTCGCTCTCTATCATATCCATCACATCTGGCATTATAGGGTACGTTTGCGTGAGTCTGGGCAACCTATCGGACGTCTGCGCAAAACATGTAAAAATGCTTTTCCTCGTACATTTTTAGTCAGTTTTGGTCGACTCGATACTCCTATAGCTACCGAATCTAGCTTGAATGTACATTTTTTTAAATTTCCACGTTAATTGTAATTCCCGGTAATTAAGTATTTACGGCAGTAGATTAAAACAATATCATACATACATTTTTAAGTCGTAAGCAAACATTCGATCATAATAAAGAATCAACAAGTACACAGACGAACGAGCATGGTTCTGAAAATGAAATCAAGGCGATCTTCTCAAAAATACTTAAATTTTGGATTTACCACTACTGAAGTAAATGATGGAAAAAAAGCCCCAGCTCGATATGTGTTAAAACTTACAAATCTGTAGAACAACATGTGAAAGTTGTTTTTAAAACATGTAAAATCATTTAGCTATGTTGGCAAAGAATTTTAAAAAGTATTTTCTGGATGAGAACAGCTTGGTAGCAAGTTACGAGTGGATTAGGGATCTATTTCAAGATACTCCAGAAGGGCTCTCAACTTCCGAAGAAGAAATCTTCATAGATTTCACATCCAGTGAAAAATTAAAAGGCAATTTTGTAATAAATCGCTCTTTGAATTTGGGGTAGAGGTGGATGAGGAATTATCTGTACTGAAAACAAAAGCACTTCGTATACTATTACCATTTTCAACATCCTACCTTTTTCAAACCGGATATTTTCTGCAGTGGATGCCTTGAAGACAAAATGTAGATCTCAGCTAAATATAGAAAAATAACTCTTTAAGTGTCAATTTCTGATATTAAACCTTCCTTTGAAAAACTTTCCTCTACAAGACAAGCCCGTGGAAGTCCCTAATAAATTATAAACTTGTTCTTAATTTAGTAATAAGATTGATTGATTGAATATTAACGTCGCACTGTTCAGCTGCACGAGGGCTTTTGACGACGGACCTCTTAATTTTGAACCATGATCAAGTGACGTGGATGACCCCTGAGCTGGTACCCCTCTCTCCTAACTACCACACCACACCAACGGGAAAACGTTTCAACTCTCAACAGATTTAACGTGCATCGCTGCCCTACACGGCGGGTCTTTAGTGGTACTGGGCTCGAACTCGTGACAAGGAAAGCCACGATCCGATACCTATACCACTCAGCTACCGCGGCCAAATTCAGTAATAAGAAATTATTTATAAAATACCTTCTTCAGTACTGATACATCAAACGTATACTGGCTGAAACACCGACTCTTCGCACGAGTTCATTTTTTAAAAACATAAAACATTATTCTTGATATAATAGCTGAACTGTAAGGAGAGTAAAACTGTGTGCACGACATTGTATACAAAAATGTAAAATGATTTCTTTTTTTAGATAAATGCTATAATTGTAAATAACTGTTTAAAAGAACTGTAATTTTAAACCTCACACAATTAGCATTTAGAATTATAATGTTAAATTATGAAAAAGAATATAAAATTCCGATGAAGAATAATTGTGTTACTTTTTAACATTTAAAGCGAGAAGACTTCAAAATGTTTTAACCCGGGAGCAGGCGCGTACTCGATACTAATATTAATGGTAGTGCGGGGGGACTCAGTCACCCCAATCATTTGTTTAGAATTATTTTTACTGTACACGATACAAATCGGAATTCTAGTGAATATTTTAATTTATAAAAAGTATACTTACCTTCTTTCAAGGACTATTCAATTCTTTGATGATTTGAGAAAAAATCCAATAAAACTGAACTAAAATGATTCAAAAGTACAAGACCATAATAAAGGAAGCAAATCAGACACTTTTCAATTATCCTACAGAAATGTTAAACCAATCAATTCTTTTCCAAATATCGCAAAACTCAATTATTTACAGTTTCCCTAAGCGAAAAGCAAACGCATAAAAGATGGGAGTGAACTAATATTGATAATAACCATACCATAAGATTGAAGGTCAATCAAATGATTAGCAAACGTACTATGCAGCCTGGCTGAAAAGTGAATCATGACTTCCTTTTCTTTTTCTACAACTAATGTACAGTATTTCAATAATAATTACAGTGGTGAATTGTTTATCTTAGAATTTTTCTCAGGGTCTGGGTTTCGTTTTTTTTAACGAGTAATATTTTATGTTAAAACGTAATAAAAAAATCTCTCATTGAGGAAATACAGCAAATAAAACAAAATGTTTTTTTCTCTTTAATTTGGTTTTGGGATCAAAGATAGCTATTTGATGACGGGAAAAAGCCAGATAATAAACATAAATTATGTCAGTGTTGTGTGTATTTTTTTTTATTATGGAAGAAAGCATTTTGTTTTACTTCTCTTTCCGGTTATTTTTTTAAAAAAATCTTTAAATTTTCGATACGCTCGCGCCCCCCTTGTAGGGTCATCGCGCCCCCCCAGGGGGGCGCGCCCCACACTTTGAGAAACACTGGCATAGACCAATGACTTTACATAGTACCACAGAAAATAGTCTAGCGGTGTTAAATCACAAGATTTTAGAGGCGAATTCACAGGTCCAAAACGTGAAATTAGGTGGTCACCAAACGTGTCTTTCAATAAATCGATTGTGGCACGAGCTGTGTGACATGTTGCGCCGTCTTGTAGGAACCACAGCTCCTGGACAACATGGCTGTTCAATTTAGAATGAAAAAGTTAGTAATCATGGCTCTATACCGATCACCATTGACTGTAACGTTGTGGCCTTCATCGTTTTTGAAGTACGGACCAATGATTCCACCAGCCCATAAAGCGCACCAAACAGTCAGTTTTTCTGGATGTAACGGTGTTTCGACATACACTTGTGGATTAGCTTCGCTCCAAATGCGGCAGTTTTGTTTGTTGACGTAGCCATTCAACCAGAAGTTCGCTTCATCGCTAAACAAAATTCGCTTATGAAAATCGGGAACAACGGCAATCTCGTATTGGGCCCATTCGACGAATCTACGCCTTGCTTGGTGATCGTTTTGATGAATTGCCAAACCAAACTGAGAATAAATCACTTGACAGCTGTTAAATCGGTCGCCATCTTAGAAAGTAATGCCAACTTAAAATTCTATACCTGGAAAAAAACACTCTATACATGGTAGGCTCTATTATAAATCCAAAATTCTCTTGAAATTTCATCTTCTTTTTCCCTGATCTTCTAAGAAAAGGAACTTATAACAACAAGAGCACTATTAGTAACTTGAAAATTGCCAATTGCTGTTATATATCAGTTCCACATATAGAAATTAAAATGTTGTTATTTTTTGAAAGATGAATAGATAATTCATTTATTTGTTTTGAAAGAAAAAGGTTCAGATTCAAAGTTAAAAAATTTTTGAAAACATTAAAAAATGCAAAATAAATAAGTTAAGCTAAACACAAATGTAAAAAAAGCATAAGTATGTTGGCATGTTTAGTAAAGACTCTACAGCATACACAAAACAATAAGCCACACGGACGAAAAGGAAACTAAGTTCTTGCTCAAACATCGCCATCGGTACTTACAAGTACCATAAAGTTATTCAACTGTAAAACTAATTATATACACTATTCACTTAAAATAAATAGTCAAATCGTTTTTAATGTCTTCACCAACATATCAAAAAAATAAGACACCTTTTGACGTTTAACTACTTTTGGAAACCAAAATGACAATCTTCATTGTTTGATCAAAATGTCAGCTGAAAACGCAACTTTTGCTGTAAAACTCTTCCCCTTTCCCGCCCTAATACTTATCATACGAACCATGCTGCGATATATTTTAAAAGAATATATTTAAAATAATGTTCTTGCAAAGTATCGAGGGAGTATTCGTAAAAATGGCTGTTCTTTGTAAATATAAAGTGATATATAATGATAAAGTGATATATAGTGAATTATAAGAATCGTCGGTTGATAAAGGGTTAAGTTTGAATACTTATAGAAACAGTTACTTTGCAAGAATGTAAAGTAGTTTCTATTTTTTAAACAGAATTTTATTCTAAATTGAATACAAAAGACGAAATAGAAATATTTGCATTGCAAACAAAGTTATGCTTCAATAACCATCGATATACATTATATACTGATGACAGCAGTGAGTTTCCAGTTCTTATCAGTGTAGCCTTTATGAAACAACAACATTACAACATTTCTTACAACAATATGAAATACCCAGTAAAGCGGGCATGTAATGGCTTCTATCTAAACGTATGTTTCAGAAAATGGCAAATTTTAATATTAAATCTGTTTTGTTACAAATTTCGTGATAAATTTCTTCCAAATAAAAAGAAAAGTTGTTTAATTTTGACTCAGTTCTTTATAATAAGTATTACAGAATTATGTAACACATTTTTTTTAAAAAAAACTATTTTAAGAAATAAGGAGCACTATCCGCATTATATACCTCAAGAATCCATGCATGTAGAACAATGTAATTTATGTTCTTAGTTAAAATAGAAATAGACTGTTTCATCAAACGTGAACTATATTTAAAAATCCTTTGAAACATTAATTATTCTTCCTTTAACCTATTGTTTCTTCACTGAAAAATGTTTTTCGTTTGCACAAAAATTCTATCTTAAAGAAACCACGAAGTATTCCAGAAAATTAAATGACAGAAAAATAGAATACATTTTTTTTTTCAATTTTTTTATTTCCTCACATTTTTTAGAAAACAATACATGTTTCATTCAATCATATTCCAAAACAAAGGTTATGAAATTCGGTTTTTCAACAAATCTTCCGGTCGAGGAAATTTTTATGCACAAAAGAAATGAAATCCCGACAGAAAAGAAGATGGAAAACTGCGTTAGTTTTTTTTTTTGGGGGGGGATGTAACTCTTACTGAGACACGTGACAACAACATGTCAATTCGAGGAAATCAAATATTTTATGTTTTACGTATCCCTTCATGAAAATGTTTAAAGTAGGCAAAAATTGAAATAACAAAATGGGAAAGAATATTACCTTATATACGTGATATTTTTTGTAAAAGGATTACTCTTTTAAAAATACGCTTTATATGTATACCATTTTCAAATATAAGTACAGATGGTGAAAATCATGGAAAAAATTATCAAAAATCAGTACAGATGGTGAATAAGTTTCACATATTGAAGTTTAGGATTTATTTAAACTATGAAATTGCTTGATGTAGAATTATAAATAATTATAACATGAATAGAAATAATAGACTTATTTGAAATAAATATTGATCTTATTTCATACAAAGAGTCTATAATTAGTCATTCTTCAAAATATTTTATTTGTGGAGTGATTTTTCATCATTTGTCCCATTTTAGTAAAAATTATTTACAGCAATATTTTCTTCTTATTCGCTTTAAATTATTCAAAAACTAAATTTCCACCAGTGTGTTCTTTCCTCCCTAATAAACCTTAAAAAATTTTGATTTTTTTAAAAAAAATTAATTTATATTAAAAACAGAAAAATTATACTTCACAATCTCAGTTGGAAATAACTTTTACACTTCCCCGCTTTTATGAAATTCATATATCTTCCCAAAAAGAAAAGGAAATTACAAAAAAAAAAAATTAAATGTAAAATGCACTTTTAAATCTGCTTTAATTTTAAAAGTAAACGAAATATTAGAAGTAGCTCCTATTTAATGAGGTGGTAAAAAAATCTATTGATTTATGAAAAAGTAGAATATTTCAATTAAGACTTCGTAAGAACGATATAGTTAATATTCTCTCTGATATCTTTTATCTTTAATATGTCTCTTTAAATTTCAGCAATAATTTGATTTATTTTTTTAAAAAAAAAATAAATCTAGCTCAGAAATTCTACAATTTCATCTCAAATATACGTTGCTTCCCTTGAAACTCTTGACGCGGGAAACGTATTATTTAACTCATTTACATAAGAAAATGAAAAGAGTTCAAATTCTTAGTAAAAAGACCATACGGAAAAATTTGAGAATCATTTTGCATTAAATATATTACATGTTTGAATAAATAATAGAGAGGTCAAATTAAATTAAAATATTGCTACTCCCAAATATAAGAAACCAAGTAATTATTAAGGTCAGTTAAAAAAGTATACAACCTTGAAGTTCTCTGCGCACTGAAAAGATTCTAAAATTGTGTCGATGTACACAGAGGGCGTTGTCAACTTAATGCACCTGTTTGGATTTTTCTCTTTGTTTCATGCAGACAGTTGAGTGTTGCTGCTATTATAAGTGATCGTCCGATTTTTTCATCTTTAAATATGACTAAATGACTTAAACTGAGCTACTGCATCATTTTTTTTTGTCAAAATTTTGGGGATTTTCTAAGTTAAACAATCCTTAAGATTCAGCAAATGTGTTTGGAGACTTGGAGGCTACGGGGGACACACAGGTTAAGGAAGAGTTTACCAGATTCAAAATTCGCAATATGTTTGTGGAGAGTTTCCAGTGTTCTGGGAGCCAAACACCGCTTAAAATGCAGCTGTTGAAAAGTGGAAAATCTGACCATGGAAGATCATCGTTAAAGGCATCCGACTACGTTCAGAACCGTAATTTTAAAAGAGCGCATAAATGGATAATTTTTATGATATTTAGTGTCACTCAGATTAGAATACATGCATAAAATTGTTTTAAGGAAATTTTGACAAAAAACATTTACTTAAATACAATGTTTTAGCAAAAAATTAACTTGGAATAATCTTTTTTCCAAATGCTTTCCTTTTGTGAAAAATGTTTCTATGATGATAATATTTTGCCTGTATATCGCTAACAACTCTCTACAGATGCTCAACTGGAAATTTTGAAAAATTCACATTATTTTCAGAGTTAAAACCATTTGAAATAATTATTGGCGTTTTTTTCTTAAAATTGTTCCCCTCTGTTGTCGAAAAATATGAATAAACCCACTTCTAAAATATATATTTCAAAAAGTCTAATTAAGCATCTGAACCGTGGTCTGAGCTATATGCAGGCAAAATATTATTCTAATCGAAGCATTTTTTTTAAAAAAGGAGAACATTTGGACAAAAGATTATTCTAAGTCAATTTTTTGCCAAAATATTGTATTTAAATATTTTTTTTTCAAAATGCCCTTTAAACAATTTTATGCAGATATTCTAATCTAAGTGACACTAAATATCATGAAAATGATTCACGTATGCGCTTTTGAAAATCACGGTTCTCAAAGTAGTCGGATACCTTAAATGAACGAGAGACTATTGTATAAGTTGAGATCAGCACAGGTTCTCCTCCGCATGCAATTTTGTGTGATCAAGCACGCAGCCGCTGTTAAGTTTGTTCCCGAGCTTCAGTCGGTGGAACAGAAAACTTTTGTCCTGCAGTTTCACAAGAAATACAACTACACATTTAGGATATAATGAACGTTGAACATGGCTTCTTGCGACTTACGGCTGTTCGTGAAAATGAAAATACCACAGATAGTATCCAGTTTTCAGTGTAGAGATGATATAAGGCAGAGCGTGACGGTGGAGTATACCAGCATTCCAAAAAAAAAGTTTTCCAGAAGTGTTTTCGGAAGAGAATGCTGGTCTAAGGCGCAAGTGACCTAATTTTAATTTGTTTATGCACCTCTCCTAGCCCTCCCAACCAAAATAAGTAATATATATATATTTTTTATTCTGGCTAAAGGTCGGATTCTTTTTTCAGCACTCCTCATAGAATGCAATTTCTGAGCCAAAAATTGCCGAAAAGGCAAATAAGATAAAAAAATTATAAAATGCAAATATTTTATTTTTTTCTATATGATAAAAATTACATGAAGAATAAATGATGTGATTTCTGAATCAGGTTAACAGGCAACATGAAAAGTCATGAAATTTCTTAATAAAGGACTCGAAAAGTCTCAAAACTTGTGTTTATTATTTCACGATTCACATTCAAACTATTTAAAAAAACAATAGGGAATCTATTTTGGAATTATAAAAGTCAGGAATTTTTTTTAAAAAAATGTATTTATAACTGTTTATTATTTCAAGTTCCTAACGTACAATTCCTTCATTATATTTTTAAACAGAAATACACGTTTAAGCTATTAGAGACATTTAAACAATCTATGTAAACAGAATAATCATTGATTTTTTTAAAGAACTTGGTTGTTTTTTTTATCCACGTCTTACTTCCAAGCAACATGAGAACTAATGTTGCATAACTTATACTTTTATAAACAGTCCGATAATGAAGAAGACAACTAAGTTTGACACATCACACCATCTAAAGAATGTGAACCTAAACAATTTTACAATATTTGTAACTATTCACACTAAATTAAACTCAGTGCCACAACAGCCCATTAGGGCTAAAACCAACTGTGGCCATTTCAGTACACGTGAGCTTGGGCGCTGAGGTGCATGAGCAGATGTTCTGATCAGGTGATCAGTCTCGCGCGAAAATCCCCAGTGTTTGGTCCCAGGCTTGATACTTATTAATCGACTCACGGTGGGGATTAAAGGCTGAGTAGACCTGGTCCAGCCTGGAGATAAAACCCCATACATGGGGTACCCCAAGTATTTACATACCTGCTTTTTATTTCTAAAGGAAAATGATAAAGACAACCTTTTATATATATATATATACAAACACTTTATTTTAAGACATTTCAGAAAAACAAATATAGTTGGGAGAAAAGAAATCCATTATTTTTGCATGAAATTCCAAACATTTGTAACATGTTTCGGAATGTCCAAGTTGGATCAAATATGTACCGTTATGTTGTAAAATTTGTTGCTATTTTAAAAGTAGCTTCATATTGCTTCTCTTATAGAAATATTTGCCTTTTTTGGAGAAAGAATCTAGTAATCGATTTTCACAATCATCTCTTGATCTCAATTTCTTATCACTCGAAATTTTGCAATGTGAGAAAAAGGTGGTGATCGTTTGGTTCTAGGTCCCGACTATATGGTGGATGCATTAAAACTTCCCAATCAAGCTGCCACAGTTTCTGGAGAGTTACTAAAGACGTGTGTTAGGGTGTTGTCCTGATGGAATACAAAACCTCCTCTGATGGCCGATTCTGGCCATTTCTGGTAAGTTGCTAGCTTAAACAATGCCAGTTGTTGACAGTAGAGATTTCAATTTAGTGTTTGACCATACGGAAGCAACTCATAACAAATTATTCCTTTCCAGTTCCATCAAATACAAAGTAGAACCTTCCTAGATGTTAGTCCTGGTTTTGCCACCGTTTCAGTTGCCTTACCGCGCTTTGACCTCGATCGTCTTCACAGAATATTACCGTATGTGACTCATTTCTCATCCACAGTCATCATCCGTTTAATAAATGGGTAGATTTTTTTCCGTTCGACCAGGGATTCGCAGATGGAAATTTGATCAATCATGTTTTTTTGGTGTTAATTGGTGTGCACCCAAACATCGAGCTTCTTTTTGAGTCAAACTTTGCTCAAATGACTTAAAACTGTTTTATGGTCGATCTTTAGCTCCTGAGTGATGATAAGAATATTAACATGACGGTCAACTTCTACTAATTCTGTGATTTTATCGATATTTCCGGTGACGGGCCTGCCTGTGCGAGGGCAACTTTAACATCAAAAATTCCAGAACGGAATCGATAAAAGAAAAGTTGCACGTAATTAGCTGTTTCAGTATCGGCACCATAAATATCATTCAATATATCTGCTGCATGACATGCACTTTCGCCTTCTTCAGAGAAAAACTGTAAAATGTACCGAATTTTCTCTTTGTTGACTTACATTTTTAACACCCTATAACTCACAACTGAATGGACCAAACAAAAAACAGCAGAATAATTTTTTTAGTGTAAGATGTCACCTTGACAACGAACATAAATATGAAATCGTTTGATCCATACTTCACGAGATATCAACATTACAGCCATCTACCGAAAAAATAATGGATTTCTTTTTCCCGAAACTAATATATTATGATGTATTTCTGTTCTTTTTGATAAATACTTGATAGTCAGGAGGTTCTCAAAATGATATGGAAGCTATTTGTAGTTTTTTAGGAACATACTTTTTTTATTATTTGTCCTTTAAATGAATGATTCCTGGTAAAAATGTCAAAATGGCTTATTGATTTTTTTAAATGACGAATTATTCCCGTTGTTTATAATATACAGGGATTAAAAAGTCCTTCTGTTTGTTAGTTGTTTAGATAGTTTTAATAACTGAAAATTGATTACATAGGGAACTTTATAGCATGTGCTTTACAATGCTTGGATATTCGACAGGTTTTGGAGATAATTTTCTAAAATATGGCTTATAAATAATTATTTTATTTTTATTTTTTAAGTAAGTGTATTGCAAAACAATAAAAACATAGCAAAAACAATTTTTCAAACATTATTTTTCAAATTACTGTAAAATCTGAGTCAAAATATTACAAAAATTTGCTCTTTTGCTAACAACTTAATATACATATATATATATATTACAAAAACAAATAAACATTTGGCTGGAATACAATTTGTTAATGTTTAACTATGCTGCATAATAAAAAAAAAAAAAAAACTCAAGTTTTACAATAAAATTATAGAATACAGGTGTTTGACATAAAGGAAAAAAAATTCCCCCCCCATAATATTTTTTTCGGTATGAAATTAAATCCAAAATAACTTAATTGAAAAATTATGCTTAGCGTTTAGCATTTATTACAATACAAAAAAAAACGACATGAAAACACATTCCATCAGTATTCTTCAGTTACCTTAAAAGTCATCACTGTTAGCGTGAACCATTATGTACAAAAAAATATTCTTCAGAAAATGCAAAATAAAGTTTATATTTGCTAAAAAACATTTTAAACACTTACAAAGGTACTTAAACTCTCATGAACCGCATACTTCAAATTTTTTACATTTTTGAATGGTCTTTATTTTTTCACGAGACAGTTTCTTGTCCGGTATAGAATGCCTCGTTGAATCAACAATTTTAGTATTGTGGTACCAAAAATATGTTTTAATTTCAAGCCCTAATTTCCTTCCTAATATTTAAAGTAAAGCTAATAGACTAGAAGACTCAGAATTAAAAATTATTTTTGCAATGCAAATCCTTAAACGGAATGTAGACAACAAATGTATCTTTCGGGATTATACTCAAAACTACATTATTAAAACTTTCATTGTAGTTCTGAGTTTTTTCCCGTGAAGACAATTTATTAAGATAATTTCCATATAAGTTGTTTTAATAGAAATAATAACTGAATTTGGAAGATGCGTGGATTTATCTTTCAACCTATCTCCAACAAATTTCACTATTTTGAATTGTCTTCCTTTTTGGCCTCACTGATCTTTTGTTTAGCATGTGAAACTTAATTTTAAAAAAAAAACTATAACTCTGTATAAAATTACTAATAAAAAGAGCTGAAGAGAAATAAATTTGAACGCAACTGATAAAAAGACAGCAAGTCTTTTAAATCAAAACAAACATAATCAATTAACTGTTACTAATTTGAAAGCGAAATATATCTATTAAAACATGTGTAAAGTGAAATAAAGTCCACGAAACACGAAAATAATTCATTAAAATATTTGAAATGAATGAAAATCGTATTTTGTGGGTGAAAATCAACCAAAAACCCACACTTCCGCTTTCGTATTTAATTTTCGGATTTTCATTTGGGCTTACTACGCCAAACAAAAACTGCTGCATTTGCTTTATAATTGACTTAGAGTTAAATATAAGACATTTTTAGAACGCTTATTAAACATGCTACATAAATAGATTATTAATAAAATTTGTTTTTTTAATAAAGATGATGGTTTTAAACCAGTTGGATACCTTAAAATTAGGAAATAACTCATAAAATATTTCCATAAAAGCTGGAAGAAATGTATAAATTCTGAAGCGGTCTTTGAGTTCTAAATCTATGTTTATATCTATCTATATGCATGAGCTGGTGACTGTGTGTATATATATGCACATAAATGCGCATAAGTCGTATGTGTGTTTGCTTATATGAGTGCATGTGTCTATATCAATGCATGACACACGTTTTAATATATAAATTTCTTTTATAATGATAGAAGTCAATACATTTCAATACGCGAAAGAGATTTTGTAACGTAGTGTCTTGCTTTTTTCTAAGTTGACTGATACTCACAATGGATAAAGAGAGCGGCAATAGTTAAAGAACTTCCTGTAACAAAGGTGATAGTAAGTAACTGGCACCGCTCCAATTTGGCTTGAAGACAATTGCAGCAATATTGATCATGTTCGGTCTGTGTAAAAAGATAGAGTAAAAAAATTAATTTTCATATTTCGGAATGATTTATAAAAAGTGAAGGGAAAAAAGATTTAGATACGCGGAAAAGAAAAACAAGATATAAGATGGATTCATTAGGCAACATATGTAATATTCCTTAAGATGTGTGATAGTTTTAATCAATGACTCTTCCAGTAAAAATACTTACAAATTTCAGCTTTTGGAACTTCTAAATACAAGTAAGAGTTTCATCTTTATTCAATAACTTTGCTTCGAAAGAAAGTAATTTGTATCGTAGGTCTTTTCTAAGACCCGGATTGAAGGAGAAGAAAAAAATCGCGCAATCTGTGTATGATAAATAACTAAAATAATAGAAGAAAGCAAGAAATGTGAAAAAAGAAAACATTTCGTGCACGAAAAGTTTCTCGAAGTTCCAATCAAAATTCAAAAAGTTAGGAAAAGAAGGGGGAGGCAAAAACACAAAACGCAGCTTTAAGAAGTTATTCAAATCAGTTAGGATTGTGCACGAGGAGAAAAACAGAGTTGGAAAATACTGACTAAACAATCACAAGAAATTCTTGAGATGGCACGCAAGATATCCTTCGCCTTGTTAGATTCAAAAATATCTGCTCGTTAAGAGATCCTAGCAATAAGAAATCTCAGCGTAGTTCCTTTCGAATTGCAGGAAGCAAAAGAATGGGACAAGGAACAGATCTTCTAATCGTTACAGAATAATGTGATCGTATTTTCCTGGGGTTAGGGTTTATGTTTACAAGATTCTTTCAATTATAATCGATTTCCTGTGGCAGTTGTGATCTCATTCTCGAAAAGCCTAATAGGATTTCATTACACACTAAATGTTCTGTTTTCTATTGAAATTTTATTTATCACCATAAATCTTTTATTTCTTGCTTTATTTTAATACGTTTTATACATTTTTTTTAACTTCATTATTTATTCATACTTTATATAAATAAATTCTTTAACTTTTCCGAATCGGCATTTTAAATTGATATTTCATCCTTTGATTTACTCAAGTTTTATAAATATGAATTTTATAATTTATTTTTCTATTTTTTTAAAAAAAAATGTTAACAAAGTTATGTATGTGAAAGAAATTAATTAATTATTCAGTTCACTTCACGGAATATATTAAAATTTTGCCAATGGTACAAGCCAAAGTTAATAATTTAGTATTGTGCAATGTGGGCTAACGTTCTTGGTAAAATATACGAAGGTTTTATTGAAATTGTAGTTTACAGATATTATATTTATTTGATAATAAAAATATTATTTTACAATTTGAGTATTTAAGTGAGATTCACGTGGATTTGCTTTATGTGAAAGATATAACTTTAGTTGAATGATTATTTTTAAATTCCGGGAATTAAATATTTTTATGATGAGTATTACATAAACTGAGAATAAATATCGAATAAGTGAAAGTGGACAGGAGGCCAGATGATGCATACTGCGAAAAAGAAAAATAAATTTTATAACATTTAGAGAACAATTTCTCTAAATTTATACTTCTCTATAACATTAATAATATTATTAATGCAAATGTCTGTGTGGTTTTTAATGGGTCCCGCTCCATGCATTGTTTCCTTGAAACTCGATAAACAATAGAACAAGACTACACTAACAGTTTGCTAAATTTAATTACGCTCTCTGCAATTCCTTGAAAGACGCTACATAATATGAAGAATGAATGAACAAGAATGAATTCATAAATGTATCTTTACAAATCCGAAAGTTTACCAGCTTTACTTTTATTCTTTATTTTTTATTTAAGAACATTCCACTCTCGACCTTATTATTTAATAGGCCCGCATTGCATATCAAATAAGACTGCCTTTTACATATGTGTATTTTTTCAATGAACAAGCCTTTATAATATTTGTTATGAAAATTGTAAGAATATCTAAGACCATAATTGAGCAAATTTCATCGGAAGACTTTTTTTTCGACAAAAATTTAAATTTTATTGCAAAAACATTAAAATCATTTTAGTGTCCATAGTCTGATTTAAGGGTTTCAGATTCAATGGTCTTAGATATTTTTAAATTATTTGGGCATGCTTGACAATTGATAAAATTTTTCAAAGTTTTATTTTTTGAAGTGTTGACTGACAAAAAAACGACACACTCATTCATAGAGGTGTAACCACTAAGTTGCTACTTTCCATCAACCGAAGTACCGCATTCAGCTACTTCATGTTTATAAAGAATGCGCCTAAGTGTTTATTAAATGCTTTCTCACATCTACTTCTGAAATTATAGATACAAATTTATTTTCCTTAATAATTCGTGTAGCTCCATAGAGTTTGGATAAATTTAAAGTAGCGCACATTTTATATACAGTAGAAACCCCTTTTCCATTTTATTGTATTACATAAATTATCTGCAATGCAATACCTTTTTTCAGTAAATCATAATTTTTTTAAGAACCTATGTAAAATCCACAATATCTCTCCTTAATAGTAAATCTCGAATAAAATCTGTATCAATATACTTTAAAGAACACTAAGAATCCTTGGAAACATTTTGTGAGACCGCTTTGTGAAAACAAACTGAATAACATTTCCACAACAATGTTATCGCTAACTTCTTTATTTTCATATTTAACCATGTGTTTCACGAAACTAGCAGAAGCGTTCATCTTCAAGTGAGTGAGTGAATATTAACGCCACACTGTGTTCAGCTACCCGAGGACTTTTGGCGAGACGGACCACGTAATTTTAAGCGATGATAAAATGACGTGAACGACATTCGAACTGGCAACCCCATCTCCTAACTACCACACCAACGGGAGGATGTTTCAGCTCTCGACAGATTTAGCTTGCACCACTGTCCTACACGGCGGGTCTCTAGTGGTACTGGGCTCGAACTCGCGGCAAGTCCAGACGCGATCCGATACCTTGACTACTGGTTTACCTTGTTTGTTGCTATTTTGGAGTGTTTATTTATAAAGTCATAAGTAAAAAAAATGAGTTTTCTTTTGACACAATTTCTATTTTTAGTCTTAAAAAGTCTAAGGTATCCGACTACGTTCAGAACCGTGATTTTAAAAAAGCGCATAAACGGATAATTTTCATGATATTTAGTTTCACTTAGATTATAATACATGTATACAATTGTTTTAAGGACATTTTGACAAAAAATATTATTTAAATACAATATTTTGGCAAAAAAGTAAACTAAGAATAACCTTTTTTCAAAATGTTCTCCTTTTATAAAAAATGCTTCAAAATAATAATATTTTGCTTATATAAAGTAAAAACTTCTCCAAAAAGTTTTAACTATTGTTTGAAAAATTCACATTATTTTCAGAGTTACAACCAATTGAAATAATTATTGGCGTTTTTTTTCTTAAGATTTCTCCTCTCTGTTGTCGTAAAACATGGATAAACCCATTTATAAGTTATATATTTAAGGAATTCTAGTTGAGCCTCTGTACAGAGGTCTGAGCTTCATACAGACAAAATATTATTATAATAGAAGCATTTTATATAAAAGTAGAATATTTTGAAATTGGCCATTTTATGTTCATTTTTTTGTCAAAATAGTGTACTTAAATATATTTTTATTGTAATAATATTCCTAAAACAATTTCATATACATTTTCTTATCTGAGTGATACTAAATATCATAAATATTATCCATTTATACTGGTTTGCAAAATCACGGTTCCAAAAGTAGTCGGATAACTTAAACAAAAATAATAAAAATTTTAGCGTTACAAAAAATTGAACAATACATTAAGCAATCATAAGTTGATGTAAGCCTACAAAAATATGTTCTCATTTCCAATCAGATTCTGGATAAACAGTTAAGTAAAATCGTGCTGTAAATTATATTTTTTAATTTTCCAAAAAAAATATATTCGTATTTCAAAACATATTTATTTTGAGCAGCTGTGTATTTAAACATTATTAAAATAAAGGTACGCGCGCAAAAATGTTTTCCAAATCATAAATCATGCCATGTACGGCTAGTTTCAGATACGAGTAAAACTCAAGTCCCTGTAAAACTTAAGTTCTAACAAGGGTAGAAATAAAATTGAAGAACCAACGAAAAAAATAGATACTTACAAATAGCATCAAGATTATAAACAAATGAAAACTTCGGTAGACACGGCGTTTTAGGAATGCATGCATGTATTAAAATATATTTTCTTGTTATCGATAGGAATATTATCAACTACAAATTCGTTTTCACCCACAGTCTTGAAGAAAAACAAATTATTTTTATACTTATTTCTGAAAAGAAATATAAATATAGTATCTTTATTTTCTGAATAATATCATACATTTTTAAAGGGGATCTATGCATTTTTATTCGGTAATTAGCCTAAACAAAGATTAATAATCTGCTTTTCTCCCCATAAGCTTAATAGAATAATAAATGCTTTGTACAGTACTCAGAATATTAAAATTACCAACTTTGGTATAAAATGTAGATGGATTTTATATATGTGGCCTTAAGCATTTCGGGATTTCATAAAAAAATGAAATGCTATATATATATATATATATATATATATATATATATATATATATATATATATATATATATATATATATATATATTGAAGTGCTAAATGTCACGGAATACCTCCTAATATTCTGTGAGAGCTCTGTTTGCCTAGCGACTTGATACGGCAAAAACTCAAATCGTTAGATGTTCCCTGAAGAAATATAAAGCCAAACTACCTCTAAAACCGTTCCTAATTAAGAAAGTGTTACCGTCTGAACATTTCATGTATGAATTGACCTTTAGATCATATTCTATATATGGTCGAAGAAGTGTCCCATCTTTCGAGCTACGTGACCAACTTATATTCCCTGGAATTCTACAGAATGTTCCTCAAAACAAGTCACGAAGGGGTTTGATTACTTAACATAGTAAATCATCACAGTCTAGGAAGATGAAGGTTTAAAATATAAATTTCAGTTAATGCATGCGTATAATATTTATTTTCAGAAATGAACGCTTAAAATGCTTTTTCTTTGCATCAGTATATTTAAAATGCTACTATGTTTACAAGTTTTTACCAATAGTTACCATTTTTATGTATATTATTTTAAAATGTGTAGCAAAATATAATGAAATAATTTAAAATAAAATCATTTTTTCTGAAAAGTAAAACTGATGGAAAGGAATATAATGTGAGGTATACTAATGTCAAGAATTTTTGTACATAATACACGGAGAAAAAAAATAAAAAATGTAGATATATATCTACATTTTATTTTTTTCTGCAACTAAGCAAGTTGATCAATCGATCTTTCAATTTGCTTAACGTGTTCTGGAATGCATTTGAAGAAAATTCATATTATAATGTATATAAAAGTTAATTGTCTATGGTTTAATTTTTTAAAATTGTGTCAACGTAATTCATAAAATTTCCTCTGAAACTAACAATCTTGAATGTAAACTCCATGTGACGAACTAAAATAATGATTAAATTCAAACCCAGTGGTGCAACAGCCCATGAGAGATAGGGCCTACCACGCTCACCCGATTATACGTGACCACTGGGCGCTGAGGTGCATGAGCAGATGTATCTCTCTCTCGATCAGGTGATCAGTCTGAAGCGAGAACCCCAGTGAAAGCCTCTGGTACTCATTTATCGACCCACTGCAGTAGGGATGAAAGTCTGAGTTGACCTTGCCCATCCTGAGAGTAGAACCCGGACCTGTGGTATGGAAGCGCGATACGCTGCCACACGACCACAGGCCCTTAAAATATTATTTAAACATATAACGAGAAAAAAGTGTTTACAAATGGAAGCGAGTATTCCTTATACCGACCTTTTAAAATTGATATGAATTGATCTTAAACCATATATTCCTTAACAAACAGAGTATTTAGTATCGATTTACTGTCAATTGGAAAATGTATTGTCATTTATAAAATATATGTTTAATTATTAGTTTTATATTTGATTAATTTTTCTTCAATCTTTTTCGTAAAAATTCGTAAGGTTATTTCTTACAGAAGAATATTAGAGCAAAATTTGAATACTTTTTTCTTCATGTCCAGTTTATATAAAATTATACTTTAGCCCTTTAAGAAAATTAATATCATTTACCAAACAAAATATTTTATTTAAAAAAAATCCCGTTTAAAAATAACAAAACACGATGTCAGATATCACATAATTTCGATCTTTTGTCTGTTTGAACTATAATTAAATGAAATATATCTGGAGAATAACACAATAATTAACCTTACAAAGTTTTTAAATTACTAGCTCTTCTCTTTTTCGTGTTGAGTTTCTCTATAAGTACTTCTTTGGTTTCCATAAAATTCGAAGAGAACCTTGAGAAAATTCTAATTATCATTCTAATCAGAGAGGAAAATCTATTTATAACTTTCTTGTGTGTTTGCTTCCGAGGTTGTTATTAATGATTGCCAGTGAGAAGTTATGTAGGGACTCAAAAGGTAAATAAAAATAGTAAATGCACGTTTTGAAATTAAGTGGAAACTTATTTATTTATTTAGTGTTTACTTAGTCCTTATTTTTTTTCTTAATTTCGCCTCATTAACTTGGCGCTTTGTGGTACGGAAAAATTAAATGTAGGTCGTTAACCATTATTAATCTGTTTCTCACTTTATCTCTTTTATTTAATTTTTTCAATCTTTTATGCAGCATGTCATATATTACAGATTCTTCGTGATGCTGCTTTGTAATAAATGAGAAAACTATTCAATTAAGATGGAGTAAAAAATAAAAAAAAAATGTGTTATTAAAGCATATTTAGATACGAATATTTTTACCACTTACCTTCACATAGATTTTTTTTTAATTTTCGAAACAAAAGAAAAAGTTTCTCGTAATTATGAATGTATTTTTAAGTAAATGTATTCAGATTGAAATAAAATGCAATTGGTTTGAATTGTGAACAAAACTCATATTAAAACCAATATTAAAATGTAATTTATTTGATTTACTGCAATATTTCAAGCACCGGAGCACTATATATATATATATATATATATATATATAAATTCGCTTACAGGAGTGCTTAAAAATTACATCGCATCGTAATGAAGAAATAATTAATTTTAAATTTAGCAATAAAGAAAGAAGATAGAAAAAATATTGACACAAGTATGTAGAATTAGATAATTTTTTAAAAAAAAAAAGCCATGAAGGATTAAATTATACATCTGAAAAAAATCATGAGCACAATTCTAAGAATCATTCCATGTTGAGGAGAAACAACTACTTTATAAAATTGAGAATAGCATATCTTTTAGAGAGCCCTTAAACGTTACGAAATGTATACCGCATAACTCGAGTGACAAAAACTTTTCAATTTTTATCTGTAACATTTCAACATAAAAATCAAATTAATATGAAGCATATTTTGTTTAGATAAAATATTCAGAAAACTTTAATGAAATATATATTCTCCTTTAAAGTCAAAACTTCCTTTATGCTGCATGTTAGATTTGAAATCTTAAATACGTATCATTTTATTTGATTTCTTTTAAAGTTACAAATGGATTTTTATTGTGCAAATATATTCGTTTTGAATTAAAAAAAATAGGAAATTAATTGTAATTATTTTTTTCATATGAAAAAAAATAATTTGAAGCATACTCTTTTCTTGCAATTGTATATGTTTTCAATTACAGAATAGAAACATTTTCATATTTATTTCTCTTAGGAAGATACGAAATATATAAACGATAAAAATATCTTTGGTACATTTTTCATATTATTGTACATGCTTCTTTCCATGCAACACCTAATGCGGTAACATGAAATGAGGTATTAATTCATTTCATGGATCATTGACGTTTAAGAAATAAGTGTCATCACTTTCATCCTGCCGCCAAAGGCAAGAGCATGGAATGGCGACACTCTTCACCCCAAGGCCGAAGAATGCTGACTCGTCAACTAGAGCTGGTAAAGGCTTGTTAACGTGCTTCTTCAGTGTCGATGGCCCACTACTGTGGTAATAGCTACCTAAGAACACGACTGTCAATACTGCCACATACTGTGTCAATTTGCATAATTCGAGGAAGAATATCGAGAACCACCCACGTAGCATGCAATAACGCAGAATTGTTATTATTTATTTATTTATTTTTGCATGGTAATACTCGTTTACAGGCGGCTATGACGTGCAAAATATTGTCACTGCAATTCCCCTGTGAGTTTCTCGAACATCCCCTTTACAGCCTAAGCCTCTCACCTTATGACTACCCCGTCTACTGTGCACTAAAGAAATATCTGAAGGGATAATGATAAGGTGCAAGATGCTATTTAAAATGTGTTCAACAACCAAGCAATGAGGTTTTTTTCTTGTGACACTGGTGTACTTGCTTCAACATACAAGGTGACTTTGTCTAGCGAATTTGTAATACTTTTTTTTGTATTCTTATTTATATTACCATCAAATCATTTTTTAAACCAATTGTAGTGCCACTTTCAATTAAGCTATTTTTATATTAAACTTTTCTTCGTGAAATATTTGTTCTAACGCTATCAAAAGAACATCAAACAATACGTTAATGACAGGAGCTTTTAAGGGAACCACAGCATAGTTTCACATTCCTCCCGACAACTAAAATGTAAAATTTTTCGCAAGCACTAGGTTTCGGAACAGTTAAAGAATTAAGTCAGTGAAATCTACAATCTAATATCTAACACGGATTGAAAAGAACATTGACAAGCTTTTAAATTTTCTAGATGAATACTAGATTTTAGTTTACGTGTTCAAAATGTTAAAAAAAAAAAAAAACGTATCGTGCGTTTACTTTTTAAGGTAAATGACAATCTTAAATAATTTTTAGGATTTTCGGAGAAAAATATGAACATACTAAAACTTTTTTCCCAACTAAGAAATACGTAAATTATATAAATAATAAACTGAATTTGCAACCTCATTTTTAAAAGAGAAAATAACATTAACCTTATTAATACTAAAGTTTATTGTTTTATTAAAGGATTTTTAATCCACGTTAAAATAAAAAGAAATTATCTGAAAAATGTTCTTTTTTAAAAACTATACAAAAAATGTATTCACACAAACAAGAAAATTACGTATATACGTGTTTTTATTTTTTTTAAAATTATTTCAATAAATACTGATTACTTAAATTAATATATTGTTTTATAATAAATAGAACAAACATTTTTTTAAATTATTTTCTTAATATTTCAAATAAGAAGAAAGAGATAATACATTTTAAGGAGAGTTAAATTGTAATATAATAAAATGTAATTATAAGACAAAAATGTAGAAAGTAAAAATAAAATGAATAACGAGTTTTGAGAATCGTTTCATACATTTTTAAGGAGTATATCATAAAGTATTTTAGTGTCATTTAAATATGTTTTCCTTATTTATGTATGTATTTATTATATGCGGCATTTTATTATAAAGAGGATTTAAATGAATAATAAATTATTACAGAATAGCTGTAATAAATATAACATGATACATAAAAATTCATAGAAGAAAAAAGTATATAAAATCATAGAATTATGTCATGTTTTAATACAGTTTTGAAAGTATTTTTTTAAAAAAAATATAATTGGTTGAATTGGCATATATTTTTCTTTCTATTGTCGTATTAATTAATATTAAGTACATGATAAATTTACGTCGTTAATCTTTGATTACTGCTGATTAGTTTTGTTACAAGTTGATTTTACAAAATCTGAAAGACAGCTGACCTAAAACTGAATTAAACTTTAGAAATTTTAAAATTCACACAGCTCCACCTAATTTATATACCATAAACATTATATTCCCTCAAGTATTTAGAAAAACACGATTCAGCATATTTTATTTTCAGAATAAAACACATGTTTTTTTAAAAGAAATAAATCACTATGCTTTAATCACGAGAGAATAACAATAGAATCTTAATATTACAATTTCTAAGTTAAATAAAAGTACGTCAAACACATATTAATTTCGAAAAATCTAAACGGATTTTCACAAAAAATATTTACTTCAACAAAGCATGCAAAAGTTAAAGTTTAACATTGAACAAATCAATATTAATTTCTCATCTGCGTATAAGATACACTAGTTTCTGAGATCCTACTCCTTTGGATGACGTTTTAACTCTTATTCATTGTAAACATGGAGCATGTTTCGGGAAACGTATTTTTGTCTCACACGCAGAAAAATCCAATAAGCGTCATATAACTAAAAGTTATAAGCAAGATAAGTGGAATGTTTTCCTCGTTGTGTATCGAAACTTTAAAAACAAATATGTAATTTTAGAAAGTCGTAAGATAACAGAATAAACATGTTCTTACTGCCTTCCAAATAATTCTAGTGCATCAGTGGTGCGGAATGAATCACCGCGAAACTAAAAAAGATAGATTCGAAATCTTGTTTCAAGAATAATTTTTGGTACGTGATATTAAAATTACCTGTAAGATAATTATGGGAAAGAGAATGTTCAGTGAGTTGGTTTTAAATGGAAGTATTAGGATAGAGAGGTTACATATTCTGTGAAACCACAGAAAACAGTTGAATTTCTGATTAAAATTCGTAAATCTTTTCGGGAAATAATCATTCTACATCGCTGCAGGGACACTAATCGATTTAGAAACAGAAATATTTGAAAAGTCATGATATATTTAGCAATGCAAGAGGAAATTATTAGTATCATATATGCATTACATCATATACACTGTGTTATACATTTATACGTACAAAATAATTTTTTAAAAAATCGTAGATAATATGCATTTAAATATTTATTATTATATAAAAGAAAGGCCTTCGGGAAAAGAATATGTTTAGAAGTTTTGTAATGCTTTTCAAAGAAAACCTTGCTTACAGTATTATAGCTTGTATCAATAAAGAATTTGGGTATTATTTATCACATATTTACGAAAACTTCAGGAAATATCTCTAAATAAATAAAATAAAAAATCTAAAATAAATAACATGAACTACATTTAATAAAAAATTCCGTTAAAGTCCCAAAATATTGTGCACGGTTTAATAAAAACTACTTCATATATATATTACCGTTTAAGTGTAAAAAATTCCTTTATTTAATAGAATAAATAGGTATTTCTTGAAATAACTAGACAAGTCAGTTAATAATCGATGAAGAATTCAATACTTTACCTAGTTATTCTATGAAATAACTAGGTATCCCTTGAAATAACTAAGGATAGACCGTTAAAGTTAAAAATGAACAATTTCAGCGATGTTTTATAAATTAAATGATCATAAATAGCTAAACTCACTTGAAAAATACGTTTTTCCGTTTTAAACGAGGAATATTTGATAAATAAGAGAAAGTAGATGATATAATTTATTGCTCCTCTTATTGCTAACATTAGTTAAACTGTAAAGGGAAAAAAGAATATGCTGCCAAAATAGATTATATTTATATATTATCAACAAAAATATATGCTGGGAAGAAAAACTGTTGCTTCATAAAAACATTGTGTAAACGCTTATAAACAAAAATGTTAGAGAATATTAATTTTAATTTTATGGGTTCCATTTTTTTTTACTCTTTATTATTTATTAAAGCAAGGATTTCTGTGCTGACACTTAAGATTGCACTAAACATTATTTTTTAAACAAGCACACACTTTTTACTATTACACAATTTTTACACGCATTTTTTAACTCTTATTCTGTACCTTAACTTTGAGCTGTTGCAACATATCGAAGCTTTGAGTCAGTATTTGGAACTTCTTCAATAGAAATTACTTATGTCGGACACATACTGAACTAATATCTAGAGTATAATCGATTTATTAGGCCATCTGTAGTTTCTAATCGGAAATATCCCTACAAAAGCAGCTAGAACCGGTTCTAAGAACCTTCGAGTGCCATATTTCACACTTTAAAGATCAAGTAATCGTTATTCTACAGAATACCTAGTTAAATCGTAGAATTCATTAGTTTTGTATACTTTAACAGACTTTTCTAGTTATTCTATTAAATAGCGGCTTTCACACTTAAAGGCAACATATACGCTGTTGCCCATTGAAAATGTGATACTCAAAGGAAAGCTTGCAAACCATGTGAAATTTACATCATGCATTGGCGTTGATGAAATATGCAAATCATTAACATTATATCGCAGACACATATCACGAGAGACCATAGCACCACCCGCAATATCTGTATAAGAATAGAACAGATTGGTGATCTGATGTACGGCAATTGTTTGTTTTTTAGTTCTTGTGTGTGCGTGATTACCTATGCCTCGTGAAAGACATCGAGCTTGTTTTGACTAAGTTTCGGAATTCGACCGAGGACGAATAGTAGTCTGTAGAGATTGCATATTATCCCTTCAGAGATATCAGTCAACATGTTAGACGAAACCAAGCGCCTGTGATGCGGATCTTTCTTTACTGGACCCAGGAGGAAACGTCAGCATGATGGGGCCAGTCGCACCCACCACATTACACCACTGTCCGTGATGACAGGCGGATTATGCGCATGACAGTGATGAATCGTTTAGCCACATCACGAACCATATATAGCACAACATATTCAGTCTGTTACACCTTTTCGGTGTCCTCTTGGACCATTCGACGCCATTCGCAGTAAAGTGGAATGTCCGCAAAGCGTCCATTGCTACGTTTACCCTCTACTGGAAACCATAGGCATTTGTAACGCCAATGGTGCGATTGACGGCGGATATAGACAAGGGAATGGAACGACACTGTGTTTATTGATGAATACCGCTCCTGCAAGCAACGTTACGATATTAGGTTTTGAGTCGGATTCTATGTCGAGGAGTGTGGCAACGGTTATATCCAACAATGTTAGCTACACTAACTACTGGTTTTGTCATAATTCACAGGTTACATGAGACGGTAATTCTAATTGTTTGATTTTTCTACATGTTATCTGCCAAATAGAGTCCGCTGTGATATTTCTGGTCCTTCTTGGTGTTAAATTTTATGTGGGGAGCAGTGTATATATATATATATATATATATATATATATATATATATATATATATATGTCTATATATATATATATACACTGTCTATATATATATATATATATATATATATATATATATATATATATATATATATATATATATATATATATATATATATATATATATATATATATATATATATAATGTAAGCTGATTGAAGAAGCAAAATCACTGAGAACCTATTCTCCCTGATAAACCTGAGTTAGCAGAGGTAATAATCGGACTTAACATTCCTTTTGGCATGTTGCTCTTAAGGCCGTAGGAAATATTATGCAAAGGGATTATATTTAATGTGATAGAATTCTTCAACCCAAAAAGTAAATACAGTGAATAAAACTTACTTCATACTTTACAGTTAATTTGTATGTGATACTTTTTTTCTTTTCTTTCCTCTTTTATGTAATATTTTCTTTCTTTATTGTACAGATCCATAAGTACCCTTGTTAGTAGCAATTCATGGAACTTTTTTTTAATGTATAATCCTACTAATCATGACATTAATCGTCTCTCTACCAAGTGTGGGGTAATTTATTTTGTTAGATTGAGTTGAAGATCGCTCTGAATTGTTCAAGTTTTAAAAAACCATCCTACGTGTGTGCTTATATGTATGATTTAAAAGTACATTTTGTATGGGTTTTTTTTTATTTTAAATATGGATATTAATTTCAAATACATTTTGACTTACAATTCAATAAACCTTTTTCCTTTAGAAAAGATCACTCTGAAGTGCTTAAATGTTTTATTTATTTTTTATTTGTATTTTTTCTCTTTTAAAAAAATTCTACAGTATTTAAATATAAACATGTACCTAGCTTGAACTATTTTCACTTCAAAGTTTAAAATATACTATTGAACTTGTGCTCTTTCTGTGGTTCAATTTTGCTAGAGAAAGAAATATTTTAATATTGACTATGGAAGTCATTAATATAAATTGGCTTCCGAATATTCACTAACTTATTTCCACCAGAAGTGTAATTGGAAAGTTATGTTAATTTAATGCTAAAATTTGTAATCCTTCATGATTTTATTTTATTTTTATTTTACTTTTCTTTGCGATGTGTGTTGATGCTTACTTCTATAAGCTCCTAGTGATGCTATGTGAGGTATTAAATATTTTAAATACCTTTTACTTTGGGGATTAATAAATGGTCTCAATGATAAAGGGTTCATCTTTGATAATTCAAAAAATTATTTTTCAAGAAACTATCGTGGTTTTTCGGTCCTTTATTTTTATTTTTATATATTTATTAAGATTTTAAAACTAGTCCTACGAATTAATAACAAAACGAATAATTTAAATTTTAGATTAAAATAAGTATTTAAAATGTGGCTGTGTATGCGCCTTATTAATCTTCTTAAAATAGTTATATTTAAACCCAATAATGAGCTATCCTTTCAGTTGTTCCTCTGAACGAACATAAAAATTCCATTTTTCATGGAATTAATTATCGCTAATAGGATCGATGAAATTTCACTTAACTTTTAAATCAGAATGGAAATCCTTAAGTGATAGAACGAATAATGTGTGATAGCTATTAAAGAAATAAGGGGAACACACACGAAGATACACATTTTTCCTTTAAAATATAATTAAGTATAACATTCAAACGATCTGGAAAATCAGTAATGATCATAAGAATGAAAATCCCCAACGAAAGAAGATCTTCATAGAATAAATTAATTTAATGGAAAAAGAATTCAAATGGTTTGCTACTGAGCATTTTCGTGTTAATGAGCATAAACTCGACTTACTTAATTTTTTTGCATATTTGTAATAAACTTTAAGTAAGCAGTATTAAGTTATAAATTTCAACACTTTGTAATAAACTGATACTGGTTAATTGAATAACAATCTTTATAAAGAAATTCGTTAATGAGATTTAATTTAATGTATTCTTAGGAATTTTAATGTTATGTCAGTTTTTTTAATTTTTAGCTTAAACAGTAAATATATGTATATAAAGCATAAACACGTTTATGGTATTTACTTTAGGCCTTTAATTATTAAGGTATGATTTCCGGTTGCAGTCGTGGCAGAATGGAAGAGGAAATATCTTGTTAATTAGAAGCTCATAATCATTTACTTAAAAACACACAACACAAAAATAAAACGAGCACCAAAATGAAAAAATTGCACGCGTCGTTTACATGGCATTCACAAAAATATCCATAGTTCGCTCCCGTCATCTTATACATTTGCCGTATTGGTTACAATGTTATGATTTCAAGTAAAATCTTTTGCGATTGATCCGAATATGACCGTTTTGTTTTCAAAACACTAAAATCTTTAAGTTTTTTGAGGCTTAGGATTCTGGTTGTTTCCCGTTTCGTATATATAGATGGGTAAAATAAAATTAATTAGCATGCGAAGTCACTGAGGTCTGAAGACCGTTATGAATTAAAATCCCTTCAGAGAAAAGTTAAGTGAATTATATATATATATGTATATACATATATATATATATATATATATATATATATATATATATATATATATATATATATATAGTGTTTTTGTTTGTGTAGAATAAATAATATTTTAAAGGACCACAGAAAATAACCTTAACCTTATTTAAGTTAATGACTGTAAAGATAAAAAAAAAATATCTTGGGAAAAAATAAAAACGATATAGCAAGGGAGAAACTATAGTAATTTTGAACAAATGTCCAGTCTTAGAGTTCAACTAACATAATCCTACATATTTTACAGCAATCTTCTTTATTCTGTTATTATTATCAGTCAAAAGAAATTTAGAAAAGAAATATACCACAAATCGAGTTAAAACTAAAGTTACTAATGAAGGCTCGAAAATTAACAATATATATATATATATATATATATATATATATATATATATATATATATATATATATATATATATATATATATATATATATATATATATATATATATACTAGTTGAAAGTACCCGGCTTTTCCCGGTTTTTTCAACTAGTTTAAAGTTCTCGGTAGAAGCTTAAAAAACTGTTTATTTGCATGCAATAAAATGGTACATTTATCCTAAAGCAATGTGATAGACAAAACTTTTGGCAGTTTCATTTGGAGTGTGTACAAAAAGATTTTCCTCTCTGCCCACTTTAGAGCAGGCCATATACAACTGCCCATCAGAAAAGCATGGTGTCTGAGAGTCTATACTCTCCACCTTTTTCTCATAGGCATGACTGTAGTAAAAAATGACAATGCATTCCTATGAATGAAGGAATGGAATGGAATGTAGTAAGTAATGTGATATTTGTTGCAGTATTTGCTTGCAGTAAAGTAAATATAACAAAGCAGTATTGCAAATTACTTACCGCTTTTGTTAAGTAAAGTTTTCTCTAAAAGGAACCCATGGCTCAGAACATGCACATGGAGCACGCTTTTTGGCTGGAGGAAGCCAAAGTGAGGTTGGGATGGAACGAAACCTGATTAAGAACCTTCCCCGTGTAATTTTGTGAATGTGTACCAAATGTCATGTTATTTGGTTGTCTGGATCTTGAGTTATAAGGAAACAGACATACAACAAATGCGTCTTCTATGTATATATATATATATATATATATATATATATATATATAATATATATATATATATATATATATATATATATATATATATATATATATATATATATATATTGATTTGTTTGAATTCTTGTGTTATTACTTTTGTAAGCTTCATGGCATATTTTATGGTGTACCAATTTTTTAAAGCTGACTGAGCCACATCAACATTTAGCTAGGTATAGCTAGTTATAACACAGAATTAAATCTTAAAAAGATATCAAATATAAAAGTAGGCTCAATATTTTGATTAAATCAGTATAAACATTTTCGTACAAACACAATATATATACTGTAAAATATTTATTTTGCTATTTGGCTTTCAGAAAGATATCAAACAAAATTTTAAAAATTGTCAAAAACAGATAAAAAACATATTTAACGAAAATACCACTGATTAATTTTGCCAAAGACATCGCAATGTGTAAAAAAAAATATTTTCAGTACATAATCGCCAAAAATAAATGTAAGTACTAAAATATAAAAGAACAAAAATTATATATTGAACTAATTAAGGATTAATGGAGGGAAAGATAAAACAGGCTAAGATAATACTCATAATATTAATTTCATATTGGTAGGCTACTTATTTTTGGCATGATTTTGAAATCACGCCAAATTGGTGTTTTGGTCAGTCTAAAGTTATATTAATGTACAGAATTAAAGGTACTTATGTATTGTCGCAATCTATTGGTGACATTATACAAAATAAAGCACATGATTGCCAATTCAACGCATACAAAGTTGGGATTGCTAAAGCGGCGAGTTGTATTGAACGTTGTTGATTGTGCAATAATACGTAAGTATTAAATAAAAACATTGTCCAAAGTATATATATCCCGAGCATAGAAATAAATTGAAAAATGAAGTACAATACTAACATTAACTGACATAAAAAGAACTGAACTAACTCTATTAATGCAAAAGCATAATTTGAAAAAATAAGGTACTTACATATAACCGCAACCTATTGGCGACATTATATGAAACGAAGCACACGACTCACAATTCAGCATATATATGACATGCGAAATCGGGGTTGCCAACTTTGCAAGTTATTTTAAACGTTGGAGATTGTTAGGATAGTACATAAGTACCAAAAATAATATATCTTACGACTACGTGCTTCCTCATCAGGTATTTAAGCCATTTGTCTGTTTTGCTTATTCTCTGATGACTATTCCAGTTTGATATGTAATTACAACCAACACTGCTTTTGCTGGGCAGTATAATTACCCAAATTTGATTTTCTACAAGGTAATTTTATGTTATGAAGCCAATAGTATACCCTTAAAGGTTAAAATAGAGACACATAAGATTGAAAAATATTATTAATTTCATACTATCTAAAACAGATAACGAAAACGGAAATACTATACTTACGTTAATCACAGTAATAAGAACTGAAATACTATTATCATAAGAAGTTTTAGTTTGTCAAAACTATAACCTTCGCATTCTAAAGAAATAAATAAATTCTCCGAAAAAATACTGAAATCGTAAGTTGTAATTTGTAAGCAAAATCACACACAGAAACATCCCGCGAAAATACCTAAATGTTGCCAAAACATCAAAACAAAATTTTAGTTGTTAAAAGAAAAATCCTTAAAAAAAGATTTATTCGAAAAATAATCCTAATTAAATATCAAATAATAGAAAAATTGAATAAATATTCCAACCGATTAACATAGCTACAGTAAAAATATGTAATAATCTTGAAAAACTGCATGTAAAGAATAAATTGTCCACTAGTGGGAAACGTGACATCATATGACGTCATAGCACTGGAAAATCACTTAAACATTAAATTTTAAAACACTTGGAAAGAATTATGAACGCCAAACCTATTTAAGAACCTTCCTCGTGTAATTTTGTGCACCTGTACCAAATTTCATGTTATTTGGTTGCCTGGATCTTGAGTTATAAGGGAAAAGACAGACAGACACCAAATGCGTCTTATGTATATATATATATATATATATATATATATATATATATACACTGGTGTGCACAAAAATTAAGGACGAGACGGTTTTTTCAATATAACTTTGTACAAAAGCTTTCCAAATCAACACATTTAATACCGTAAGATCCCCAATACGTAAGGACATGTGTAATATGTAAGCAACACTTACTAAAAGAGAAATCAGAGGGATAAAAAGAAGCTTGGTTGAAAAGTAGCATGGAGCGCAATACGACTGAAGGCCGAAACATCCCTGTGATGAGTATCCAGCATGAAAAATCCGGTCTTTAGTAGGGGATATGATCTACCCTGACTGCTAGGCAGGTTTCACAGCGTCTGCCCATGCTGAGAATGAGGGTGTCAATGAGTTGTTGAGGCATTGCTGCCCATTCATCTTGCATCGCCAATCGAAGCTCCCGAATCGTTACTGGTGGTAAGGTACGAGCTGCCAAGCGTCTGCCTAGAAAATCCCATACATGCTCGATGGGATTGAGATCCGGAGATCGTGCCGGCCAATCCATACGTTCAATATCCTCACACTCTAAGAGCTGTTCGGCAGCTACTGTGCGATGACATGGTGCATTGTCATCCATGAAAAGGAACTGCAGACCCATAGCGCCTTTAAAAAGACGCACATATGGAAGAAGAATCTCGTTACAATAACGGGTCCCGTTGACTGAACCTGCGTCGAAGATGTGAAGGTCTGTACGACTACCAAGCATGATGCCTTCCCAAACGAGAACACCGCGACCTCCATACCTGTCCCTTTCAATGATGTTCGAGGGATGATTGCGGCTTCCCCGCTCTCTCCAGATGAGTATTGCTACTCAAACTGAATCTGCTCTCATCTGTAAAGAGTACTCGTCCCCATTCATTGTCTATCCAATTCCGGTGTTCCCGGCACCACAGAGAACGCCTTCTCCGATTGGCAGGCGTTAAAGGTACACACTGTACAGGGCGTCGTGCAAACAGAACACCACCTTGCAGTCTTCTGGCCACAGTAAAACGCGATATCGGTCGTCCAGTCGCCTGTGTCGTGTGTCAAGCGATTTATCCCGCTGTCTGCCGCCTGTTTCTTCTGGCCTGTAAGACAATGTTACGGTCATCTGCGGGTGTGGTTCCTCGTGGAGGATCCCTACTTAACGCCCGGATAGCTGTTCCTGTAGTTTGAAATTGTCTCCAAAGTCGTGAAACGATGCTGTGAGCAATTCCGAACTCTGCAGCCGCACTTGTCACACTGCGGCCTTCCTCCAACTTCACAATGATTCGACCTCGGGTAAAAGCATCCAGATGTCGTCTAACAGATTGATTATTCGCCATTTCTCGCTGAGGCAGCAACTCGGTGTGGTTTTAATTGCTATACGGCGTGCAATCTCTTTGCCAGAAATACTGATCTTACACCGACAACATGCTTTATACTACTCAGACACTCCCCCATTACGTCTACCTGCATATCGGCGCATGTGCTACCGTACATAACCTTACTTAATCTCCTGATTGGTCTTTCTGTCCGCTCTGCCTCTTCGTTCGGCTGATATGCTAGTTTTCGACTTCGTCCTTAATTTTTGCACACCAATATATATATATATATATATATATATATATATATATATTATTTTCTTTTTTATTTTCTTTATTTCTAATATCGCGTATTTCAAAACTACTCTTAGGGTTTTAAAATACATCGCTTGGAATTTAAAACAATATTATACCAATTGTGAAAAAAATGTTCCGCAATTTATAAATGTAATTGTAAAAAAATGAATGTATTGAAAAATACAAACTGGCGGTTAGAAAACTATTTAAATAATCTTTAAGGTAGTATATATATACAACAGTGACATTTTGGAATATAAATAATAAAACTATTTATAAAGATTTAAAATATCATTAAGTGTATTGCAAATATGTAATTTTAGTGTTCTAATAGAACATTTCTATTCGAAACAGTATGATACATATTTTAATATTATTATTTATATGAAAATGCAAATTACTTAAATAACTATTACGATGCATATAGTTAAGAAACATATTGCGTATAGTAAATGATATATATAATGCTCTTCCAGAATGGCATTTTAATGTTATAAAGATTAAAAGTGTTCATTTGATTCTAAATATATTGTTTTTGTTTCACAGGTCCAGCCAGACGAACGAGAGCTGTTTATTCCCAGTATCTGTTTTACAAATAGGTCTCATGCTATTTGTCAGTACTCTATGCTACTGAGATGTTTGTCTAAGCAGTCCTTGCTCTGTTTTTAATTTAAAATTAGCCATTGCCCTCTATATAGCCTATGAATATACTCACTCAAATGAACCTTAACATTCTTCCAGAGTCAATTTTTCTCGATTTAATTGATAATTCTGTGCTGTATACAAACGTAATATTTTCTCATATACTTATCCTAAAGAAATACAAAAAAGGCTCAATTTAAAATAAAAGATACATGTTTTGGTTTATATCAGTCGTTACACTTTTAAGCAAAAACAAAGTAATTTGTTTGCAATTTTCTCGCCATTAAAATGGGCGTGACCCAAATTCAACGATTATTTAAAAATACGTTTTAAGGGCTTCTAAATACCCTAGAGGTTAAAGTAATGTATTTTTAAAAAGGTTAAAATCTATACAATTTGAAAATGTAAAAATCACAAATTGTCAGAAAAATAAGATTTTAGCTTTCCAACACCCCTTAAATGTCTTATACGATTTCTTTTTGAAAAAGAAAGAGAATATGTCTAAATTAGATAATATTAGGATTTGATTTTTTTAACACTGCACTGTAAGGCAACGCGATGACTTTCCTCAAAAGACCTCGTAATTGTAAACATCAATCAAGTGATGAAGAACACACCTGAGTTGATACCTCACTCTCTAAATTTTCACACCACAACAACAACCTGAAGAATCTGAGTTTACATGGATTTAACATGTTTTCGCTCCTCCATACAACAGGTCTTAATTGACATTAGGATTCAAGTTTGCTTTTCGCATGACATGAGTTCGTGACTATGACCACTCAATTACCACGATGACCTAAAGGTTGTGGATGATTATGATATCCTTGGCCCTTTCGGGATGAAGTACACAAATACATGCGTACTGCGACGGCCGGAGTGTTTTGTGTAGTTAAATCTAATTCAATGTAATCGGCATACAGATCTCTAAAATATCATAGTCATAAAATTTGCAATGAGTATAACAATCATAATATATTACTTGTCACTATCACTACTCTCAGACATTAATTTAGAATCAATTTTGCATCATTCTGATATTCCAAGTTCAGATAATTATTTTCGATGCTTCAATCTTGTATAAGTAATAATAATAATAATAATAATTTTGTCTACCAAATCAAATTATCAATTAAAAACTACACAGCAAACCCAAATCAAGCGAAATAAAATATCTCATCGTCATTATAAACAAAAACCACATGTTCATTTCAAGAGTAGTCATAAAGCATTTAATTGGGAAAGATCCCGTTCCCTTTATGTTTATAAAAGAAAACAAGTGTATATGTGAGTAATATTTCTCTCATTTCAAGAAGGTCAGATCTATCTATATGTACTTTTAATGTTATAGATTTACAATGTTATCTATGCCAAAACACTGAGCTTAAAAAATGTTCCATTTGCGCGGTGCACAATTGAGACGCTCGTGAGAACTACCGGTATTTCATGCTGGCTGTAATGCTCCCCGAAGCGGTTTGGGAACTTATCCTTCACCTTAAGAGCAGTCAGTAGGGTAAACCTCTTTTAAAAATCGATTTTGAGTTTTTGTTTTTCTGAAATCTACAAATCAAGACCTTTCCAATGATATGACATACAAGCCATTACATGAATTAGAAATATTTCAAAATGATTTTTAAAAAAATAATCAGTTGATTTTCCACGCCCATTTTGACAAATAGAAATGTAAACATTGCCTTTTTAAAACTGGGGAAAGTTGCAAAGCCTCGATTAATTTTTATTTTTTAATACCCAAATTAACTTCAGATAATTGTATAACTGCAACTGTTAGGTTTGTCTAAAAACCTTTGGAGGCAATTTCAGATTTTCATGTGGGTTTTAGTAAATGTTAGACTTAAAATGTAGGCATTTTTTACTGAAATTTAGGTATTTTCTTTAGTTTAAATTCCTTTTTAATTAGTAATTATTACTGATTACTAAATTTTCGCGTGTTTAAATTAACTGTTAATAGAAAAAAAATTAGTTTATATGATTGTGACTAGGTGAGAAATACATACGTAATGAATCTTAATTTTATAACTGAATAAAGCATAATGAAGATAATTTGTGATGGAAAATAAATAGGATAATACTTTAACAAGGTAAGATTTTTTATAAAAATTGTTTTCTAATTGTTTTTTTTTTAAATTGTATAAATGTACTCTGATTCTTAAATGCAATTGTGTATACTGAAGTGACATTTTTGAAATATTCTTAAGCAGATATCATAAGAAAAAATGACAATTTTCAATAAATTAATAATAGTCATATTTGCTCGCTCAACTAAAAGTTTGTTTTTAAAAAAATTAATTAATATATTTAAAAAAATTTCACTTCAGTATAAATATAAATGTATAATTAATACATATAGTCAAAATCTTTAGTACATATGTTTAATAGTTTCTGAGATAAAGGTATGAGAGGATACATCAAGTGTGATGTTTGTTGCCTTTGCGAGAAGCTTGTTACATACATAAAAATATATAAATTCCATGTTTAAAAACATAAAAATAGTTTTATTTTGGCTGTTTTAGAAGCCATTTGTCCAGTTCAGAGTAGTTTTTGAAGTTCAAACCTTAGAAAATGTCTGCAACAACAAAACCTAATGATAACTTAACAAAATCCCAGCGAAAACTTTCAAAATGCCGTACAATTAGGTATTATTTATATATATATATATATATATATATATATATATATATACCATATCAAATTCATACAAAAACCATATTGATACATTTTCACATTATATTTATGTTGCTTTATGTTCAAATTCGATATCTGTAAAGCATGAAAGCTACTAATTCTTCAAAAGTTGATACATAATTGAGAAAATTGATGTAATACTAGAAATTATATCGTTAAAAAAAACTAAAAAATGCTATTCTGGGCAATTTAAAACTTTTTTTGCTTAATATTTTATGCAAAATAAATTGCAAAGATACTAATGTTCAAAAAAATGGGACAAATACGTGTTGTAATGCATTATTTTTGTGATAAAGTGGCACTTTATTCTGAAAATTCAATTTTCTCAAAAATGATGTTTTTAAAACTATATTCATGTTTTTCTCAGAATATAATGTATAAATGTACTGAATTTCCCCCCTCATGTTACTTATATGTAACTATATATATTCATGTGAGTTTTTTGGGGATTTTCACAAAATATTTGAATGAAGTCCATATATCGTGACAAAAAATGTCAATTTTTTTAAAATTCATAGTGATATTTTTATTTTACATGTTTTTGAGAAAACTAAACAACATATTTTAAATATTTTACTTAATTGCAAATATTAATGTTTATTTATTGTTCAGACAAGTTTTTAAGCTTTAATAATTCAAAAGTTTTTTCAATAATAGGTAACTCACAAAAACTCAGGTGTGTAATGCTTTTTGTCGTTGCGAGAAGTTTGTTACATGCATAAAAATACACCAATTTCATATTTAAAAACATAAAAACAGTTTTATTTTTGACTTTTTAGAAATCCTTTGTACAATTTAGAGAAATTTTTGAATTTTGAAACTTTTAGAAATTGTGTTTGCATGGGAACATACAAATCCATAGATAAATTTTTCTAACGTCGTAAAAACCACATATTCCCAAATCATGACTTTTACTTATTGATACATGTTTACATTATAATTTTGACGTTATAAGGTCAAATTTGATATTTATAATGCATTGAAGTTAAAAATTATTCATAGATTGTTACATAATTTGTGAAAATTGATGCAAAATGCTAAAAAAAAATATCGTTGAACAAAAACTGAAAATTATTATATATGTATTTTCTGAAAATTTTAAGGCTCTTTTGTTTCATATTTTATGTTTAAAAAATTAAGAAGATACTAATGTTTAATAAAATAGGGCAAATATATGTTGTAATTTAATATTTTGGTAATTAAGTGTCTTTTTACACTTAAACTGCAATTATCTTAAAATGATTGTTTTCAAAGTGCGTGTACCTTTTTAATAGAAAATAATGAATGAAACTACTTGCAATTTTTACTGCACATAAATAATATGTAACTATACATAATGGAACTACTTTCTTGGAAATTTTCCTATAATATCAGAAGAAGTTATCGTAAAAAAAATGACAATTTTCACAAATTTCAAAGCGATACTTTTACGATGATTGTTTTTGAAAAAAAGTAAACAATATATTTGAAACATGTTACTAATATTTAAATAAAAAAGCCTAATTATTATACAGCCAAAATTTGAAGTTTTTATATTTAACAATTTCTGAGAAACCGGTTCCTAAAATGGCTCAATTTAACATTTTCTGTGTAGGCCCTACCGACTATTCTTAAGGTGTTGTTGAAAAACTGATAAAATTATGTGGTTATACTGGACAAGATATGAGAGTCAACAATACAATGTGGAGTTTTGCATATGGAAAAAGGAAATACTGCCAAGTTCGACAATAACTTTGAAGGAATATCTGGGGGCATTGAGATGCATGTTGCAGTAATAATGTGTATGCAATCAAATAGTGAATACTAAATTTGATTTTATTTTAATTGAATTATGGTGAATCATGAAATTTTCAATTTTAGGCAGGAAATAATATTTATGGATATGATATCACTACTGAAAAAAGAGGGCTTGCGCCATATTGCGTAGAAGCTAAGTACATTTGTAAGAATTTAAATTAAAGTGAAATTTAAAAGACAGTTTTCTTGATGAAAAGAAGCTGGAATATTTGACTGAAAAAATATACTAAAACTGCAATTTTAATAGAAAAATTATAAAAAAGCAGTGCTGTAAAAACTAAAAAAAAATACTGCTGCAGTTAATGTTAGCGTAGTACATTACTCCTTAACAGATAAAAAGGCATAAAAGGATCGGTGCCCTGAGAAGAATTTTTTTTTTTTGTTTTTATTAAAGAGCAATAACAAAAGGTGAAACCACAAAATAACATTGTTCCATGAAAACTTGAGTGTCGATGTTACCGAAAAAAATATGCCTTCGCATCAATGGTTAGCAATATAATCTATACACGATAAATATATATAAAATGGCATCATAATCTATACAGTCAAAACACAAAACCCTAATGAAAGTCTGCATAGTTGTGATTGGTGAATAAGCAAAAAGGAAATATTTGTCTCGAAAAGGAAGCGTGAATCATTGGTGAAGGCAGTATTTGGGTTATGTAATTATATTAAAAATTAAAGATTTATGATTAAATGAATGCTTTCCAATGCTATAAGACAAAGTTAACTACAAATTTCTGAAAAAAAAAAAAAACATTTTAAATTAAAAAAGGGAAAACGACATAAAAATTGTAACTTTAAACTGAATTGTGTGTTTGAAATGTTTCTTGAAATATTTCGCAAGCAGTCCCATATTGATATTATGATATTGCTGCTTTGATTAGATGTGTAATTTAATTGCATTGATTTTTTACTGAGGTGACTGAAATACAGAATACAGTATACGCTTGATTAAAATGAATGTATATATGTGTATGTATGTTTAACTGAATTGTATGGTTTGAATCAAATTTAAATGAATTCTGCTGATTCCCTTAAGGTATCCGACTACGTTCAGAACAGTGGTTTTAAAAAGGTGCATAGATGGATTATTTTTATGATATTTAGTGTCACTTAGATTAGAATACATATATAAAATTGTTTTAAGGACATTTTGAAAAAAAAATACTAACATACAATATTTCGGCAACAATTAACTTATAATAACCTTTTTTAAAATATTCTCCTTTTCTCAAAAATGTTTCTATTATAATAATAGTTTGCTTGTATATAGCTCAAACCTTTGTACAGCGGCTCATCTAGGATTTTTAAAAAACTCACATTATTATTAGAGTTACAACCCATTGAAATAATTATCGGGGCTTTGTTTTTAAAATTACTCCCCTATGTTGTCGTGAAACATGGATAAACTCACTTTTAAGTTATATATATATATATATATATATATATATATATATATATATATATATATATATATATATATATATATATATATATATATATATATATATATATCGTTCCGTTTCGTCGTATTAGTTGTCGTTAGAATAGCCGATATATCATACTTCATATCGCTAAATATTTACATTTTTTGAACGACTATTGATAAATTTGGGTTGAAGATCTAATTTTGAACTATTTGATCCATACGTTAAAAATATGTCAAATATTAATTTTTTTTTGAAATTCTAAACTCTTACATACAGTGATGAAGAACATGAGGATGCAGCTCACTGAGTTTTTCCGTAAGTGTAATTTAGGAGGACTACAAAACAGTGATTAATTGAACAGAAAACATTTAAATTTTTGCATTTATCCACAAATTGGAAAATATGCACTATTTATAATTATTTAAATAAATAAAAAGAAGAAACCTTGAATAGATTCATATTTTATTCACTGTACCCTTAGAATAAAATCCTTTTTAAAGCTTGCATTTAATCTTTAATAATGCATGTTTTGCGAACAGTTCCTTTTTAGTTGGAAGTTTAAAGCTCACCGTTAAGTTTTAAAAGCAGCCAAAAGCTCCATATGCCACAATATATATAGCATAAGGAAGCAGCATGTATACATATATATATAATTATATATATATATATATATATATGTATATATATATATATATAAAAATATATATATATATATATATATATGTATATATATATATATATATAATGTAATATGTATATATAAATATATATATATATATATATATATATATATATATATATATATATATAATCTTTTACGCCATTTCTCGTAGGATCTCATTAATGTAGGAGATATTTTTAAAGGGGAGGATTTTTGAGTTCAGGACTTTTGTTTTATAAGAAAGTTTTTCCTAATATTTTCTATTTTTAAAAAAAATATATTATTCCTCTCCTTGATAGATTCCTTATTGTTCTCTTTTCGCAATTTCTTTTTACGATTTTATTAGGTTCTACAACCAAGTGTTGTATTAGGCTCAACTTTTAAACTTGTATATTTTTTCTTCTATTATGTTGAAAATCTCTGCTGTACGGGAAAGGTTGGATCCATAAAGCATTTCTAATCCTAATTCAGCGACAACTTTAGAAATCATAATAGGTTTCAGTTTAGTCCAATGACTTTTTGTATCTACATTTGCTGTGCTTGCTCAATTCCAATTTCTTACTTCTTTGGCACTGTTGTTTCTAGTTATTCTTCACTTTTATTTTAATTTACTTTATATATATATATATATATATATATATATATATATATATATATATATATATATATATATATATATATATATATATATATATATATATATATATATATATATATATATATATATACTTGTGCAATAAATTAAGATAATTTGCATGTTTTATCGAATTGTATGAAAAGATCTGAAATGAATGAAAAACCACCGCTTCTAGATAAAAACCTAAATTTTCTACGCCAAATACGTAAGCATACACGATGTTTAGGCTTAGGCAGCAGAAAAACAGGCTTTATAAGCACGTGTAACTTAAAACGTATTTCGTTCACCAGCATACCTCGGCAAGTTTCTTGATATTATTTTGAAGCAATCGGTTTATTTTAAATTGTACCAGTAAAGATGATTAACCACCAACGTTTAGATGATGGAATGATGTGGCAAATTGTGAGGAGGCTTACCAATGCAAGTGTCACGTCCAGATTTTAACAGAGTTCAATTTAACCTCAGAGTCAAGTCTAACTTAAGGAAACCGTTAAAAATACCGTTTCAATCGCGAGAACGCCTGAGCAAAAGTCGTCCAAGAGCAACGAGGGCCAGAGAAGATCCCCATTTGTCGATTATTGAGAGGTGTAACAGAAGGGTTACACTTCTCAGCTCTTTCATTACTTGTATTCAGCCACATGAACCCGTGTATAAAGGGTGATTGTTTCAAAAATACTTTATGAAAGAGAGCTGTTTGCCAGAAAATCTAGTGTTTGAGCCACGCTTTCATCTACGAATAGGAGAGCTCTTTTAGCAGGATGCAGACAACATAGAGATTGGAGTATGGACCAATGGGAGACCTTTCTGTTCATGCATGAGTTCCGTTTCAGCCTAAACGCCGATTATCGCCATTAATCCATATGGAGAGAAACAGGGAACCGTTACCAACCCCCCAATGTTCACGAAATTGACAATTCTGGCAGAGGAGGTTTAATGCTTTGGACAGACATCGTGTTGGATGGCCGTACTCCTATCCATGTCTTTGAAATATGCTCTGCGACTAGTATAACGTATAGGGATGAGGTCTTGCAGCCCAATTTTCACCTTTTCAGGGGTGTATGTGGATACAAATTCATTTTAATGGATGATAACATGAGACTGCACAAAACTCTTCTGATTGACAAATTTCTAGAGAGTGAGGATATTTATCGCATGGATTAGTCAGCTAAGTATCTAGACCTCAACCCTATACCGCATGTCTTGGATGTTCTGTGGAGGGCAATTGCAACTCTCAATTCTCCTCTCTCCCGAGAACCCTACAGAAAATCAAAATAACATTGCTGAACGAAAGTGACCAACTGCTACACACACACTAACTGAAATACTGCCTTATTTCAAGTATGACATCACGCTACGAGGTATGAATAGCTGTAAAAGGGAGGCATTTATATATATATATATATATATATATATATTATATATATATATATATATATATA